>VYXC01012426.1:0-272798 GCA_013397175.1 Platysteira castanea
CCACTGACACCATCACCATGATAAGCTCCCTAACCAGAAAAAGCAGCAACAGCCCCATGGTGTTTGGTCCCTGCAAGTCTCAGCACATGAGAGCTGGCAGGAGCAAGGAGGGACAGGGCACCTGCCCCCCACCTGGGCTAGGGCTGTCCACACCTTCTGGGGCTACAGGAGCCCTGCCTTGAAACCCAAGGAACAACAAGGGTAAGAAAAAACCTCAGCTGCCTTTTCCAAAGACTGTACAGGATTATATTATCCACTCTAGAGATGCCAGGAGACAGTTCTCAGTCAGAAAAAACCCTATTCTCACTTCCCTGTAGGCCAAGTGTAAAACCTTTGCTCTTTTCCCCTCTCTTTGGAGGCACTGGAGACATTTCATGGGGTTCCTGTGCACGAGGAACTGAATCAAACCAAAGCTCAGGTCATAAGACAAGCCTGTTTTTTTATTTACCACATAGTTTTCCCAGCTTCATCTCTATGTAAAGCAGGCACTCCCCAGAATAGAGCTAGCAATGGACTCCTCAGCAATGTACACAGTACATTAGGACATAACACAAAGCCTACGTACATCTGTTGTCAGTAATAAAAGTAGTCCAGCCTGCTTCAAGAGCAAGAAGTATATCTCTGAGAGAAGAAAAACCGCACGTCCACAAATACAGCAAATACATTTCTAAGGCTTTCTCTTTTCATTTTCCTTGCACACGAGCTGATGAAAGCTAAAGGGCAGCATTCAGTCATACACACCTCAATACTCTAGCCTACCTTCCCCTTCAGAGAACTTTAAAATTCAATTGCTCTTCAACAATGCAACAAAGCCTTACAAAATACGCTTTCTGCAGGTTTGCACCAAAGAATTGGAAAAGCAATCAAGCTACACGTCTGCCAGAAGAGCAGCAATTAAGAGCCTAGCAGATATTAATGATACAGGTAATCTAGCCCCTCTCTCAAGTGAGCCCTGCAAGGCAGGGAGAACAAATACACTGCTGAAATCAATTCTTTATTCAACAGATGTTTTTAAATCACAAACTGACTGATGATTATATGTACTATGTTCTTTTCAAAATGGAGATTTTTTTTTTTACCTCTCCTTTTTCTGTTTCCTTTTGGCCAAGTGGGTACAAAAAGCCCAACTCTATCCACTACTTATTGAAACACATCTGTGTATGCACAGAAAGCTGAAAACACTTGTTGAACAGCCAAAGAAACACAGAGCCAACAAACCCAAGCTGAAACTCCATAACAGTTTAAAATTCAGTTTTATGTTTTTCTAATTGCTCAGGTACTGAGGCTTTAATGCACAGAGAGATTTCAGGCAGAAATTTGCTCACCATTTTAAAAAGCTTTATAAATATTTTATCATCAAGATGTTTATAAAGGGAGTACCTGCTGTAGTCAGAGTAGAGACTATTTTAGTAGTCCCTCTACTTATGGTTAGAAAAAAGGCAAGAACCAACTCCCACAACTTTGCTCACCCTCTCTCACTATTCTCATGTCCTACTTTAGAGCTGATGTGCCTCCTTTCTTTTGTTCACCACATCTCAGATCATTTCTGATGTGATGGACAAGCTCGGTCACCAGAGTATCTCTATTTGTAACAAAGACTTTGTAGTCCTGCTAGAGAGAAAACCATGGACTACTATCCATATGGGCTATATTTTGCTATTTTCATGGTTGTGACTCACAGCTATAACTTTTCTATACACCACAATGAGCATTTGAAATCCTGTATAGAAAGACTAGATCATTCATTTTAAACTGTACGGTAAATATCCAGCAATGCCCTTCCCTTTGTCTCTTCTCAATCATTGTTTCCTTCCTGTCCGTCACTGCTGTAAAGGTTTGTCTATTAAAATTCAAATTAGAGAAAGCCAAAATAGCTTCATTAATTTTTATTTTTTTGGTTTTTAAATGTAATACTTTTTCTTCTGTGCCATATTTTCCAGGAAGGTGTAACCTTGTATAGCACCTCAAGGATTCCTTTTGGACTTGTCATTCACAAAGAGGTGGGCACACCTTCTCTGAGGCACAAAAAACTGTGTGCTTTTCCTCAGCACATTAATCAGGGGCCTACAGTCAAATTTCAGCAGATTTAGGTTTAGAAAAACAGCTCTTTCCCCTCTAAGTAAGGGAGGATGCAGTTCATTTGTAGGCTACATTGTAGCCTCACTAAAATATACATCAAGCAAAATACAGTTTCTGCCTGCTTTGGACACCCAAACCAGTGGAGCAAAACTCCTGCCAGGCTCAACCAGTCAAGGCATATGGAATGGGGGCACTCATACAGCTGTTCCTTTGTGTCCCCTTTGACATCTTTTCCTCTATAAACTATAGTTTTGCCAGCTGGCTGTAGGCAAAGAAATCTCCTGGAAAATTTTTAGATGAAAAGATTGTAAACAAAACTAATTTTAAAAAGAGGGGGGAAAAACCGGTTTTGGGCAGCAAGCTTCTCTGTATCCATTTACTAACATATTCTTTATACCTCTAAAAAGAAGCATTTGTGTTTCTGTGGTGAGTCACAAAACCAGACTTTAAAAGTAGCAGATTATTAGGACTGGAAAAGGGTAGGAGAGGAGATGAAAGGAGACTTTACTAATGTTTTTCCATTCTTTTAAATATCTTCAAAGACAAAAAGCTAAAACTGGGAGGAGAAAGGTACTTGGAATCTCTGGTAATAGGAATACTTTCAAGTCTTCTGATGCACAAGCATTTCAAGTGTCACACAATATTTCCTCACAGATGTTTTTATTAGACTCTTTTACAAAGGTAAAACAAATCATAGTTCTTAATCTCAGACCAGGATAGCCATCTTAAAGATTAAGGTGTTTGCTCTCCTGTTATAAAGAAGCTTTTGCCCTCGTTTCTGCATATCCAGTATTTTCTCCATTGTTTAAGTTACACTGCACAAAGTGGCATTAATTAATTCCATGGCAAATAATAGAGTTATTCTGAGGTATTTTGCTGTCAGTAGAATCAGAACAACGGAAACATATTGAGAGAGGAACTGCAGTTTGGGTTTGTCACTAAGTACCTGGGACTTGCACAAAGGAGGGAGATATTGGGGGAAAGAAATCAATGGAAAAATGCTTTCAGAAGAACAAAAACTGTCTCTGTCATTAAAACAAACTTACAGCTCCCTCCTGTACTTCATCTTACCAGCTAGACAAGGTATTTGGTAATACCAGGGATCTTTTAGGTTGACTTAACTCAAAACTAGACTTTTGCTTTTTTACAAAGGAATAAAGGGGAACAGAGGGATAAAACACAGGGCAGGGGGAGTCAATTTCAAGTAAGGTAAGGGACATCAGCTGGTCAGATCATAGGGAGCATCCTGGGAAGGGATGATTTTTGGCTGAGGCACGTCTTAGGGAAGCTCCCTCTCAGTGTGTGTAGTGCTGAGGCTTTAGGGTTTCTCTTTCTCTCTAGAACAGTTACTGCTGAGGGAATGTCTGATGAACAGTCTGGGAGAGGGGATTTGCTTTCCTGATGCCCACAGCTGCCAGGAAAAAATATAGAGGTGTGTTCCTCCTGACCAGAACCCTCATCAGCCTACTTTAAAGCTTGGTTTATAATTAATATATAATTATTAATTTATATTAATTTATATTAATTTATATTAATTTATATAATTAATTAGTAATTGTAATCTCTAATCATATTTCACTAAATTGGCATACTTTTAGGCCCTGCCACCCTGAGAACTGCACAGCTAGAGCAATAGGAACAGGCATCACCCAGCCAGGTCACTCCTGTTAGGAAAGGGACCTCACTGAGGTCTGGTCACAACTGGAATGGTCTGGTCACCACTCCAGTGGTGCTGTACTCTGCCGAGAGAAAACCCAGAGCAGGTTTTGCCTCTCAGCATGCAGGGATACCCCATGTAATTAATAAAGGGAAATATATGGGAATTTATATTAAAATACCAATGACAACTAAATGCCTGCCTCCCACAGAGAATTCAATACTGTTGCTTGAAATATCCAACAGAACTGTATCCAGGGGCCACAGTAGCTTCAGAAGAATCGTAGAATAGTTTGGGTTAGAAGAGACCTCAAAGATCATCTTGTTCCAACCCCTACCATGGGCAGGGACACTTTTCACTAGATCAGGTTTCTCAGAGTCCCATCCAACCTGGTCTTGAATGCTTTTAGGCATGGGACATCCACAGGTTCTCTGGGAAACCTGTTCCAGCGCCTCACCACCCTCACACTCAGGAATTTCTACTTAATACTAATCTAAACTACCCTCCTTCAATTAAAGCCCTTTCTCCTTGTCCTATCACCTCATGTCCTTGGAAAAAAAATCCCTCTCCAGCTCTCTTGAAAACCCCCTTTAGGTATTAATGCAAGGAACACAAAACTGAGCAGATATCAACTTGTAGTACATAAATATTTCTTAATTGTACTTCAAAACTAAAAACACAAAGGAAAGGAAGAAACATATCTGGGACTGAAGAAAAGGCCACTGTTTCTTCAGACATATAGTATTTCTCTGAGGTTTACTTAACCGCTTTCTGACAAGATATGCCCTGCCCCAATCTTACAAAAAGTGGTTGAACAAAATTTTTAAACTGCATGCAACCATTAAAACAGAAGTAAAAGTAAATGACCATAAATGTCGTGATTTATAACATGAGAGGCTGAAAAAAGTAATGAGGAAAAACTCTAGGAAAATGTATCATTTTATATCACTGGTAAAACAAATCCTTCCCAAGCAATGCGGAGACCTTCAACCCAAAACATCGCAGAGAGCTGACAGCATACCACACTTCCCTTTACAGAGCTGATCTCTAAGGTATACCAGGTATGAGACATTGCAGAGTCTGCAACATAAAATAGAAATGGACTTCTCTCATGACGAAAAGCAGTTTTCTTCTGTACCTCTTTTTGCCTCACATTTATGTACTTTCATTAAACAAAGCCCAAGGACTCTCAAGAGACTGGCTGAACAGTATCAAATGTAGAAGAGATTCAATCTTCAGATTTGTGGGACTTCAAAGTTACAAACACTCTGTAAAACATAGGTCTGCATATTATCTTGAATTTATATGCATACATTTATTGCAGTCAAGTTTGTAAAAACCTCAAAGCAGATTTAAGGCATGGAAGAAGAATTTACCTAAAGCGCTCATGGTTCTATATTCTGTTTCAAATCAAAATTGCTTTCCTTTGATTTATCAAAACCAAAAATAGATTGATGCCATCCGATTTCTAGTTTCTTGTTTTCCTGCCACTCCTCTGCCAAAAATTCCTGTACACTACTCTTATTTAGACTTGCACTGATGCTTGCAGACATCTAAGGGTTCTCCTAGAACATTTAATGGCCGTATGTTTGCATCTCTCAGTAGAGAGCAGCTGAAGAATTGTTAGAACAAAACCCCAGTTTAAACACAGGAAAAGATACACTAAGCAAGAAGACTTATAGCATGACATCAAAACTCAACAGGTTTCTGAATTAATCAGGGCAACAAATCTGAACACAAGCAAGACAGTCTTTCTGCTCCTACTTATGTTCTTTTGGCACAGGGTTTCTTACATTTAAAGTAGTACCAGCAGAGGAATAATTTTGTATTTCATAAATTAGATGAATTTTTGTTGACACAACAGATATCATAGAAGGGTGACAATGATAGAGCTAGAATTCACAGGCAAGAAAAACCCTCAAAGCCTTTCCAATACTCACAGGAGGCAAATTATCTGGTTTTTACAACAAATGCATTTTAGACTAGTTCAAGTTCATACTAAGAAGAATCTAGTTATTACCTGCTTGTTTATGTAAGTGACTCTTTACTGTGCAAGTCAAGTGTATCGCAAAGACTTTCATTGCAGCAGAAAATATCTAAACATGCAAATACTTTCAAGCACCGGAGGGGCCAATAACACTGCCCAAGGAATCAGTCTTGCAGAACCTAGACTTAAAGCCAGAGCCATCTGAACAAATAGTTTTCCAGCAATCTTACCTTTTAACAACATGATAACCTTTGCAAGCATCTGGTTTCTTTCCTACTTGTGGTTAGGAAACCAAACCTATTAAAGGAATGGGGAGCAAAAAGACGCTGGGCATCCAGCTAACAGGGACTTGCCCTGGCTGGGGAGGGGTAGCCAAACAGTGGCATAAAGATGGACAGTCTTGAGTTTTTTGATTATCTAAGAACAAAGAGAGCTGAGTTCAGTCCCTGGCTCAGCAACAAACCTTTTCAATACCTTCATGTAAGATTCCTACGTGATTCTGCCATCTGGTATGAAATAAACAAAAAATATCTGGAAAAAATGCTATGGTCAATGCTGTATATATAGAAGATTATGACATCCACACCTATTTTGTATGTAAGGCACAAACATTTTTCCATGAGTTTGTTCATATTTCCTCTCATGCCAAAGGAAAATCCATTCAAATCTCCTATTACCCCATAAGCATTTTAATTACTGATAACAAGAGTACAAAGAGATGCAAGAAATTCCTCTTTGGAGACGGTATCTATTAATTTCCTTTGCTTCTCTACAAAGTGTCAGTAAAACAGTGTTTGCTCTTGTGCAAAAGAATTGGGGAGTGGAGACAAAAAAGAGGAGTCAGTCTGAAAAAAGTGGTGGTTTATTTACCCATTTGGTTATGATTTAGTTTTATCAATGCAATCATCTGATCTAAAAAAAAAAGTTAAGAAGAAAAACCCTACATCACCAAACACCGAACCACAAGTATAACAGTGTAGTTCACATAATCACTGTTGTTTATATAATTTTCCTGGTTTTTTACATATAATGTAACAGAAAAATTGTAACAGGAAGAAAAATAAAGCTTTAAGACTAAGGCACAATGCAGAGAGAGGAACAAGGATGTAAGAACACGCACAAGGCTGAGTAACTTCAGAGGAAATGTTTAACCTCTCCATTACATAGCTTCTCTCTAACGGACACAGAACAGTACGCCCTTACAATCCTAATTGTTCCCCTGGCTAACATGAATAGTTAACAGCAGAGTGGCTGGTGTACTAGTTCTGGCTACTTCATCCTGTGCCATTCATAAAGGGGATTTTCTGCCATCTGCATATATCCATACTTAATCAATGTCAGTTTTTTTGTTTTCCAACATGAAGTGTAATGAGACAATTTTTTTCAACAAAACCTGTGTTTTAGCCAGTTCTTTGTATGTGGGAATTCAAACTACTGAACAGGCCTCAGAAATGATGGAGCAGTGCCATGTGCAATGACCTCATGACATCCAGCCATTTAATCTGAGATGCAATACAAGTGAGGTGCTGGCAAAACACATGGACTTTTTTTGCAACACCACTCAATGTTACTCCAGTTATCATTTTCCATCTCATTTTCCCTCCTCAGTTTCCAGAACCTGGGAGAGTAGACAGAGGAGCTTGGTGTGGTGTTGTAAAGAAATGGGGGTGGAATGGGGCTGAACAAAGACACCAAGATATCTCCATCAAAGGCCAAGCTTTTCCCCCTCCCTTCCGTAAGTGCTCAACAGCTATTTACAAAATAAAACAGGTTGAATTTCTTGATATCAAAATCGTGCCAGCATAGGTGGGCCAAGGTAGAGGATTAAAGGAAGGCTCAAAAGAGACTCACCAGCATCACAAGGGGTCGAGTGGCTTCAGAAAGCCATGACGTGGCCCAAGAGCCCTGGACACATCTCTCTCCCAGGGCTGCTGTGCTTGCACACAAGTATTGGGCCCAGTCCCGTTCAATATCTTTATGGATAATCCACCCCAAAATCTGCTCTCTGGGCTGAATAAGACATCCAGCAGAGACCCATAGAGCACCTGGGGAGAACACCTACCAAGATCTCAAGGGTGCCAACTCTCAGCCTGTCATTTTAAAGTCTTAAAAGGGAAAAAGAAAATGCCAGGGTAGTCTTTCAGCTGGTCTTAGACCACCTTTCCCAAAAATCTTATCACTGCTTCTAGAGATGAGGTGGCACAGCAGTCTCCTTCTCCAGTCTTTTCAAAACAAATTGAAATTTCAATACCTGATAACCACAGATCTTGAGGGGTGAGAAGAGCAGAAAAAAGAATCCACTAAGGTGCTTGTCCTGTTTCCCTTAAAGTCAACAGCAGCCCTGGGAACTCACATCAATAGCAATCCAAATGAAGGAGAGATCAATAACTTCAGACAAGGTCTCTGTAGGTAACTGGGTGTATTGGTTTGGCACGGCCTGGTTTTGGGTAGCAGGGGGGTCGCAAAGACGGCTCCTGTGAGAAGCTGCTGGNGGGAGAGACCCACGGTGCAGCAGTTTTGGGAGGACTGTGTGCCCATGGGAGGGACTCACGCTGCAGCAGGTGCGGTTTGGCTGCTGCTCGAGAGAGCGGACCCACGCCGGGAAGTTCCCGGAGAACTGTCTCCCGTGGGAGGGACCCCATGGAGTGGCAGGGGAAGACTCCTCTCCCAGAGCAGCAGAAGAAAGTCTTGGTGATGGACTGACCAAAACCCCCCTGAAGGAGGGAGGGCCTGGAGGGGAGTGGGGAGAAGGTGTTTTAAGGAACTATTTTACTTCTCATTACTCTCCTCTAATTCTGTTAGTAATAAATTTTACTTAGCAACCAAGGTTGAGCCTGTTTTGCCCTTGAAATATTTCTCCCGGTCTCCTTATCTCACTCATGAAGCCTCTGTTAGCTGTTTCCTCTTTTCCCTCCTTTTTCCCAGCTGTGGTAGGGGAGGGTGAGCAAGCAGCTCTCATGGGTGCCTGGTGTTGGGCCAGTGTCAAACTACAACACTGGGTTTCTCACATCCCCACGTCCCACCAACCCCCCAAATGAAATGAATAGCTGTAGTAAAAGCACACACAGGTCTGAGACCTTTTTTCCCATAAGGCTCAACAGATGTTGGCATATAGAAGGTTTGCCTGCATGTACTACTACTAGCTGTATACTTTGCCAGTACGAGCGGGGAGGGAGAGAGAAAAAAATTCTCTATTCTAAGGAAATAAAGAGCTTTTCTCTCAGCCACCTCTCAACATGTTTTTCCATTTTTTCTCCTCTTACTGTTTACGATAATTTCAGCAAAAGTCTTTACTAGAAGATGAAATTGTATAATTTCCATTTCAGTGAATGTGAAGCTTTTATTTTTACAAATCCTCATGTTTTCCCATTAGGCCTCTGTAAGGAAAAAGAAGAGTTGTGATATGATGCATATATACAATATGATGTGCATGAAGTACATCTGAAAATAAAATTAAAATCTCCAAGACAGATGTAATAAGAGTTTTGTGGTAAAAGTTATCAACATTAACATACTACTTCTAATTTATTCTACTTCATGCATTTAAATTTATTAACTTCAGGCCTTATGTTGGCTACGGAGTGTGGCTCTGCATTCCTGAGTCAGTTGACAATGAACAGTTAAGTTCCAATAAATTGGAAAGGTGAAGTAGGGTAAGCCTAACTAATGGAAGAAAATGATGCCAGTGCAAATCCAATACACCACAGCAAAGCAGCAGCAGCACAAAAATATTCCACCATATGTTTCAAGGGCTGGATGAAGCTTCATGCAGAAAGCTTTGATGTTTCCACTGTAATTGAGAATGTCAATACTTCAAGGATAGAAAACTTGCTTCCATCGATTAAATACTTGATTTTCAGGCTCCACATAGGAAGAATGTCTGCTTCCTCAAATTCACTCCACACTAGCTCACCTTGTGTTGTTGTAGAGCAGATAAGACAGAGGATGTACCACAGTACTTCTGTGTTTCCCTAACAGTGTGGCTTTAGATTGAAGGGCAAAATGGGTGTATGGCAATTTTCTAATTCAGAAGCCATCTGCACTCTCTTTCCACCAGTGCAAGTGGAAATTTGTGTAAGAATCACATGGATCCCAAACACTTTGGCAAACTGAAAAACCCACAACTATCCAAAATGTGTACAAATTAAGACCTTTTCCATGGTGAAACAGCAGCACACACATAACAAAAGCTTGTCAGAATATCTGCAGAAAAACAATAACTAGAGGCACTGAAAAGAAACCAAACTCCTGGGCACAACTAGCTCCATCTCCCTGCTCAGTCCAAAGCTGCTCATTCACAGTTTTTGGGGATAGTATGCCCTTTTTCAGAGGAGAAAAAAAAAAAAAGGGAAAACTGACAATACTTGAATATCACAAAATAAACAGGTCTAATGCTTCTCCCATCTGGTACCATGTCTTCCACTTGAAATCAAGCTGCACAGAAGAATTTGGGGTATAAATTCACATTCAGGCACTGAAACAAAGAGCAGTCTCATTTTCCAGGAGTTGCTAAGCACAGAGGACCGCCTCACCAAGAAAGCAGGGACTTCTTTTTTCTCCTCCTGCCTTACCTCTACTTTTTTTTTTTAATTTTTTTTTTTTAATTTTTTATTTTTTTGTGTTCAGAGGGGAGTGTGCTTTCAAAGCAGCTCTAATGTCCACTTTGGTCTGCATCATTAGGCAGCCCCACAGCAAGATCTCTTCCAAATAAAATTTGGGTGGCAGAGGCACACCAGCATCACACCTAATGCTCTGTGTCTTTGAATGGCCATTCTGTGCACAGGCCAAAGCTGAAGGCAGTCTAAGGCAAGCATCCCAATAAATACGTACACCCTGCATAACCTGCCCTCAGTGCTGTTTTGCTGTATAGATCTTCTCCCCTTTGGTGACATTGCTGCAAACCACCTGCAGCAAACCTTCTTGCAGAGCACAGCCCTCTGCTTCCCTTCTGCTCCCCACTAAGCCATGGATGGGATGTGTCCTAATTTTGCAACTCCTTGACAGATGGGAAAAGTCTGAATTAAAGTGAACTCTGTGAAGATCTGTGTCCAATGCTTGTGGTATTAAAGACAAAAACCCCACTCCCTGCGTATGTTAACATAGTTCTACTTCACGTGGTTAAAAATAGAGTTATTCTGACTTTAGGGATCTGAACTTGGTCATACTGTGCACACACATTAATTTCTATTTTTTGTCAAATTAATTTTTTTTTTATCTGTGCCACTATATTTCTGTCGTAAAAGATCAAGGGACAGGGACACTCTGAGGATTAAAGGTAAAACCATCTCAAGGCAGAAAGTCAGTTAATGTTGGCAAGACAGTCCAACTTCAGTCAGAAGCCCCTAAGGGACTACATATAATGCCAAGAGAAGAAGAGTGTCCTCCCTGCAGACCTTACCACATAAGCAGATGTCCAGAAAAATGGTGAGAAATGATCCAGGAGAAGGGAAAAAAAAGATTGAGGAAAAAACCAGCCATAACCTCTTCATCCTTCAGCCCAGAATATCTCAGTGCTGCTGGTTAATGTGCCTCATGAACCATGGCATATAAAAGCAATCTGTATGCCCCTCCTCTCCATACCCAAATTCTCCCTCTTCTTCTCCGCCTATCCCACTCACTTGAAATAAAAATTCAAGCACAAGTATTACTATGGTAGACCAACATAGTAGCAAATGCTGAAACAAGCAAAGCAGTAACCTCCTGGTAGAGTTACAAGCCCATTTTCTCCTTTGCTTCACTTGGCAGAGTTTGGGATAGAGATACCTGATCTGCGTTATAGGAGCTGATGTATTGCACAGCATTCACATGCCCTTGGGCAGCACCAAGCAACCCTGTACCTGTCTTGGTTAGGTTGCAGATCTATAGCACCCTCCAAGATAAATTTTACAGAAAATCAAACCAATACTTTAATAGACACCTCATCAGATTTTTTTTTTTCCTGCAACACAAACATTAATTAGGAGGGAAAGTTAATAACCTGGATAATCATGTTTGTTGAAATCTTCTGCAAGATTTAGTTTGCAAGAAAAAACACGTATTTTTTTTCTCTGACGTGAGTAACATTTTGGCAATGTGAAAAAAAATTATAAGTGCCAGTCTAGTAAAACTTCTCACGCATTGCCATGATTTAGCTTCAGCCAGCAACCAAACACCACATAGCTCTTCATTTGCTCTCCTCCAGTTAGGATGAGTGAAGAATTGGAAGAGTAAAGGTAAGAAAACTTGTGGGTAGAGATAAAGACAATTTAATAGGGTAAAGCAAAAGCTGGACACTCAAGCAAAGCAAAACAAGGACTTCATTCACTGCCTCCTGTGGGTAGGCAGGAGTTCAGAGCCATTCCCAGGAAAGCAGGGCTCCGTATTTGGGAACACAAGAGCTATCACTCTGAACATCCCCTTCTTCCCCAGCTTTATATGCAGAGCATGACTCCACATAGTGTGGGATATCCCTGTGGTCACTTGGGGTCAGCTGTCCTGGCTCTGTCCCCTGCCAGCTCCTTGTGCACCCCAGCCCACTCACTGTTGTGTGGTGTGAGAAGCAGAAAAGCCCCCAGCTGTGTAAGCCCTGCTCAGCAGTAGCTACGACAGACTCGTGTTATCAACACTGCTTCCAGCACAAATCCCAAACACAGCCCCATATTAGTTACTGTGATGAAAACTAATTCTATCCCAGTCAAAACTGGCACACATGGGAACAATTTAAGTGGTACAAAGTGTATGACCCAATTCGAGTACACAAGGACTTGCAGAATCTGGCTTTTGCTTTTTAAATAAAGACTGCCAAACTATAGACATCAGGGCATCAAACACAAGGGAGAGATAGAAAGAAATCCCAATTCACAATTTACACATTTCCCCACCAGTTAAAAAACTGTTATGTTGAGATATTGCCATTTTCCTACCATCATTCAAAGTTTGGAATATTTGATGGGTAGCCTCTAAAAACTCATGTTCTTAGAGTATTTCATCTTGCTGGTTTCATTAAGGTAGGATTATAATTCCAGATCTCATGGATGAAAATAAAAGCAGGAAGATTCTACATAAACACAACCCCCCCCTTAAATACAACTGATACTTTGATTTATATTTTCAGTATTTCACATGATTTTTAGTGGCATAAAATTGAATATTGGCCAATAATTTTGTTCATATATTGAAGCAATTTAGAGAGGAAACTAGATGCAGATTGTTAAGAAACTAATGGCTATTGGAGTTTTTTGTGTGTTTATATACATGCTCATAGGTATACATATTTTACCCTTGAATTTTAACATTGATTTTGACATTAACTTTATTCTTGCTAATTTTTGCAACAGACTGCTTTGTATAATGCTGACATAATTCCAGATGCTAAAACAGCTTCAACACTGGAAAATAAAAAAATACTAGCTGTATATTAGAGAGCTCATATAATACATATCAACGAAGTATACCTAAATTTATATCATGTTTACACCAAAGTTTATGTCATGTTTAATTGAAAATTTCTATTTCTTTTCTAGATACTAATGATGTACCTTAGCAGAAAATAAGGGGCTGAACACCCCTTACTTGCCATGAGGCACAACAGTATTTCTCATGAGCCAGCCCACAGAGACACTTCACACGATGGCTTTGTAGAATGGAGTGCGCTTCCTTCAGCTCTGTGTGCACTGGTGAGCACCCTATCAGTAGGCCGATGAATCAGAGTCTGCTTCTGATGGTTTTTACGCTGTTAATGATGTATTTAAAACCAGATCTAGACCACCAATGCATTTCACATCGGGCAAAGCAATACTCTGAAGAGAAGGACTTCCAAGTAACTTCTAATTTAAGCTGCAAACTAAACAACAAAGTAGACAGGAGAGTTGCTGTCTGGAGATGGACTTCTCTGCAACACCTTTTTATGCTTTAGCTCTGCAGAAATTAAAGGACTGATACAAGAGTTACTGGATAGACTGCACTTTCTTTGATATGCAGGTGTCAGCCTTGATGACAATAAGGATCCCTTCTGGTTTGAAATCTTTGGAACCAATAACAACGGAAGGAGATGTGGCTTCACAGAGGGTACTACTATAACAATCATTTTTTTCTTTCACTATTGTACCAAACAATCATCAAACAAAATTGCCTTAGCATAAAACTTGATTTGAACAGCTCTTTCAGCAATGTAATACATAATACCCAAAAGGATTCTCCTAAAAACAGCAGCAGATTTTTATCAGCTAAGTTATAAACAAATTTGGATGCAGCAAGATGCAATCCACCAGTTTGCTCAAAATGTGATTTTACTTTATTTGTCCAATGTTCAAGAATGTTCAGTCGATATTTTTTCATTTCATGCCTCTCCCTACAAATAGGGAGACCAAGAAAGGAAGGGAGACTTGAGAGCCCAGAGAATAACACACAGCCGTACTTACAGAGCCATACCCACAGCTACTGCCACCATTTGCCCAGGAATTTCTGCAGAGAAGTTTTAGGAGTGATAGGCGTGGAGAATGACTGAGAATGAGGAGGTGCAGGAGCAGGGCTCTATGAAGGACAAGTGTTGGTAGCTCTCAGATTAGCTAGTCACCATGACCCTAGCACACATCTCTGAGCAGCTTCTCCAGACACCCAGGCTGCAAGACAGAGGACAGGCAAGAAAACCAAATGAAACACAAAGGTGACATGGGAAGGAGAAACATCCTGTCTCCCATAGGCTTGTCAAATACAAGCTCCTAAATGACAGAAAAAAGCCATCACAAGATCAGCAGCCCGCTGAGGGTCCAGTAACTGGCTTCCCTTGTATTAATTATCAGTGCACAAAATCCTGCACAGACAACTGGGACACGAGCATCCTGCTCCTGGGGCCAGGCAGCTGAACAGGCTACTCAGTCTCATACTCTCCGACACATATACTTACAAGTAGTTAAATGCAGAAGTACAAACAACTGAAATCAGTTTTGGTTTAAAATAAAATTCTCTTCCTCTTCTATATTGTCTCTGAGATTTGCTACCTCGCTGACACCACAGAAAAACATTTTCTTAGAGTCCCAGGGTGCAAAACAGGTTTTGGAGACCCTGAAGTCTGTTTGAAACTAGAACCATCAGCAAAAGTCTACAAGAAAGGCTTATAAATGATGCAAGGAAGATTTTCTATGGTGTATATTTGAATGTGGGAATAACTGACATGATAAAAAACCACCAGAACGGCCCATTCTCCTAAAAACTACCAAGGAGTTTAGGAAACTAAAGCACTGAAAGAAATTTTAGATGGCTTGTTAGGGACACTCTGGCCTGTCTAACTCTGCAATTAGTTTTCCAAGCCAGAGAAGAATGCAGCCGAGGAACTTCAGATAACTGTGTTTATATACTCTTCAATAAAATCTGCCTATTGCTGCTTAAAACAGAAGGGCATATTAACACAGCAGTAGTCAAATCTGGCTTTTGATATCCTCTTCTACTTTTTCTGATTCTATTTTTAAAACTCTTTCTCATCCTGTTACTTACAGCTAATACTACACTTTCTCCTGTTTATTGCTTTGTCCATTTTATTTTATGGACAACTTGTTTTAAAACCCTTATTAGAAGTGTTTTCCATTTGTTAAGGGACAGAGAAGTATAGTTTTGTTCTAAATTGCTTCCAAAAAATTATATCTGAACTATTGTCAAATCTGTAAAGAAGCAGATGGATTTTTCTTTCACAGTTTTCAGAGCATCAACATGGAGAATTGATCAGAGCTAGGTTTTCCCTCATTTAACAAACTTTACAATGGCTGATACTTTTTCATCATAAACATTTAGGTAAAATTTCAAAATTCCTTATGAATATAAAGGAGTACAGCAGGTGGGTGTTGGATAACAGCTACAAAAATATGTCTTGATACGCCAAAATGTTTCACTTCAATAAGTTGCTTTGTATTCTTTTTCACATACTCAATATAAACAACTCACATATCTTCATTTCAAGTTACTTACACTTCCTCCAGAACAGAGAAAAATAAAACATATAAAAAGTATTTACATTTTTTACAAAAGCAATCTCTGAAATTGGAATTGCTATAATAGGTAATTGTTAACAAAAAGTAACTTAGAAAATGTGAAAGCAGGGACACAGATCATTTATGCCTACTAGAGAGACTCATGTAGCTTCAACAAAATCTGAGGGCCAGCATTAAAAATAGCAACACATCCCATTGCAAAAAAAAATAAAACCCAAATAAAAAACAAACCAAACCACCAAATATGGAAATCCTGCTTAATAAAACACTGAATAACAAGCATGAGACTATTTGATATTATAAATCCCTTAGTTAACCAGGCCTCATGTGAAATACTATTTTTAAAATCTGTAATCATCATGTTTGGGATTAGACAACAGAAAACCAGATATAAGAACACAAGACCAAAAGAAGTGAAACAGCTCACAGATGGACAAAGACAGCCTGCAGCCAAGGACCTGAAAAACATGGGCAGAAATCTCTGTTCTCTACAGACTTTGCCTATCTTTGGCCCAGTCATTTTACATACAGCCCTGCAGTGCGGCTCAGACAATCTGTCAAGGGTGAAGTTTCCTGACACATTCTCTGCTGAAATAGGGGACATTCTGACCTTCTTCAACAACAACCACCTGTGGCACATTTTTGTTCAACTTTTTGCTCCAGCACAGATGCTTACCTGACCACTGTGAGCTGGGCAAGGAAAAATCCCTGCTGAAAACTGCCCAAAGCTTTGTTGCAGAGTTAATTGTCCCCCGGTTGAGGGGCCTTAGGCAAGAGTGTCATCAGGCAGTGCTGGCACAAGGGAAATGGTGGCAACACACAGCTAAGGCACATGAACCGAATCCTCCTTTTCACAGTCAGAGTGGCACTACCACAGAGCATCCTCCAGGGATCCTCCATCCATGTCCCCCTCCTGAAACTTTCATCCTCTCCAAGCTCCTCTTCTCCAGCCACAGTCACCTCACCTCTTTCATCTCAGCTGCTCACATGACAGCAAAAGCCATGATGTCAGTCAAGAAGAGTCAGATTATTTTGGAGAATTAAATAGAAGGTGTTTGGTTCCTCCATTCATTTTGCCCAGAAGTATTAGGGAATTCCTCACAGCCTGGCTGTGGGGTGGCAACAGTAACTGTTAATGGAACTTGGTAGGGGAGACCAAGGTGGTGTGTAATACAAGTTTTTACTTCTTCAAGCCAGTTTATCTCCACTCTTGAAAGAATAAAACCATAAATAAGAAACGCATAAAAAGAAGATAACAGTACCTCCAATTTTTTGAGAGATGTTATGCAGATAAATACATTAAAGATTATGAGATGTTCAAAAGCTATAGTAATAGGGGAGACAGAGGTAGCTAAGATATATAAATTGCTATAAAAAATGCAGAGAGACTTTTAAAAGAAACATCCAGCTATGTAGAGAGCACAGTACTTTTGTAGTTACTATTTATGTGCCATCTGTGAACAAGGAAAGTACTTAAATCAGTTTTGTTCACGCTTGAGCTGGGCAAATAATGCGAAATAGTTTCTTGTAAACCATGATCCAAATGTAAATTTTTCTTGATTGCCTCCCTGTTTTGTTGACCCATTTTACACATATACTATAATACAGGTACATGCTTGTTTGTCTGAAGAGCCAAATGTATGGAAGGAACATGCATTTCCCAAGTATTTGATAACTCCTCTGTGGGTTTGGGAGAGGGAAAAACTACCACCTAGCACAGGACATCAATCCCAGACAGCAAACAGCAAGCTGGGTGTAGGAAATAACTAACACAATAGTTATTAGATAGCTGCATGCACCCAGCCAGACAGTCAGCCAAAACACGTTCTGTCTAAACTATTCTCATGATAATTTTTTAGTAACAAAGGCTTCTGTTCATGTGAGTTTCTACACAGATAATTCATTATCAGAATAAAAGGACCATATTCATTGAGTTGCTTGCTTCAAATAGATTTTCTCCAGCTCCAGTTCAGAAACAATAGCATCAACAATACTGTGAGGCTATAAAGACATAGTAAAATGCTATAAACCAAGCCTTGATTTGCTTGTGTTGCTGCTGTGCTGTTCATATGGCTTAAGTAGCTCAGTGACAGGGTGTCTTGTGGGAAATAGGAAACAGTTAAGGTGAAGGGAGATACAAATCCTGTTCACTTAAATGACTTAGGTATTTTTACAGGGGTTGTTCAACTGGAAAGCATCCCTGCTCCTTGGAAGGGAATTCTCAGAAGGTTGCCCTCTGCAAAGTAAAACAAGAGGTGGAATGACAAAAAATAAGAAATGGTCACTTCATAGGTGAGAGTAATTTATACAATTAATAAATACAATTTATTTTTTGGTAATGCCTAAGAATGTTTAGATTCCAGGAAACTTTTCTTTCTGTTTGATGTTTCTGTTTTCACAGATTGACACAAAATTTAAATATTCCCAGGGCTCCATATCTTCTCTCTGGATATCTTAGCCACCATTTTAGCAATACAGAATATCATCCCACTGGGAAAGAAAAATATATTTATAGAAATAAAAAGGATCTCTGCCTGATGAAATTCCTTGTGAGATGCCCTGCAACAAGTGCCATTCTCTCATTAAATGACCAAACCAATATCTTTCAAGAAAATTGGTTTTATGGTTTGGGTTTGGTGGTTGATTTTTTTTTTTCCTGAATTATGAACAAGGTTTTTCAATACAAACACTAACTGCTCAGGTGGATGAGCTAAACATGTAGTGGTTTTAAAAACTCACATTGTCTTTTTTCCTCTCTCCCCCCACAGTTTCATTAGATTGGCCAAAGTTGGTAAGTGCTTCCTTATAATCCCCATGTTGTCAGCACCACAATATCACTGCAGTATCTGCCACAAAGAGACAAAAAAAATGAGTAGGAAGGAGCTGTCAAATAAAAAGTATCTTAAAGCCTGTAAATCACCATAGTATGAAGTATATAGTGAGAGTAGTCATTAAAAACACATCAATCAGTGGGAGCAGTTTCGTTAAGAGGATAGAGAACCACCAAAAGAAAACAAAAATTTATTATGTTGAAGGTCTTGAGCACTATACAGACAAATACTCCTAAAAATGGACCTGAAGCACTGTGTGAGGTGGCACAGAGGCCTAGCCCAGCATGAATTTCTTCAGACCCTGCTCATAATTGGCCTTTTTCTCTTCACTGTAAAAGAAAGATGTCGATTTCCGAATTCTATTCAGAATCCTGGCTCTCATCACAAAAGAAAGGCTTGTATTATATTATGCACTTGCTGAACTAGACCATCTTCAGGGCACTTCTGTGCCTGCTAGACAGATGGCACATCCCTCAGCTGTTTGAATATGAAAACTCAAAGAGTTCCTAAAAACACCAGGGAAATAAAGGAACAGTGAAGAGGAAGTGAGAGGGCAGAAAAGATCAAAAGGGCTGAGCAGTAGACAGTTTCAAGGTATTTTCTTAATCAACAAATCCATACATGCTGGAGGGCGAGCCCTTCACCACTCAGCTCCTGTTTTGTAACTGAGGATGCCTCATTCTCATATTACACATCTAAGAGAAGGCTCAGGAAGCACTTCTTTTGCAGTACAACTCTACAGCACCAGGAGAAACAGAAACAATATGATATTGAGGGACTTCGTAAGACCTAGGCAAGACCAGAGCTGTAGTCATTGGCTAATAAACCAATATATCCTTGTGATTCTTGACTCCACGGAAGATTTTCTGCTTCAAACATGACTATAATCTCTGTAGGTCACCACAAATATGGGTAGAGACAGTCTTCAACAGTAAAAGCTTTTCCAGTATTTTTGGAAAACATCCTTTCCAAGCTTTTCAGTCTTACTGTAATAACCCTATGGGTTTTTTCATGATCTCAGAACAGGTTTATTGTTACAAGTCTAATATTATTTGCAGCACTTCTGAAATCTGGGTGTCAATTCTCTTCAACAGGAGGGATTTTCAGCTCATCTCAGCAGGCACGTAGAAACCTTAACTTGAAAAAATATAGAGCCTATGTTTAAGGCAGAAAATGACAGTTTTAATTTTTTTTAAGGACTATACTTACACCCACTGAAAAACTGACAGTTCAGGAACAAAGATGATAACCTGAAATGTAGCTGGTAGGGAGGAAGATGTTTGAGATTTGTTTGGATTTGGTCTAATTTTTACAGCAAGCAATTAGCATTTCATTGGCTAACTGGAACCTCCCAGGGCAAGGCGGCTCCTCAGGACAATGGCATCTCAAAGAGAGGCAAAAAACCACTATTTTCCCTGAAGAGGCTTCAGGGGACCTCACATTCCCTGATTCAAAAGCAAAACCTTTTCTCTCTTCAGAACTAGAGACCAGCAGCTTGCTGCTGATTCCTGTTGACCCTGCCCCATAGCTGCATGGGCATCATTTCACATGCTGCCTTCATTGTTGTGAAAATTCATTAGATCCCAGAGATTTTAAAAAACATGTCACTAATAGATTTTTTTTTTTTTTTTAATTGTTAAGACACATAGAGAAACACACATCACTCAAATGGACATTACCAGAGCTGGCCTGGTATAGTTAGCAAAATATACATAAATATCCACCACTCCTTGTTTTTCTATTTGTCCAGATTTGTTTGCTGTATTATCACACAAATAATCAAAACATCCCTGCAGTTGTGCATCTCTTCTCCCTGATATAATCAATCCTTGCATAAAGATAGCCAGCACCTGAAAGTGATAGCAATATTTGCAGCCTGTGAAGCTCAGTGGTAGATTTCATCCTCCTGATGGAATTATATGGAATATTATAGGCAAAAGTCTTCTTTGTCCTTCCACATTTTACTGTAAAGGTATATGCAAACACCATGGAAAAAGATTAAGAAAACAGTATAAAGTATATGGATTTTGAGCAGGCATAAAGCTTTTGTATGCTAAAAAATCTCTACAGATATCTGCAAACTAGCAAAAAATGAAAATACAAGGCACAAGGTTTGGTTAACGTGGTTTTGGAAGTGTCTGATCAAAGATACGGGAGTAAAAATGAATGTGCACTGAGAAATAAGGCAGCAGGCCATTTTAGTCTATTCAGTTACATGGCAGTGATAATTGTTGTAAAATAAGCAAATACATTAATGATAGTCACAGGGGAACAGAAACAGAATTTATAAATAGATTTAGTCTGTTAAATAAACAAAGGGAAACAATCAGCAATGATTACAAACAACTTATTTAAGCAGTCTTTAATAAGCTCAATGGCTTGGAGAAGACAAGCCTTTTTAAAACAGATAAAAATCAGCCTCTTCATTGAGGGAATAGTTAAGAACCTCGTATAAAACCCTGAGGGTCAATTTGGTCCTACAGTAGTAAAATGGAGTTTATCAATTACTTTAATTTTGCCCTCTAAGTATCAGCTAACATTCACCTTCCGGTGAAAGCAACAGCCATCAACCCCAATAGGGAATTTTTCTTTTGCTCCTCCTCCAGTAGCTCTTCTGGTGAGGGTAACATTCTGCTTCTGCTGGAATTTCTGAAGTCATGAGCTTAAGCTTCTAGGCAAAGACTTGCCGTGACACACAACCTGCTAGAGGTGAAGTATTACAAACAGAGACTCTGAAAGCTGCAGTGAAGGAATTCTGTTCTCACTTGCTGTTTATACTCAAAATGTTTCCTCTGTTCTCTCATGCATCTACCTGTCAGGCTGTCTCTGCCACCTAGGGCAAAGTTAGATCAGATGGGGCTATCACGGATAAGCATCAGTACAAACAGGCTCAGCTCACCAGCCGGGAGGAGAGTGCCTCAAACAAACCACCAAGCTTCATGAAGCACAGCACTTGGCATTCCATCACTGAGCCTTCCCTGCCTCCATATCTCAGCCCATCGACAGCCTGTTTCCTGGTGATTGCTCCTGTTGCATTCAGTCTGCACACAAGAATGACTGGCGGAAATACAGTTCAGCTCAATTCTGGATAATGCAGCAGGGAAAAAATGGGAAAAAAAACCCCAAAACCCAGACAAACAAACAAACAAGATTAAAAAAAAACCCTTGTAGAGAATAAGTTAGAAGTGTTGTGGTGTGTAGTTATTGCTTTAACCCCTGTCTGGAAATCAACTGTCAGAGCTGGAGGCAGTGGATTTGTGTCCATTTAGCCTGCCTCCCAGGATGACCAGGCTTCCACCTCTGAATAATCTGAGCAACTCTCTCAAAGCATAATTCTAGCTCTGGGAAAGTTAGCCAACAGCAAGCGTGCATTTCTTACATCTCCTGTGGGGATTCATTCAAAACACTTTACAGTGTGGGCTAACAAGTTAGAAAGACCAGGAAAGAAAGTAGAAGTGTCCCATGACTTCTGCTTGGACTCCAGGGCTGAGAAACATAGCAGAATATCAAGCTTACTTCAATATGCTTTACCTTCCAACCTTCCATAAAATTCCTGTCACAACACTGTCATATCCAATTATTTAAAAAAAAAAAAAGTCTTTCTATCTCTGCACACTAATCCACTCCTTTCCTACAAGTGACATCCTACCATTGGACATGTTAAAAAGGACTCTTGCCAAGAAATCAGATTTTCTTAGAGGGAATTAAGGTAGGCTAAAAGCTGATGTGTATTGTACCTGAGCAACAGAGAATGCAACAATATGCATTCTTAAGCAAACCGACATCCCATGGCAACCCTTACAAAAGGCCATCCAGACAAGCTGACTGTGATAATGCCAGAAAACAGTCAGAAGTGCCAGCAGCTGGCAAGAAGAGACAAAAGTCCAGCACTGAGGACAGAACAGTTGAAGGGGGAAAGTTTCTATCAGCCCCAACCAGGAATATCATCTTAATTGTTTCAACTCCCCTGTACCTTCAAATGTGCCGTTCTTGCTCTGCCTGGGTGCTCAAATACTCAGTTTGAACTAGAGGAGCACAGCCCCTGAAAACAAGCAAGAAAACTTTCACAGCCTGCCTCATTAATTCTCTTTCCCCTTTGTCTTCACAAGCCCCCCTAGAGAGCTGAGCCTCAGGGGTCACTGCCCCACCACCACCCCCACGTCCCCCTCACTGCCACACCACCCACTGCAGGGTGCTCTTACTCCTTCCACTCTGCCTCCCACTTCAAAGGGAGTCAGCAGAAGGACTGATACTGCAACTGGAACCATAGGTTCAGGGAGAAACATGACAGAAAGCAGGAAGGGAAAGGAAAAAAAGAAAAAGAGCACTGACAGAGCTCAGAAAAGACTTTGACTAAATGCAGTAGTAGCTGGATTCGGAAACCCCAGACAAAAACCCAGCCAAAAGGGTCACTTTACCTGATTCAAGTACTGCAAAAATGATGTATTTATTTCCTGCTACTGAGGAACAAATTTAATGAACACTCCAGAAGAAGCACTTCCATATCACCACTCAGTTCTTCGCTCCTTTTTACCTTCATCACTTCGAGTACCAGACGTTCATCCTCTACACAGTGATGGGTTTGGTACATCCTCTCCCATTCTCCCCTTGCTCTCCAGTGTAGTGGCTCACAGTCACCCTCCCACTACCCTACATGCCACAGCCTCCACCCCTTAGCAGAGATTTTGGGTCCCTTCCTCAGTGTGGGTTCACCCCCACCCTGCTCCCTTCCCTGACTTTTACCAGAGTACACAGTGCTTCACTTCTAACTTCCTGCTATTCAGACAATCTGAAATGTCAGAGTCACCCAGTTTAAAGACACTGTGGTGAACCAGTCAGAGCAAGACAGGAAAAAAGGATTGGTGCAAAATATTACCGTGTGGCAAATGTAGAAGGTTCAAACGTTGGAGGAGGACTCTGACAAGATGGAGTAATTGGGGATATCACAGCTGAGCAAGGGTACAGCTCTGAGAAGAATTAACCTGTGATACAAATACAATGAACACAATTTACTTTAATTCTCCAGATCAATCTAACCTGAGCAGACAACTACAGTGGTTACACTGTAATTGCTGTCACAGTGTCTAGTGTTGCACCTAGAAAGAAGAGAGGAAAACTCAAACAAGTGAGCAAATGACATGGAAAGAGGTAAAGATAACAAAGCAAGTTCTGTTCCATGTTTAACCTCTGCAGTCCTTTCTTGAATGTTTTTGGGTGTTTTTTTAGTTGGATGTGACATGAGTATCTCGATGCATTTACTAAAATTGCGGCAATTTTTCCACACTATTGTTGCATAACTATTTTTCGTCTTTTACTAACGCCAACAGACTTAGATAAAAAACTCCAGAGAGCAGGAAAAACATGTGCTGTGAGACAGACCAGCAGAAAATCCACTTACTTCAAGTGATGTTTCTATGGGTTTATATCCCTATAGCCACAAGACAAAACTGTATCACAAAGCAAGGCAGAAGGGGAAGGAGAATGCTTATCTATCCACCTTTGCAACAATATTAAACACTGCTGTATCTCTGTCTCATGCTACAGAGGCACCTCTGACTCTTCATCTCACTGGAAAGTGTGAAATTTCAAAAATACTTGATTTTTTGACAGTTATATTTGCAGTACTGTTCTGTAAGTACAGTTATTATAGTGTTGACCACAACACTCTTGCAACACCATGTTAAATTAATCCATTTATGTACCTTCCAGAGCTTCTGGCAACGTCTTGCCAACACCTGAGGAAATATGTTACCCATTAATCACCTGTATAATTATATATACACCACTTAGAAGGACATAGTAAATACATACAAGAAGGAGTAGAGAGGTTGAAGTCAGCTGTAGAAGTTCACCTGCCATTCCTAGCAGTTCTATCAAAGTGCCTCTTTGACAGTGACTCCTGTCCAGAGAGATGAGACAGATGGGACACTGTTGTGAAAAAAGGGTTGTTTAAAGTTCAAGAGAAAAATGGACACTCATAATCATGAAGTAATGTTGCAATGGTCCAATGCCACATAGCCCTGGCAATTTTTATGTGAGAATTCCTACATGGACTGGGTATGATATTTGAGATTACGTTTATGGATGAATACAGGAATGGTGTCATGAGATTCTAGTGAGGAGCACCTCTGGGGCACTGTATTTAAGAAGGGGAAAAAAACAAAAAAAAAACCCAAAACCCAACAAAACCAGAGTGGCTTCAGCAGTAGAGAAAAGCGAGAATATGCAGAATATGAGTGAGTCTTGCAGACAAGGTCAGTGAGGAAGGAGGGGGAGGAAGTGTTCCAGGTGCTGGAGCCCTGTAGCCCATGGTGCAGACCATGGTGCAGACCATGGTGAGGCAGGATATGCCCCTGCAGCCCATGGAGGTCAGTGGAAGTGCAGAGATCACCTGCAGCCCATAGAGCACCCCATGCTGGAAGCAGGGGGTGCCCAAATGAGACTGTCACTCTGTGGGGAACCCGTGCTGGAGCAGGCCCCTGCCAGGGCCTGTGGAGCCATGCACAGAGGAGCCCATGCTGGAGCAGGTTTGCTGGCAGGACTTGTGACCCCACAGGGGTCCCACGTTGGAGCACTGCACCCCATGGAAGGGGCCCACACTCGAACAGCTCACTGAGAACTGCAGCCCATAAGAAGGGCTCACATTGGAGAAATTTGTGCAGGACTATCTTCCACAGGATGTACCCCATGCAACAGAGTAGGGGAAGAGTGTGAGGAATCATCCCACTGAGGAGTAAGGACCAGCCGAGACAACATTAAAGTTAAGCCCAGTGAGAAAGGAGGGGTGGGGGAAGATGTTTTAAGATTTAATTCTTATTTCTCATTATCCTACTCTGACTTGATTGATAATAAATCAATCTAATTTATTCAAGTCATCTGTTTTGCCTGTGACAGTAATTGGTTAATGATATTTCCCTGTTCCTTATCTCAACCCATGAACCTTTCATTCTATTTTCTGTCTCCCTTATCCAATGTATGAGGTGAGTAATAGAGTGGCTTTTGTAGGCCCCTGGCATCTAGCCAGGGTCACCAGGAGAACATATAATAGCTGTTTTGTACTTATGCTTCATACCTTTGTTAAACATTTAGCAATCTTCCCTAAATCATCTAGGAAAACCTTAACATACAAGGTGCCCACACAGACAATGGACTCACAACAAGCCCTATTCCTGACAGTAATTGTGGAAATTTTGCAATCCATTAAGCGTAAAGAGGGAAGAGATCTTCACGTTGCAATTATTAGAGGTCTTGCTGAGGCATGGTCTGAGATGTGCCCTGTCAAATGAGGATGCTGAGTTAACTAGATAAAAATTGTCAGTAGTTGCTGCCAAACTATTAATTAACAGCCTAGGTTACCATTATTAACCATGTTCCCTTAATAAAACCACAAATATACTATTGCTTACAGTCAGAGATAATCAGGACTGTATTAAAACCAGCATTTGGATTGGACATAGAAGAGTGCACATCTCTGAACATCATTCAGGTGACACTGGGGGAAAACAAGTTCCCATCTTTGCCTCCAGTCACTTGTAGTAAGCAGGCTGGCCTATCTCCTCCTCTAGGGCTGATTTTTTAATTATTATAATTTTATATCTAAATAAGTCTGAAATTTTTATGGAGATGGAGGAAGTTATTTAAATAACACACCTGCCAATTTTCCACACTTATAATACCCATGCCTCCTGAAGAAAAACAGACTGAACTCCTCCACAATTATTACCCAGAAAGTGGGATCTAGTATCAGGCAGAGAGAAAATTGTGCTATATCTATTTACATAATGTATCATTTTGTAATATATGGCATACTCTTATTGCAACATTATATCAATTATTTACCAAAAAAAAGCTTTAATAAATTTAACTGTGTTGCTCCCACTTACCAACCGCTTTAGAATAATTTAAAGCTCATTTCCTGACACACTGAAATTATTCTAAACTGTGCATGCTAGCAAATACAAAAACCTTTTTACTCCCCATTTGCAAAATGACATCTGCTCTATTTCCATCTTTGTTTTCAGACTCGAGATTACTTTAGCACTTTATTTCTTAATCTGTCAAATAGCTTCAACAAAAACCAGAGTAACACTTACTCCTCCAGCCCCCATAGATGCAAAGTTACAAAAGCTATACATAATATTTCACCAAAGTTGCATATCAGACAAAAGAAATCATATAACCTTTCTTCCTTTCCTTTATAAAAACATCCCCTCTGCTAAAAAGCCTGCAAACATTTGTAACAACATGAAGGGAGAAAGCCTGATGGATTTGTTATTTCAGAATGCCTGCTGCATGGCTACAGTGAAAGGCAGCTTTCCATTATTAGCTGAATTTTCAACCAATTCCCTCTTTCTACTAGTGTGAGATCACTCCTGTTCTGGTCTCAGGCACACGAATACAAAGAGACAATAAAGCCATCAGTACTGGTGCAGCCTCTAGCATTTGAAGTTTTAGCAGCCTGAAAAACTAAAAGCCAAAAAATATGGAGAAAAGAGTGTTTTCTTTACTTCCTTTACAATCATTCTACACATCAGAACAAAATACAAGCAAGAGACCTTGGAGAATACTTAAAAATAAGCATATTAATACAAACCCACTGGCATTTATTTCATCACAGATTTCTGCCACAGCTTCACACTGTGCCTCTTGCCTTCGAATTCTCTGATCTGGGAAAGGCTTATTCACCTGCTTATCTTGGAATCCAAAGGAATATACTGCATACTCAGAGTTAAATATGTATGAATAGGATCAGAAGCCAAGGGTTTGCTTTCTTAAAACATAAGCAAGGTCAATAAAACATTACTAAAATGAAGTACAGTGTCCTGTTCTAGACAAGTTACTATTCCTAGAGAGCCCGACATTTGTAATTTATATTTTTTGAAGTGATCTATTTTTAATAATTTCCTAGTTATTTATTTGGACAGTATTTACACAGGTTTTTCTTTTTCTTATTGTTTTGAAAAACTGAAGGGGCAAAGAGCAAACCAGCTCTGGCAGCACTGACGTGGTGAAATGAAAGGCCCTTGCAGGTCCCAGGTCAAAGTGCTGGGAACAAGAGTGGAGACTGAAGCTAAGTTCGGGACATAATGAAAAGGTAAGAAACAGACTTAGCATGTCAGGAGGGTGGAGGGAATGTCAGCAGAGAGGGCTGTGTGTGGAGGTGAGGGATGGGTGAGGAACCCAGGCACAAACACTTTTGACAAGTAGCAGGACTCAGAACTGTATGCAAGCGAAGAAATTGGGACAAAGCGACTTTCTCCAGGCACCAGAACNGACACTTTTGACAAGTAACAGAACTCACTCAGGGGGACAGCACAGCACACTCAGAACTGTATGCAAGCAAAGAAATTGGGACAAAGGGACTTTCTCCAGGCACCAGAACCTGAATCAAAAGGTTGGGTGGAGTTGACGGAGGAGGATTAAGACACGCAGTCAGAAGGAAAAGGGTGACGAAGACAGCCTAGGTATATAAGCTCAAAAGACTGCAGAAAGGACAAAGTGCCCAGCTGTGGTATGCAGCTGGACAAAGAGCCTCAGGAGCAGGAAGCAGCAAAAGAGGAAGGTGGCAAGAAACAGCCCGTAACATGGAATCGATGAGTGACAGCGACAGACAGCAGAAGGAGCCAAGTCAAAAAAAATGTATGTTTCTTTAAAAAGATTGGTTTGATCCATGACTATAAAAATTCACATTGCTTGTAATTGCATGGATACCATATGGCATCACTGCTCAGCAGAAGCATTCCTATATGATGTGAAAGCATTTGCACGCTTAAATATATTTGCATTTCCTTAACTTCTGTTCTGGATGTCCCAGTACTTATAAAATTCTAGCTTAAGACAATTATACCACATCTCTAACACCAGTTTCTACGATTACCACTTCTGTTGGTAATGCTTTCCATCAGATGAACTTAGGGCTCATTTACAAACTGGGTCAGCACCATTATCCCCATTTCACAGATGAAAAATGAAGGTGCTGTAGATCAGTCTGCATTATTAATGTCAACTCTCAACCTTTAATTCATTTTACTGTCATTTTCCTTGAAATATTCATTTATACTTCTGCACTAAGGGTATTTTTGTCATGTATTTCTAATGCATGTCAAAAGTACCTAGAGCATAGCAGGGGCCATTTTTAGCATTCTCAGTACTCTAAATAACATAATGAAGTTGCACAGAGCCAAACTCCCACACTACCCAAAAGAAATCCACTCTCCCCTGAGCTTACCTCTCTGTCTGAACATGTTCCACCTTAACTGCAGCATCTCTAGGGGAATCTCCTTTGTTCCCACAGTTCAACTTGTTCCCACATCCCCATCTTTCCTCCTAGTCCACACAGCTTGAAAAATACAAAAATGTTATGCTATGTACTTCATTCAGTTTTTATGGCAGGCACCCACCACATCCTGCATTTGAAATCTTTGTTCTTCAGCACCTAAAGAGAATATACTGATTACGGCTTTTTGCAGGTGTCTTATGTTCTGGAAGACTTTCAGAAAAGAAGCTGGGATATCTCAGCTGCTTCCTTAGGCAAATTCACATGGGCTTTTCAGGATTTTGAGAAGGGCAAATGATCAGGGGCTGCCCTTTAACCCAAGGATGAGTTATAGCAGTGTACCAAGCTCCCTTCTCTGTGGATGCTGAAAGCTGGGTTACAGGGAGATTTTCCGGCCTCAGGCCGGTGTCTGTGTGAAAGCTGCACTTTCACACAGACGCTGGCTGGGAACAGTGCTTGTGGCTCATACACTGAGCTGGATGCTGTGAGAAAAATCAGTGAAAGAATGCAAACAAATTTTGCACCTGTTGTTTTTTATGTTACTGACTGAAAAATATTTTGAAATGGGTGTTGGTAGCGCTCAGTCAATGATCTTAGGAGGTGGTTGGTCAAGGAACCAATAACCATATCCCTCTCAAGCAAACCTGGTTATAAATACGTGTTTGTTGTAATAATAAAACAGCCTTTTCTCATCCTGGAGTTCGTGCCGCTTTTCTTGTCATTGACACTTCTCCATCCCGCTTTTTTTTCCTCAAATGCTAATCCTTAACGAGAGGCTTCTCTCTTCTGAGAGGAAGGGCCCCATGACCTGAAAGTGCAGTTATTATGTTGCTGTGCATTCTCTTATGATGAGCTTGAGGCCTGGCTCTCTCTCTCAAAGAGCACCTGCACTCTTCTGCTTCTACAGATGCCTTATTTTGCTGCTGCTAGACAGAACACAAGACCTAGTCCCAGCCTTAAAATGAAGATCAGTGAGCTTTCCCCAAAGCCCTGCAGATGCAGATCAAATGCTAACAGGGAGGACTTAATGCCAGACAGCACGGCTTTCTAACAAACTACAGAATGATGGTAACAGTCAAAACCTTTCTAAAACTCTGAGATTTCTTCCCAGATTTCCTTCTTGCACATAATCCAATACTTTTTTTACAAATTTCAGTTGAAGCTGTTGCTAGAAAGACCATGAGTCTTTCCTATATGCACATCTGTAATGTTACCTGCCAGACCTTACAAAAAATGATGCTCACTGCCTATTCATTTGAGCACTGGGATATATTGATTCTTCTGAGCCAAGGACACCAGCCTACCTTTGGATAAGAATTCTCTGCTCATACAGAAATTCACATTAAAAAAATGAAGTGATGATGCCACTGTGTTCTCAGTGATCGCGTTGCAGACCAGGATGACCTGTTCCTGAAGAGCCATCCCACATGGAAGTAATGAAGAATGGTGGTTAAACAAAACAAAACATAAAATCATCATGCAGAATATTTTAAATACTCATCCAAAAACACAACATAAACTGAGAAGTCATGAAAAACATCTGATATTTTTCACAGGCTTCTTGCTTAGCTACACCTTTAGTAACATTTCACAGAATTGGCGAAGACTGAACCCTAACAGAAAAACTCATCTTCTTTCAGGTTTCAAGGTCTAGACATATTAGAGTCACTGACAGAAAATGAAGCTGATAAAATGACCTCTTTTTTTCTTTTGCAGCTGGTGTCATTGTCAGAAACAGATTCATTTGGCTGAGATTTTCAATGATAAAAAAACTAGACTTCAACCTGAAGCTCAGCCTGAGGCTCACTTACCCATGCAGTAAATGTTTAATCTAATGGAAATAAGAAAATCATGCAGCATCAAGAAAATGGTGCTTCTTTAGGGAGTGTGGGTGTTTGACTGTTGGGAAGGAAAGCAGAGGTCATTTAATTATATTTTCTTCTTCCCTCTTCTCTAACATGTACTGTCTCTTGTCTAAATGCACCCTAGGTCTTGACAACTAAATGAACAGATGCTATCCTGTTAGTAGGCTTGTTTTTAAGAATGTTCATTCCAGGAGAACAGTTTTCTAAAAACATACAGTAAGCTAAATATATTGAAGACTTTTCTCAGCTGGCTTCATCTGTACAGGAATATACCTCTCAGATGAGATGGGCAGAATACCCACCATTAAGACATCGGGGTTAAAATCCCCAGGTGAAAGGTAAAACATATCCCAGAAAGAGTGAAAGGGAAAAAAAAATTCTCTCTCCTTGTTAGTCCTAGAAATCTGATCATGATTGCAATTGATTTTTATAGCAATACGACACTGCACCCGCTGGAGATCATTGTTATATCAGCCATGTTGATTTAAATCCTACAAAAACTAACACAAAAAGACAGGCTGCAGAGCAGGCCACTGTGTGAGACCACAGCATTTGACAGATGATCAGGAGTCGGACTGACCACAGCAAGTCACCCGTGACACCAAAAGACATGCCAAAATTCAAAGGCTTTACCACAGTGCCTTTGAGCAAAAAAGTCTAGCCTGCCAAAATAACAATACATGCATAACCTGAGCATACTACCTTCTCCTGACAGCAGTGCTGAAGAACGCCAGAGCCCTTTGCCTTCTCTAAGGAACATCCTTTGCAGATCATCTAATCGTGAGAGAATACAAAATCTGATCCTTAACAGCTGAATAAATATTTCATTATTTTTCAAGCAGCAAGCTAAACATAAAAGCAAAGTATGTTAGCCATGCATAAGTAGGTAGGATCAAATACTCGGTATTGTGTTTGGTTCTCAATCTTAACAAAAGGATTTTTAGCAGACGACTAAGCACACTAAGTGGCACAGTCAGTCGGATAAAATTAAACAAGTAGAGTTGCGTCAGCAACATTAAGTCCTTAGCTATGTGTGAAGAACAATATTAGAAGTGACAGGGGAACAAGTCCCATGTAGCAAGCAAAACCTGAAGACTTCTTGCTGCATCAGCAGGGGATGGGAGTAGACACCCAAACACACATCTTCTACCTTTTGTTTGTTTCATCCTTTAGCGAGAAGTCAATTCTGACATTGCAAACCGAAGCAACAAGTAGACAGCAAGCCATACATCACCAGAGAGCGAAAAATAATCTGCTTGCAGCAGCCTGTTTGTACATGCTGAAACATCATGTAGATTTGACCATAACTGATCACAGACACAGGGAAAGCTCCAGGGACAAAAAGTAAAGCAAACTCATCATGGAGAGTGTCAGGTACAGAGAGCTCAAATTCCACTCTGCCTTGGATCTTTTCTCCAGAGCTTCCACAACTCCATCAGATTAGCCATCACACATTTTCTTTTCCTTAAGGAATGGTGAATGTCTTATTAAAACCCTAGAAAATATATACACAAGTCAAGTGTTACATACCAAGAGCAACGTAGAAGATGGCAAGATTGTCGTGCTCTTCTCTGACCTGACCTGAGCTTTCCCAGCAGCTCATGGCTTCACTTACCATTTCAGCTGGTGGGTTTATTTGCTGACCAGGTGCTGCTGCTGCTGCACAGGATTGCAAGAAAAGAGGTAGCACCCCTTCCTTAAAGAAAGTCCACTAGCCAGCCAAGTGTCCAGCAGAACCTGCAGCTCCTACCTCGTCAGATACTACCACACACATCAGACATTAGGCCATTTGAAATGCCTGCTCCTTCCATCAGATCTTGCACATTTTCCCTGGTGGAAATAGTGATGCTTAAGGTTTGTATAGGCTACACTAACCCAAGCTGAAATCATGGCTGTGAAGCAAAAGTGATTTTGTGAAATCATGACAGGCCTGTCCTACATGAGAGGTCACACTAAATTTATTATAAAAAGCCTTTTCTTGGGATTTCTGCAAAATTGCCTCATTTAAAATTCCTGCAGTCTTCATGCCTTCAGTGGTGGCACTACATACATAGCACACATCCAAACCAGCATCTCATTTTGCCTTCCTTTTCCAAATATAACAATTAATTTCTTGTCATCAGAGCAAAAGAGGTGTTTTAGGAGACAAGAAAAGGGGAAGAGGAACAAAGTAACTTGTTGAGTTACCAGCTAGCAACTCACTTACCATTCTGACAAGCTCAACATCTCTTTGTCATGATTATGTTCTTTCTGTACTTAGCTAAGAGTTTCCAAAAGTTTTGGAGAGAGGACGGAAGGGAAACACATATCAGTTTTTCTCTTTTGCTATTAACACCTGTGGGGACAGGGGGAGAAAGGGAGAAGGAAGGACCAATTAGAAAGATGAGAATTTTAATTTTCTTCCTCTTCAAAATTTCATGTCAATATATCACAGAATATCCTGAGTTGGAAGGGACCCACGACAATCATTGAAGTCCAACTCCTGGACCTGACCCCAAGAATCACACCATGTGCCTGACAGCATTGTCCAAACGCATTTTGAGCTCTGGCAGGCTTGGTGAGGTGACCCTGGGGAGCCTGTTCCAGGGCCCAACCACCCTCTGGGTGAAGAACTTTTTTTTAATATCCAACCTAAACCTCTCCTGACACAGCTTCAGGCCGTTCCCTTGGGTCCTGTCATTGGTCACATGATTTAATTTATTTATTATGTCAAAGAGATAGGAAGTAGCTATTTTTAAAAACTATTTCTTAATTTTTAAGTGAAAAAATATTATTACCACTTACCAAAACTGATGATCTCAAGGATTTTCTGTAGGTTACATTAGGTAGAACAAGGATGGAACAAGGGTATAAGCTAAATTCACTTAACCAAGGATCAATACCTTCTCTCCTGCACAATACTCTCTTGATACTTACAGAGATCACATTTTTCTTTCTTGAGGTATTTCCAATTTTGCAGGCCCCCAAAGACCCATATGTTTTTTGCAACTGACCAAGATTTCCAATTTTGAAGAAGTTTGAGTGTGGAAGTGTTCACTTTACAGACATTTTTTGCCAGAATATTATAAATTATTCTGATATTTTCAGAAACTGAGTTTGATCATTTCATGTTCAACTCTAAAGATAAGCAGACAAATAGCAGTCAGTTTCTTTGTGATCAATTCAAAAACAATTGAAGCACAACTAAAATGATCAATGTAAAGAATATGCTTTAACACAATTACTGAAGAATGCAATTATGGATCACTAGACCTTTTAAAGGAAGTTCAATCTAAGTTAGACAATTCCATAGCTGTAAGTATATCTCCATATTAATCTTACTTACAGCCTAGTAGACCTCATAAACAGGAATCAGGTTGCCACAGTATGCAGCTGAAGAGAAAGAGAAGCTTTAGGCACAGATTTAGATGAGCTTATGTGCATGTTGGAAGAAAAGCTTCTGTACTCAGGCATGAGGTTCCCTGCCTGCAGGAATTTGCATTTCCCTTTGTTTCATATCTTTCCTCTCTGATCAGTCCTCTAGCCTGTCAAGGTCTCCCCAAGTGCCAACTCAAGCCTCTGGCATATCAGCCACTCTTTTCAGGTTTGTATCATCTGCAAACCCAGAGAAGTCCAAGCCCTCTCTCCCATCATCCAGATCACTAATGAAGAAGAAGAACAGCTTTGGACCTAGCATCAACACTTGAGGTACTTCATTAGCCATTGGCTTCTAGCTTGTGCCTCTGACCACAGCGATCTGAGCCCAGCAGTTCAGCTTGTTTTCAACCCACCTCTCTGTCCAGTTGTATATTCTGTAACATCATTTCAAGGCCATGTTGGGTAAGGCCATGAGCAACCTGGTTTAGTGGGAGATGTTCCTGCCCATGGAACATGGGACTAGATTTTCTTTAAGGTCCCCTTTCAACCCTTTGATATTCTATGATTCTGTGATCATCCATGAGGATGCTGCCAAATATCTTTCTAAAGACAGATTAAATAACATCCACTTCTCTTGTCTCCTCCCCTGGGCCTTTCATTTCTTCACAAAAGGCTGTCACTTCCCCCTCATAAATCCATGCTGATTACTTCTGTGCACCAGGATTAGTTGTTCCATTGTTTCCCAAGGATGGAGATGAAGCTGACCAGTCCATAGCTCCCTGGATCTTCCTTCTTGCCCTCCTAGAAGGGCGTGATGTTTGCTATCTTCCATTCCTCAGTCACCTCCTGATCACTGTGACTTCTTAAATGCTATCACATCACTCAGCCCTCTCAGAATGCATGGGGGCATCTTGTTCTAGGGACACATACGTGACCAGTTTAAGCATTCCCTAACCTGATCCACCACAATGTAGGCTGTCTTCCTAGCCATAGAATTTTCTTCTAGTCTCAAGAACCTGGGATTCCTGAAAGGTAAATCTTATCATTAAAGACCAAGCTGAAGAAGGTTTTGAGTACCTTCAGCTTTTTAGGTGTCCTTTGTCACAGAGCCTCTGCCCTGTTCTGTGGTAGGTCTATTTCCCCTCAGCTTCTTTTTGCTGCTGAGGTACTGGTAAAAGATTTTTATGTCACTCTTTGCAACCTCTCACCAGACTCAGCTCCAGGCAGATTTCTAGTCTCATCCTTGGCAGATTGGACAGCTACTCTACCTACTGCCTTGGCCACCTAATCCCTGCTCCTACTTCCTGCACCCTTCTTTCTGTGTCCAAGTTTTGTCGGGAGCTCCTTGCTCACCCATGCAGGCCTCCTGCCACCTCCTGCTTGATTTCATGTTCCTGGAGATGGACAGCTCTTGAGCTCGTTGAGTTCATTTTCTCCATCTGGCTGGAGTTACAGAAGATGTAAAGGAGTTAGAAATACCATCCTGGGAATGAGATGAGCTGTGAGCATGCCAAGGCAGAGTAGCACAGGAGAGCACGCAATCTATAAGGACCCTGCTCTGTGGTCCCTCTATGGCTGGCATAGATTGCAACGCACAGTGCAATTTCAGGATACTCTGATGTCGCTCTAATGTCATACCTAAGAGCCATCAGTTGTCCCAGCACACAAAGGTGGATTGCTGCCATCCTTCTTTCTTGTTACCTTACATTCTGGTTCAAAGAGAACAACTGAGAATTGGGGTCTCGGGAGCCAAAAGTCACACTCCTTTTTCTGACCCGAGGCAAGGGGAGGCTCTCCTCGTACTTTTAAGCTATTCAACAGCTCTCTTCCTCAATTACTGAGTGTGACTTTACTACTTGATCCTTGAGAGAAACCCTTGCTATTTCTCACTTTGGTATCTCTGACCTGCCATGCCTTAGGGTCTCACCGCAGCTTATTCCATTAAAGTAAGAAAAGTCCAACTTTGTTTCACTTTCACTCCAAGCTGCATTTGCACATTTCTAAAAGAATTTTTTAAAAATACCCAAAGATGTTATCAAAAGGTAAAATATCAAAGATCAACGTTAATGAAGCTGTAATAACTTAATGCTGCATCACGTGTTAAGCAAAACCACGGCCTTTTTAGCACTAGAAAGGTTATGGCTAGCAAAAGTTTAAACAGGAGCTTACTTTGTTTGCCTGTGAAAAAGCATTTATTGAACTCACCAAGTCTTATGCTCCAGGACACCTCCTGCTCACTTATCAGCTGTCTGCAGCTGTACTCCAGGTCCCACTTGTTGATGTGGAGAGGAGAGGAACTAGCCACAACAAAAAGAATCCCCCCAGCAGCAGCCTCGACCCACCACAGGCATCTGGTGGAGCACAGGACCCCTGGCACACTGCACACCACACGCCTGCAGAGGCATGGCCTGCTCTGGGCTGACCACACCCACCAAAACCACTGCAAGTCTCCCCCATCAACTGACTCAAAACTTGGGTTTTCACATATCAGCATCCAGATAATCCAAGAAGTCTGATGTCTGTGGCTCCTGGCCCAAGCAGTTGGCTAATATTCAAACCTCCACATCCATTAGAACGCAGTTCAATCACTGAAAACAGATTAACATCTGCAAATCAGTTTATTAACTATAAACATGCTCAAAACATCCACCCATCTTTCAAGTGCAGCAGAAGCAAAGGCTTGGCAGCTTCCTACCTCAGAAACCTCAAGAATCTCTCACATAAACTCTGTTTGAAAGAACTACTTCAGCTCCTGTCAAGGCAAAAATCACACTTGCTCTGTTTACATGCACAGCCTGAAATCATAAATCCATGCCCTGCTATTGCAGCCAAGAATACTCCTCATCACCTACAGCCTGAATAAAACCACCATAGGTACCTACCACCCTAGGCTGTCTTTATTCACAGCTCTTTTCACAACTGGTAAAACAGCTTTTTTACTTCTCTGGAGTCATTAAAGGGTTATTTTTCAGTCTCTTTAAAGCAATCTATCACCTCCAGCTGCCAGTTATTAGTACATTCCAGGTTGTTTTTATTTCTTCTGTAATGAGGTAAATTAAGCAAATATGTATATATACATGCACCTATACACAAATTAAACAAATGCTTATACATACATACATATATTTGTATGTATTTGTCAACAAGGAAGCAAACACCTTGTTTGTTAGGCTGTTAGATAAAGCTAGTAGAATTTTTTTCCCAATGGAAATGCTTTGAAAAAAAAATCAGAAAGTGGCTTTGAATCAATATAATTTCCTCACTCAATCCTGCAATAAATCCAAACCAAGGAAGATGACTTCAGCCAAACTGAGTGAAAATTAAGTCTCTTAAGAGCTGAAAAGCTACACAACAATTGAGTGTTGCAAGAAAAAGATTGACCAAATGTTTCAGTTATGAATAACAATAATTTTTAAAAATCACTATGCTGCTGAGCAATCCTATCGGTTGCCGGCCCCTGGTTTCCCACTCTAGGCTTTGTTCTGGGTCTGCACCTCAGCCGTCCCCAAGTTTATTACTGAAGCAAGTGGCTGTGTAACCCTGCAGATCTCAAGTTCAACAGATCGAGGGCGTGGAGGGGAGGTGTCACTGTCACAAGAGTCCTGCCACACGAGATTGAGTCATAGAGAAACAGTCACCAAGAGACCAAATACTTGACCAGACGCTCACTTCACTACAGGGAAGGTATCAATGTGTCAAGGACTCTCATTTCTCCCATATCCCTTGACAATTCGATCCTACAAGACATAACTTATTTTGAAGAAGGTCATGCAAAATTATGCTGTCAACTCTCTCCCTGCACCCTAGAGAACCTTTTCTCAGGGGAGTAAAGTCTCAGGGGGGAACCAATTGTTCTCTACAACTACTTGAAAGGAGGTTTCGGTGAGGTGCATATTGGTCTCTCCTTTCAGGTGACAGGCTATGAGAAAATGGCTTCAAGCTGTACCAGGGGAGGTTTAGATCAGATATGAGGAAAATCTTAATCTCTGAAAGGGTGGGCAGATATTGGAATGAGCTGCTCAGGGAAATGATAGAATCGCCATCCCTGGGAGTGTTCAAAAGGCATGTGGATGTTGCACTTGGAGACGTGGCTTAGTGGTGAACTCACTATGTTAGGTTAAAAGTTAGACCCAGTAATCTTGGAGGTCTTCTCCAACCTCAATTTCTCTAAGCACTCAGTTTGAGGGCAAAAATTGCATGCAGTATTGTTAGGATACTGGTAGTTAGAGAGAATGAGGTTCAGCATCCAGACTCACCGGGGTAGCTCACATGTATAGTGCAAGTCATTCAGCAAGAATTTATTTTCCCCCTCCCACCCCTCAAATAGACAGATTAACCAAATGGAAGGGGAGGAAAAAGACAGTGGGAAGAACATACACCTTCATCACAAATCATTTTTATTTCATTTTGGTTTTTCTTTCTGTTTCTTGAAGGGGTGCTTTTACTGGCTAAACAGATGCATCAGGTCTTGCCCAAAGTTTTCCCCTAAAGATTGACAAGCCCTAGTGCACAATTACGGCACGTGCAGGGAGGATACTTCATTAGGAGCAAGGGAAAGAACAAAAAAAAAAGAAATCTCAATTTCCTTCTGACATTAAAAAAATATTTTCGTACACCTTGTACAGACATGTACAAACCCTAGAAGTTTTTCTACTCTCTCCTTCTTTCTCAGATCAGAAATTTTCTCAGCTACCACAAAATTCAAGTCTTCAGTAGCTCACTGATTTATCCTTTTTTTAAGTTGAGAGTCTTATTTTTAATTGACTTCCAATATGTTCTTTTTCTTCTAAAAAAGTGTAGTTAAAAATAAACAAACCCTCAGTTTTCAGAAAGTGCTATATCTCCTCCCCAAAAAGCAGCCTGTCCTTAAACTCTACAGAATTGAGTACATAAGAACCATGTCTCCTTAAAACCAATATGTCTACAAGAAGGTTAAAAAAAAGGAGACTCAAAGTGCCTTTTCAAAAAGACAGGTCAACAAACATTTTACTGCCAGCCAAAAGAAAACTCCATCCATGAAAGCTACACATGAATTTTACATGAATTTTACATACAACCACAACTCAGCAGTTGTCCTCAGGCTTTGCTAAATGGCATTCTCTGCCCTGCTGGAACCACTGCACAGCATACATCACCAAGAGATCACTATGGTCTTTCCCTCCAGCATATCTATACTAACACAAGTCTTGAGACTAGTGGATGCACCAAGTGGATTCTCTAATGATGGTTAACACTGTAATGTTCACCACACACCTCAGGCCTCCCACACCACTTTTGCCACTCAACACCAACACTTTACTCCACAGGAACAGCAAATATACACCACATGCAATGAGACCAGACATGGTGGCCCTTCTACCTCCAGGAGGCAAACACTTCTACAGGTGTAATTTCTCTTCAGAATCAAAAGTCAGGCCAGAGAGACAGGAGAAAGTAAATTCCACAGCTTTGAAGTTTTTGGGGGATCTACTGGCACATTTTAAAATACACTACAGGGGTAAAAAAAAAAAAAAGAACCAAGTAAAGAAAGTTCAGAGCACCTTCCCCAGAGTGGTGGGTTGATATACTCAAGAAACTGCCCATTCCTTCAAACCCCATGTCTCAAATCATGCTTTTAAATGCTGTAAATTACTTTGTCTCCATAGCAGCCACTGCTCCAGCTGGCCCAGGAGAAGAAAATCCTTAACTATAAGGAAAAAAGCAAGCATGCTTGTATTAAACCAGTTAATTTCTGTCAACGACAAGTGCATTGCCTGAAATATAACGTGTAAGCAGGCATGGCTACACCTTTATTGTCAAAATGCTGTTAGAAAAGAAAAGGGCAAATTACATGGAAAGAGGCCAGAAAGAGAAAGCTGGCTGCCTAAAAGGAGAGCACTGAAGGAAAGGAACAGAAAAATGTTGTGTGGGATGATATCATCCCCTACACTTCTCATGCAAGAGCATCTTTATTTCACAGTCAGCAAATTCCCCATCATCAACAACAAAAAATTTGGAGCATTCAAAAGAGCAAATACAAGGATTCATGTTGTTATCTCAGGAGCAGACAAACAAGTACCTGAACTGCATCCTCTGCTCAAGAGGAAATCAAACCCCACATCCAAGCGCCCAGGTGCAGTAACCCTGGCAGAGGATGTACGTTGTAAGCTGTGTACAGCCTCCCAAGCCAGTGAAATGTTTGACAGGAGAATACAAGTTCACAGCATTGCTTAATCTGCATTTCAAGGCCAGAGCTGAAATTGCAGTTGCACACAGTGCAAACACAGATCATTGAAGGGAATTCTTCTATGACTTCTCCTGAAGGAGGGCAGTTCCCTTTCCAAGTGCAGGTCTCAACATCTACCCATGCTCCCTGGGAGACATGAAAGTAGAAAGTGGTTAAATAAACAGCTCTGCATCTCTTATTGTCTTAACAGAATACCAATAAGGGCAATCTGGAGAAGGCTCTTATTCTTTAGAGTCATTTATGCATCAAACCAGGTTAATAAAGAAGTAGAACTTTAACCTGTCTCTGTTCCATGGGAGCACATTTCCACAATTATCACCAGCAATCAGTCCAAAGGAAGACAGTCATCTCCTTTGGAAAAGCATGACCTGTTTCTTAATGTTCTATTTCTATACCTAACATCTCTGGCTGCTCAGTTCAGCTGTTACAAAGTAGCAGCAACTATTGCACAGGCAAAACCAAAGTATCTTGATTCCTTGCAGTTTGGGAAAACACTTCTATCAATACATGAAAAAAATTACTCCGGGACATGTGTTTGACAAAAACAGAACAGTAGGGAAATCCTGCCAAAAAGTAACATTCAGAGGCCCCAGCTATACAGCATTAATAGCCTGATTTTCATAGCTTTTGAGCCCTTTCTTTCCTCCGAAGAAAATTCTGAGCACTAAATTCTTCTGAGGAGAAAAAACAAATAAGGTCCAAAAGAAGTGAAAATTGCAGTTAGTCCTTCAAGCACCAGCCCTGGTGCCTGGGGAGTGGTGACTGCATATCCTGCTTCGGCAGCTTGAAGAGTGACACCACCCAAGCCTTTAGAGCAGAGGTAACACTTGCTTTACTCTCTGCAACAACCTTGCAGTATTTGCAACTAACAGGATGAGATTGTTCCTCCCCTTTGGGAAGGGGTCAGATGTAAATCATTAAGACTGATGATCTCATTGGTCGCACAGAACAGACTGAAGTGAAGGCAGAGTTAGGAAAGAAGTAACTAAAGGCAGGTATGCTAAAGACATGTATAGCGGTGGACACCAAATATAAAACCAAAATTATCAGCCCCCAAGTAAAGAACTGTGGTGCAGGTAGGGGCACAGCATCAAGAGACACTCAGAGGTAGAAGTATCAAACCCAAGGTGTTTCTTGAAAAAACACAAAGTTATGTTCCTTGCCACAGAACATTATGGATACATTTCCACTGGTCAGAAAAAGCCTGGACAAAATTACAGAAGAAAATGCTGCTGAGGGCTGATAACACAAATCACCTCTTCTTGGTTCAGGATGCCCCCATGTCCCTAATTCCTCTGTCTGAGAGAGAATTCTAGGAAAATACTGCTAAATGCCAGACCTGCTCCCACACCTTCTGTTAGACATTACTGACCCTTATCAGAGAGAGAACACTAACGTAAGTGGGCTTGCATCTGACAAGACAATTCTCGGGAGAGCACAGGCTATTCTAGGACATGGGTCTGGACTATCTGCAGGAGGCAGATATGGTACAGTGAAGCAGGCACAGAATCAAAGCCCCTGGCTCTGTCTGACAGAGCATCCAGCACTGGTGAAGATTTGTTACAAAAAGAACAAGCAGCATTATCAAAGAGATTAATATTCAACTAGTAACAAGGGGAGCTGAATTACCAACTGTAAAACAACATCTCATCTATTTTTAATATTAGCACTCCTCTTAGCAGTATGAAACAGGAATGAAGAAAGGAAGTAGAAAAGAAAATGGGGAGGGAATATCTTACCTGTTAACCTCTTCATATCCCCAAACTAGCCAGTAAATGGCAAAGGAAGCATAAACTAATTGCAGGAGTGTCACAGAGATGTATTAATGGTTAGTAAAAAAAAATCCTGACACCAAAAGAAATGTGGAATTTAAAAAATCCAATACTGTTTGGATAATTCCTCAAAACTCAAAAATCCTATGGATTATCTTTAACAATTTTTGCTTGCATGTAAAAACATCGAATCTATTCACTCAGTTTTGAAACATACCACCAATTATATATTGGCCAAGTATCTAATCATTCGAAGAGTGACAAGTCCAAAATGATAAAGAACATTGTTGCTGTTGTTATGATGATCTATTCTTGCTGCTTCTCACAATTTTCTCTTTTTTCACATAGTGATGATACAGATGAAACAGGCCACAATTGTAAATCACACAGCTACAGAATACATTCTCTCTCCCACCCCAGTCTTTTAACCTCTTCCATTCAAGGTCTAATGCAAACAAAAAAACTTGCGAAGATCTTATTGTTAACTCTTAGTACAACGAGCTTGGAACAAAGAAAGTAAAATCTTCAAATGTGAATATTCGAAGCTAGGCACTTAAGTCCACATATGCCATTCGCATATGAGTTGCACTATCTGAAGTGAAGTCCCTCTTTACTCAAGCGTCCTATGAGAGCAGCTTTTGCTCTTATTCAGAGGAAAAAGACTGAGGTGTTGATCTCAGTATCTGCTGTAACCATATTGACACACCTTACCTCTTTTCCTTGTCTGTTGTGCTTTGGTTTTTTCCCTACTGATTTGGGATCTTATTGAATAACGATGAAGACCTTGTTCACTTGCTAAAAATTGTCTGTCAAGTGCATGCAACTGGCAGGCAACAAATGCAACTTGTCTACTCAGAGCATAAATTAGTTTTGCTGGGTAGTGTGAAGACAGAAGAAATGTGTTTTTAATACTTTCATGATCTAATTGCTGTTGCCTGCAATAGAAGAATGGAATTAATTATCCATGTCTTTTCCATGCATATTCCTATGCCCAGAATTTAGCATGTAGATGACCAGATTCACTGAAGAACCACAGAAAAGCAGAAAGCTTATCCTAAACCATCTGTCAGGTTGATTCCTACATTAGCTGCAGCATTCTTCATCCCTGCTTCCTTTGCAAACATTATTAATCTGCTTTCATAGGGCAGCTACACAGGATACTTGCCTTGTTTTTGCAAACACAAGTAGCTCATACAAAACCTGAAAGGTGCATATTGTGCTATTCCCAGAATTTCAAAATAACTTATCTGATGAAAAAAATAAAGATCAAGCTGCCAAAGTTTTAACTTGCTACCTTTCAGCTTATGCAATCACACTCTAAGGAAAAGAAGTTCTCACAAACAGATATACCTGATGCTGCTACCACTATGGCAGGTAGTTAAAACCAACAGATTTTTTTCAAGTTCATGTAAATATACATACATATTTAAACACATAAAGAACAGTCAAACACTTGCAAAAAAATAAAAAAAAGAAAGTTTTCCTTAAACCAGATTATCACCACCTAAAGAGTGTAAAAGAAAATCTATTATATAAAATAAAACTAATAAGGCTAGCACAGATTTATTGCTTAAGTCATTTAGAAAAAAAATCAATTAGCAATTAATAGCACAGACTTTGACCACAGAAGGCAGTTGTCTCTGCTGTTTCCTCTCCTCCAAAGAAAAGCACACCCCAAATACCCCACCTTCTGTATCTTCCTTCTGTCTTGTACAGGGGTTTGTGAGATGAGCATGGGGACTCAAGGTCTGCCCAGCCAATGTCTTCTGCCCAGCTGTAAAAAATCTGAGCCCTAGGAACTGAACTGCCAAGTCGGGATGCTTCTGCAGTACCTCTCTTCCTCTCTGTTCAGCAGAAACCTTATGGGCTGCCCAGGATTTCTGCATTTAAAATCCCTAAACGCACTTTTCTTCTCGAACTGATTCAGTCACTTCTGTGACCATGCAAATCATGGCGCTTCCTGGAGCATGCTAAGCGTGTGCTGTGTGAGGGTGTACCTCATATTTGGTTTGATTTGCCACCAGTGAGTTACATTTGTTGCCCTGTTGAGACACTGAGCAATCACTCCTGATTAACCATTTCTGTTGCTCTTCTTATACCTTTCTGCAGCTACCTCAGAGTTTGGTTTGCATGTAACACCTAATTTCTATCCTTTATTTCCACAGCAGCTATGGCCCAAGTGTCTGTGCTTGCCAGGAACACGGCTTAGCATCAGGGGCAAGGCTGTGCTGGCAACAGCAGGAAGGACATTGTCCATGGATGGCTCCTAGCTTTGAAGTAGCACACACACACAGAATTCATGCATGGCCTAAGACCAAGGCCTTTAAACTCAGACAGACCTTACATGCCACCTGTAGTGCCCTTGGCTACAGAAAAATGCAGTATGATTGGGTTTACATGGTATTTTTTAATAAATTATTTTGATTAGGGTGTGATTGACCATTTGCTCTTAGTCCTCCTACACTGGTATTACAATCTCCTTTTTTTCAGGGCTCTACAGTTCCTGTCCACAGAAAATGACAAAAATAGGCACACCAAAGTATATTTCTGTAACTTTTCCTCTTTGTTTGTAGTGAAATTTCACACATCTCTTAATGAAATGCAAGGTCACTCTAAGTGCTGTCTACTGTCATCTTCAGAGGAGAGTCAACAGTTCCCAGGACACTAATGCTCTTCAGCCCCTCTCATTCCTGCTCAACAAAGAACAGAAGGGGAGGTGGCATAAAACCCCTCTCTAATAGGTATTATTCAGAAGCAAACCTTTCCTTTCTATGCTTTTGAAAATAAGACTTTGGACATCCATCAACAACTTTACTGGAGATAAACCAGTCTTTCCTCAGATGCTTCTAGAAGAAAATTGGATAGGAGCTGGTTTTCTTTCCTTCTTACACTGATGTACCCTTTGGCCACACAGAAAGCCAAGAAATTCCCCACAACTATGTCAGCATCACAGCTCATTTTCAAACTACAGAGGGGGCCTAGATGACAAAGGCAAATAAAACCCCATACTACTAAAAGGTTTTAACAGAAAACATGCTACAGTGTAATTTGATAGAGCATGAAAAGACAGTACATATTTAGCTGTGATAATAGTAGGCTTTCCCCTTTGTTCTGCCCTTTTCCCAGCATTTACTTGGGTTCCCCCCTTTACCTCCTCAGATCAATGGAATTGTTTTGGGTTTATCTTAAAAAGGTCTTGAGGCTGTGAGCAAACAGGACAGGCTTGATCATCATCGATCATTCAAATCAGGCAGCTAAGCAGAACCAGCTGGGGCTGGAACTAACCCCAGAGGAAGACCAGGCTTAACTGGTGCCACTGCAGCACGATTTCCCTTCTGAAGGCATTCATCACTCCCTTCCCCTTACTTAACAGTAGGCATGTCATCTGGAATGCTGCTGAATTGTGTCTGGCAGAAAATAAAGAGAAGGAAAAGCTAACATTTTGTGTTTGTGTAAGTGCTTCTGCCAGCATTTGGACCATTGCCAGCCTATTCAGTGCAAGCTTGCAGAGGGCTATGATGTTGTCTGGGCATTTGATGAAAACCGTAGAACCTCAGAACACAGGCTTTTAGGTGTGAATGGTGTGTGCTGAATTGTAATGTGGAGTTTCAATGACATTTGGAGAAGAAAACTGAAATTTCTCATAATTTGCTTCCATTTTCCCTCCCCACCTAAACAGGGATCTTCTGATGTCCCATTACTATTCTGTTCTTTGAAAAATTACTTATGTAAGGAAGATGAATGTTACAAATTCACACCTCTGTAATAGCTACTCTCTGGCTTTGAGGAAAAAAAAGTCCAGTCTGGAAGAAAGTAATCTCATTCTTTCTTAAATTTTGTGTTAGAATATATAGGCAGCATTATCATTTGAACTACACCTACAATGCATGAGAAACTTCTAAAATCCTCACAGATGTAAATGTTTTTCCCCCTCTTCAGATGTTATAAATAGAAAATAATTCTCTCTTCTGCTATTCCTAGCATAAAGCCTTTGAGAACTGGTGTCAGATGGAAAGAACTGCAAACCAGCCACAGACAAAACACACTGCAGCTACCAATTGCCTAAGGAGACTGATAATACGAGACTTTTCACTTCACAGTCCCTCAGGTTTGAACCTGCCCTAGGTATGTGACACACTTCAATGAAACAGAACAGCTGCAACACATTTCAACATGGAAGAAAAAAAGATAGAAAAGAAAACAGTTGATCTGCACAGAAGTAGAAGCTACAAAGCCTGCATAGCTGGACAAAGTCAGTGTCAGACTTTAAATGTTTAGTACAAAGAATTCAAAGCTAACATTTTGGCATTCAAATAAGTGTTCATCTTTACAACCCAAAGCATATTTTACAGTAAAGGACTACAGGTGTACATATGAAGAAAGCCGAGGTTTAAGCTGTGAATTGGCAGGATCAGGCAATAGGAGGGCAAAGGGCTCAGGTAAGAATTCATAAGGAGATATGAAATCCCAGGAGCCCAGGCTGGTTTAGGTTCAGAAGCATAAAAAACCCCAAAGGAAATGGTGTTGGAAGAAGCACCAGACACGTAGGAGGCAATCTTGGACTGAGCACTCGTGTTTAGGAGACAGGAGAAAAATTGGCGCATTGTACCACAGATATTCCAGACCCAAGTACTAAGGGAAGAAACAAGGGGAGTATAAACCACGACTACTCACTCACATATTCCAACCTCTAACTGGAACTGGAGGCATCTCTGATTCATACGTACTTTGAATTAAAATTATAGTAAAGGTGTTCTAAAGCAAGGAGTTCCTGTACAGCACCACAGCATAGAACCTCACTTGTTGGGGAACCTGGGAGTAAAATATTTTGTCCTTTGAGCTTCCAGGAGGTTATTTCCACATGCACTAGGGGCCCAAAAGGAATGTACCACTATTGTGCCTCCTCGTGATTAAGATTGAGTAGCTGGAGATCAAGACAGCTTCGATGTCATATCTAATTATGTACAGTAATTACAAAAGAGAACAGCAGCAATTGTCCCACAGTATGACAGATAGCACCTCACACTAAAGTGTTCCGTGTAAGTCTAATTTTCAGCAGTACTGTAGCTCATGGCCACTGGTGCCTACTAAAGTCACCAAATAAAGTTTGACATCACTGACCTAGTTCTCAGTGTCAGGAAAGGATTTACAAATTAAAATTAGAATCTAGCAGACTTGCCTAATAGGCTGGAGAGATCAGTGTTGATCAGAGCACGATTTCAGCTGCCAAATGTGCACACCCAGAGCTGTCAGGAAGGGTGTCTGTGACTGCCCATACTGGAAGAGGCACTGTACACATACTAAAGCAACTGCAAACAGAGAGGATAAGTACCATTTGGGGGTTCAAGATTCCTGTATTTCAGGCTGAAAGAGAACATTAGTGCAAGCTACAGAAGATCAAGTGTTTCAAAACCATAAAAACAGGAGAAATAATTATAATAAAAGCTCTGTGAGAAATAGGAAGAGACTAAGCAATTGCAAAATGTGCAGATAATTCAAGTGCAGTTGAAGACCATTCTAAAGTGATTAGACTGGAAGTCAATACTTCTGAGACAGACAAAGTCATTTTAGAGGTGATGAAAAACACTTCTTGCTGCAGTGTAGCTGTTTCCATCAACACCTAGATGTGGCCCAGAAGTGCTACAATACTTAGACATCTCACAATTTTGTAAATACCACTAACTAAAAAGGACAGAGATACCCTTTCATTCAAAAATTACGTGACACTGAGAATTTAACCAACCAGAAATATCTCAATCAAAAAATAAAGTTTTGATAATGTTTTGTCATTGAAATGTTCCTAGTGTAAATACCATTTCCATCTCATATTCAGGAAGTTGTCATGGTTTAACCACACAAGTATCTCAACAGTTTAGAAATTTGGACAGAGTGATTTTGCACTAGCTATTTCCATTTATCTTTTAAGAGAGTTTAAGTCAAAACAGATTAGCTTGACCCAAATTTGGGGTTTATGTGTAATTCTTTTTAAAATCAGCCATTTGCTCCAACTCAGGACAGGAAAAACCCCAAAGACGCACAGTTTAAATGTCAAAATCAGAACAACTATTTTCAAATGAAGATGTGCATTTTCACTGACTGAATTACACGTATTCTTATTTGTTCATGTGTAAAGGTCCTCCTTGTTGGCATTTTTTGCATCAAAGAGAACTTACAGCATGAAGCCTTGGACAGGACTTCCTCTCCAGAAAACTGAGAAGCAAATTCCACAAGGTACAAGAGGCTGGGATATCAGTTGTAGAAACTTAATGACAAAGCTCTGTCCATTTAAGGCACCGCTGCCTCCACCCCAAATCAGTAACTGGGGAGAGCTATTTTCCATCATGCTCCCTCTTAGATGAGTGGATGAGATAAAACAGCCAGAGTTTTATCTGCAGTGAGCGAAAGAACCATAAGAATGGTTGAGTCTATTCTGGGCTCCCACCGCCTCCTATTGACCTTCCCTTCCTTACTGATCACTATAATCATGATATTTTCCTCAAATTTCTTACCAACTGGCAATCAAGGACCCAAATCTACAATCAGTTTTGCCTTTGATTGTGAAGGAGGGAACAAAAGTACAACTGTAGCTAGCACACAAAACTGGCCCAGGAGAGAGGTAAAGTCTCATTCTACAAAGCTCACCCTCACATTTTGTGTAAGTCTCACCAGACTTCTGACAAAACTAAAGTCCCATTTTTTCTCTTGCGGAGCCATAACATTTGTCAAAGAGTGAAATGGATTCTGTCTAACATCTAGCATTAACAAGATTGTTAGGTATGAAAAGAAATAACTGGAGAATGATTTGCAACTGTGATTTGCACAACAGTATAACTTGGCTTTTTAGGATCAGGTGATGTTAGCAGGGTGGCAGGAGGGAAAAAAGGGGCTTCATGTGAGCTAGGAACATAATCCAAGATCTGAAGAGAACAATCTATTGGGGTTCTCTAGTTATTCACCTCTACAGAGTCACTTTTTCCTCATTAAAAACATTAAACTTCAAACCAGTCAGTCTGCCTTCAGCTGCTTGTTCCCAGAATAGCAATCTAAAAAGAAACAAAATAAGGTGAGAAGGTGTATACAGACAGTGGAATCTCTTTCTTGTCCTTGTTGCACACAAAATGCCAGAGTTACTGTACCTCAGATTCATTCCCTAAAAAGAAATTACTTTCTGAAGTGCTCTTGAAAGAAGACCCTGGTCAGCATATCCACCAAAATATAACAAAAATGTATTCTATATTTGCTGCCTCAACATCAGTTGCTTAAAGCCTCAGCTGCTTAAAAGAAAACTTACTCTTTAACATTTCTGGCAGAGCTGCTGCAAACATATCTGTTAGAGAACAAAGCTGGAGAAGAACTAAGTATATACACATGAAATGAGCGAATCCAATTTCCTCATTAAAACCAGTATTAGGCAGAAATTGCTGCTTTTAAAAGTCCTATAACCCTAAGGAAATCTCAGCATGCTTTCTGTCTAGCAGAAATAAATTCATACTTTGAACAGATTCTAATGACTAATTTTTTTTTTTTTTTAAACTCATCACCAGACTAGGTACTTTCTTTTCTGGTATTCATCTACCACTAGAAGGTGAGTATATGAGCCCAACAGTTTGCTGTTGTACAGCTAGAATAAAGTACTGTAACCACCTTTCATTTTGGAGAGATGAATTTTTGTAGCACTTCTGTGTTGATTTTCAAGAGCACTTCCTATTTAGAAGAGGCATTTTCCCTTTTTGTATAGATGGGTAAAGACAGAAGAAATAATTGAGAGCCTAGACATGAAGTCAGAAGCAGAATTGAGAACCTGTATATTCAACTGTCCTTTAATTCTCAGTTAGATGCTGGTCCCCACTGCCTTGGTTTTGAGGAAATTAAATATTTTGTTGCAAAATACACAATTGTATTTTTTCTATTTTATTCAGTTTTTCAATTTTCATATACAAGGGTAAAAACAGAAAAGTCATTCTTAAGTGGAAGGCAGGAAGATTTTCTTCTTAAAAAATATTTTTTAATAATTCAAGAGCAAAGAGTTCACCACCAAAAAGCTGTTCTTACTGAAATCATAACAGCACATATTAAGAAGCTAGTGAATCTTTGTTGGGTGTGTGACAATTATCTGTGCCTTTCCTCTATGCCTCAAATAAATTTCTCCTTGAACCATATTTTCGTCAGCTCTCCCATCCAGGCTTCACGGGAAGTCTTCACTAAGCCAACACAAGAAATTCAAAACCACCTCTAACCAAAAAGAAAGTGGATTTCAAGCACAACTGAGAAGATGACACAGACACCTGACTTTTTTTACTTTGGACTGACCAGATATTTGAATGTTCTGTGGCTGAAGAGAAAAGCCACAGAAACTAGAATGTCCTTTTCTATGCCAAATTTTGGACCCTTAGTGAATCCCCTGCTGTTCTCTGCAGACTGAACGAGTTCTCAGCAATACAATCCAAGTGACAGAAACTGTAGCCAAAAAACTTTTTTGGTAAGCACTGTTTCAAGGGTACAACGTCAGATGCTCATTTCTTAAAACTAACCCACCTTGACAGTTGTCCCACACCACGACAGCGTGAGTTGAAACCATCTAGCTCAGTGCCAGAGAGGCTTTCTGTGAAATGTGCCACCAGGGTTTGTCAGGCGTGTGGAGTGATATACCAGAGACGTGCTCTCCTGCTTGGCCCTCTTGCTCCGTGCTTTCAAGAGTGTTTTAAAAGAATGTGTACAAGGAGGGAGTATAAGCTGCTGGTTACCACTGGGGACAGTTGAGGCCAGGGCCCTGGGATTTTATATTCAACTTTGTCTTGCCCTCTCTGGTTTAGGTTTAAGCCCAGAATAAGTCAGAATTTCTGCCCCTGAAAGCAGTAGGAAGACAAGTGAGAAGCTGCTTCAGTCTGCATCCCATGTAACATTTTAACCATTTGATAGAGAATCAGAGGATTTGCTTCCAAAAGTGATAGGTATTAGCCGCCTGCGATTCAGTTACGCCTCCGATACAAAGTATAACAACTATACTGTCTGTTCAGGATTATGAGAAGGCATGGTCAGCCTGCAAAAAATTAAGGGCCCATCATTTCCTGTCCCCCTTGAAGCAGCACAGTTTTTCCACACAAGCCTGAGCATGTCAAACTCCAGACTTCCCCCATGGCTCTTCACTGTTCTTCACATTGTTAATGACAAAAATGACATAGAAAAGTATATCCATGCTATTTGTCTTTAAAAACTCCATTCCTCCTCATCTGCAAAAATAAGAAGATTCATACCCAGACTTCAACGTGCTTTCTTTTAAACTCTGAGAGAATATCACCAGAAGTTATGTTACCTCCAGCTTGCTTCCTCTGTGAAACAGTGACCAGGTACTGATTAAACTGAACACTTGGACCTCGCCACACAGAACTGGTGTACAGCTATAGCTGCTCCTGCTAATCTAGTAAGAGAATTTTATTCATTCTTTGTAAAACAAGCACAAACACACACCGGAAGCCATATATTTTCACAGTTATCTTTCACCTATTTCTATATGGCACAGGTTAAAATGAGAATTTGGTGTCCTCCACATGGCCTCGTTGTACTATGGGCAGCGATAGTGAGCTCTTACACAGTGAAAAAATGACTGTTCAGCTATTTAAACCTAGTAACTCTACAGGCAGGCATTAGTTCAAAACTGTGGGAGAAATTGCCAGATATTTTGTTTACTAAGTTACTTAATCCTTTTACAGACTATGTCAAAAGCAAAGATTTGATTCCTGTTCAAGTCCAGCCCATCACACTTTTTAAGATTTTAACACCTTATTCAAATTTGCTTATATTTCGTTTTAGCAATTACTTACTAAGAAATACCAATTTGAAGATATTTCTCCAGCTTCAGCAATAAATATAGTTACTCTGCTTTGATGTGAACTGCAAGATAAAAAATCAGGGTCCTTATTATTTGAGTAGCAAAAAAACTGGAAGCCAGTGTCCCTGTCATCCCTTTCCTGAATAACCCTTGTTTCTGAGACACTCGTGGACCCAAACAGGGGGCTGGTTGTTGGGCTTTTCCTTACAGCTCCCGGTTGCTTTTAGGCAGATCCTGGGCTCACAGCGCTGGGCTGTCCAGGCCCATTCAGCCACATTCTTGGCTGCCGGCTCCTTCCCGTGCCCGTTTCTATGGCACTTCCTCGTCCCCCTCCCACCTGCATCTCTGCTCACAACAACACTAAATGAGAACCTTTGTTTGGGCTTGCAACAGGCTCAGGCTTCTTCATAGAGCTGCCTTTTTTTTTTTTTTTCCCTAGTATGTGGAAGGTAAACACTATCCTTCCCCAATTTTAAGTAAAGGTTAAGCTTTACATATAATAGCATTAATACTTATAACTTTGTTGCACACAAATCAATCTAAAGAGCAGCCCCTTCCACCACATCCTGTCTTTGGTCTCAAAAATGATGTTTCTGGATTGCATCTGTGCATCACTGTATTGATATACCAAATCAATCTTTGCCACTCAGATTCCCACTATAATTAAGACCCTCAAAAGAAAGCTGAATGAATAAAGCATCCCAATGGCAAAGCCCTTAGATATTCTAATAATAAACACAGTATAAAAAAAATTATAAAACTATCCTATGATGTGGCTGGAAAAGAAAATGCTTCAGAACATCACTGAATGAATACTCATCTACTGAATTGAATGCTGTGTTAACCCACTTTCTGGGTACCTTCAAATAAAAAAATCAGGAGCCCTCTTAGTAGTATTTCATGCAAAGACAAATGCAGACATCATGGTGAGGAGCATGGAACTAATTAGTTGACTTGGTCTGTGTAACTCTAGACCACACTAGCTAACAGTCTGAAACAGTGCCTGGAGGAAGAGGTTTGACTGGGCTGATCAGAAGGTTCCTCCTCAGCTGTCAGCATTTAGCATTGTAATAGGCAACAATAGGCTCATCCTCCCCATCACTGCCCGCTGTAAGCAGAGGAGCTGTGTTTCTCACCACACTTTTTAAGCACATAGCAACTGAAACCCATTGTGGCCTTGAGGTTCTGCAACAACATCAGTGTTAAATGAAACACTGAACAGTAAGCCCAGAATATGCCCCAGCATCTGCCACTGCAGAGCATCAGAATGGAAATTCCTGGGCCAACCTCACGAGAGCATTATTCCACTATACGGGTTTGTTTGTTTAACCTCTTTTTATTCTCCATCTAGCTTTGAGGTTGAAGAACAGGCTCTGGAATGACTCCCCTAGGGATAATGGCTGACCCTCACAATCTGACAACCATCTGCTGAAACTAAATTTAGGGAAAATATGCCCATACCATCCTGGCTGCCAAAGAACTGCACAGAATATAAGCAATTCAAACCAAACTGAAAAAGTGGCCACAGAGCCATTGCATTACCTTGGTTTTACAGCTAGGACTTTGCAATACAGCAACATAGCTGTAATAAAAATCTGATTCCTGATGTGGGAAACATAAAACAATGCAATATTATTCCCAGATTTTTTTTTCTGAAGCAGAACACTGTGGTTTTTCTCCTTTCAGTTCATTTAAAATGGATGTCATTATACATAGTCAAGTCCTGGCCACTATAACTAGACCCAAAGGAATTGAGGAAGATCACTGAGTGGAGTGGCAAGACAGAAGGTCATCAAACCAGAATCATATTACTCTCCCGTGACATCTGATGGAGCCATGACAGCAGATTGGATGCTAGAGAATATGAATATTCATCTTTGTGATTTACAAGTTACATTGTGACTTTGGAGTGACACTTCTCATGTGCCCTTGTGGTACCTTGGTCACATTGTGAGGAATGAGTAATGTCAGAACTCTGACTTTGGCGTGAAGTATCACCCACTTATTATTATTATTATTATTAATAATAATAATAATATCATCACTTATTTTGAATCGGCCCCTGCAGTTGGAAGAAGATGTAAGCAATGGGCCTGGACAGTAAAGGGATGTATTAGCAGATTTGGAAAAGAAGTCAATAAAATGCTGTTACCTCAAAGCATTTTCCTGAAGAAGCTGTGACCTGCCTGAATGCAGCTCTAATAACAAAATCAGTGGTTTCTACAATAAAAACATTTACACCAGATAGTTTCCTTCCTCTGGAGAAATCTCATTTTAGTTCAGAGGTAGATAGGACAAAAATAATTATTGTCTTGAACTTTTAAGAGAAGTTTCTTAGAGAGGCAGGTTGAGCTGGCAGAGGTCCATCCTGGCCACTCCTGCAGATGCAGTACTCCATTATAACTCCTCCAATTTGGCCTGGATTTTTTTATTGAATAAATAGCACACCCATAAAAATTAAGACTCATATTACAGTGTGTCTGTCAAGTTTGGATGCTTTCTATATGAAGTTCAGATCATTCTGAAAAAATCAGGCTGCCAAGGGAGATCTGCTTGTCCTCCTGCTTCAAAGGAAAAAAACCAATAAAACCCCACTCTCTTCAGGATCTTCCAGCCCCTGACAGAGAGCTATCAAAGAGTCACACTACTGCTATGAGCTAAAGACCTGACTTGATGTTTTGGTTCCCTGGGATTATTGACTGGAAGTGGAGACCTTCTGAATTCCTGCAAGATTTCTTCTGGCCTAATGCTAATTAACAGAAGCCCTTGAACTAATTGCTCTGAGGCAAAATATGGAATATTTTGGTGACGAGCCATGGAAAGATTTTAAACATTCCTCAATGCCCTTCCCTCATACATTATTTCTTCTCCTGGTACCTTTTCGGCTGTTTCGAAACAGCCCCACCCCGTTGCTCTTCCACTGCCCGCGGGCGCTCAGGGGGATCGGCAGCGGAATGGGCAAAAGCACTGGCCCGTACGGGGATCGAACCCGCGACCTTGGCGTTATTAGCACCACGCTCTAACCAACTGAGCTAACCGGCCCGCCCGCGCAGTTTGGGCGGGAAATATATCCAGTCCGTGTGGGGGCGGAGCCGCGCCGGTGCCGCCGACACCGTCCCGGCTCCCGCGGGGCCAGCGGCGCCGGCCCGGGGGTGGGTGTGCTCCCCGAGCCGGCTGCGCTCCTCACAGAGACACCCTGCCGTGTTCCCGGGGCAGGGACACCAGCAGGCGCTTTCCCTATCCGGAACCGGGAGGTGACAGCGCGCGGTGAGGCCGTGCAGGCTCCGTCCGTGGTTTTCCGGGCTCCTGGGCTGAGCCCCGGCCGCCTCCAGGCCTGCCCTCACGGCAGCGCTGCCCGGAGCACGGGGCGTGGGCGAGGCGCTCCCGGAGCCCTTCCCGCCAGGGTTTTCTTTCCCATGGCGGAGCGAAAGTCGGCACAGCCTGCGGCAGGACTGAGGGTAAGAGCAGCCGCACAGGGTGTCCTCCGATGAAGCCGGGAGCAGGCACGGCTGGCCAATTCAATACTGCAATTCAATACTTACCTCCCGTGAAGTAACATAGGGAAGAGTTACTCACAAACCCTTTTTAAGTCCTATTTTGTCTTACACAGCCGAAGGTTTCAGTTTTACCATGTTAATTTTCCTGGCTTGGACTGTTGTAAAAAAACCCCACGCTTTTGAAACGCTTGGTCTTCTTGGAAGAACTCATTATAGAGAAAAAAAACCCCATGGCATATCTGTATCTCAGCCTGGCATGAGACTGACTCAGGATCACTGGGATGACAGTGCACTGTTTTCTCATCCTTGTGGTCAGTGCCCCCACTCCCACTTATTTTTGCCTTGCTTACACCATCAGTTCCACTTTATTGCTGTTAGCCCATCTGCTGCCAGCACTTTCCTCAAACACCCATCAAATTCCCCAAACCTCATTTTGCCCAGCTTCTTCATAAAGTCCTTCGTCCCTAGGAGCAAACTGATCAAATCATTTGCAAACTCCAAACTGTCATTTTTGCTTTCCCACTTCTATTTGATGTCCATGAGGTAGCAACCAGCCAACTGCCAGGAAGCACATATGCTCTGGGATCTTGATAACCAGCTATATTTTCTGGGAAATGTCACCCTGTGTGAGGCTAAAACTCACTCAAATATTTAAAAGCAAGGTCACATCTGGAACTTTAAGACAAAGATGACAAGTGAAAGGGCAGAAAGAAATCACAATCACAGAATTTCCTGAGCTGGACGAGACCCGCAAAGATCACTGAAGTCCAACTCCTGTTGGACATTCTCCCAAACAAACCACAGCGTGGGTCTGTGTAGGGAGCCTGGGTACTCTGCAGACTGATAGAGCAATAATTGGCAGGTACAGGAACAGCAGACCTTTTTTTGTGCATCTGTCACATGGATTCTCAAATGGATTATCACTCTGGTTTTAGACAAGAAGCTGTTAGCTAATTATTTTTTTGGTTAGTTGCTCCACAGACAGCAAGGTAGCAGGGGTGAGGATTAATTGTTTTTCTTGACTTTCTGACCAGAATATCAGTAGAAGTAGCTCAAGGCAGTAAAATATTGCCTAATTCATAGCTGTGCACCATTGTTTTTGAATCAAATCAGGTCCAATTACTCAATGAAAAAACTCAATGCCCTTTGGCTGTTTCTTTCCACTACCTCCTAGTTAGGCTAAGCAGACCTGTCTTTTTAGACAAAGTTTAATCAGCAAGATGCCAAATGCAAACCCTTGTGGTTCCAAACTCTTCTACACACAGAAATAACATCCTACCTTTTTAGGAGAGACTCAGTCGGGGCCTGCTGTACAAGCAACAGATTTTCTGTGATTAGACAGTGACAGATAACATAACAGTCCAGGAGATCAATGCTGCCTCCAAGAAAATAAAATTTTTTAATTGAACAGTAAACTCTGCTTTCTCTCCAGGGTGTGGGATCCATACTCTCAAGCAAAGAAACAAACCAGCTTAGAATGAGAAACAGTTATCAGGCTATATACTGGGTGTCTGTACCATTATGGAATTTAGAGGTTGTACACACAAAGTGTTTGCAAGTATTTTCCAGCATTGTTGGTGTTGGAGAATTGTGCTCCAAGTGCTTTATCAAGCAGAATCTGAGCTGTAAGGGTTTTGCTAATGCAGGGCCTCAGCTGAACACCTCAACAACTTCAGATTTTTACAGCACATTTAGATCTGCAGTAGTGTTCCCCCCATAACCTTAACCATTATAGAGAGTATTTTCAAAACGCCAAAGTAGCTATATTTAAAAAGAGCACAGACAGCAGGACACTGAAGAACAAAGTGGTCCAGGTGACAGCAGGACACTGAAGAAGGAAGGTGGTCCAGGTGCTTGAGCTCTGTCTCAGCTCTCTTCAGTTGCCAGTTTCCTCACCCAGCACCACTGTCCCTGAGCTCTCCTGCTCCCTTCCATCCCGGCACATGGCTGGCACTGGCGGTCAGTGCAGTCCCAGCTCTGTGCTCCCAGCTGTCTCCCAGTTCAGTACAGCCTGCACCATCTGTGCTTTGAGCTGGAATCCCACCAGCTGTGCCCCAGTCTCTTGTCTGCAGAGGAAAAGGATGCTTTCCTCAAACTCAGTGCAGTTCAAGATTACAAAGATGCTTCTACCTCTGTGCCTAAGCAAATAACTTCTTTTCCTTCTCACAGGCAATACATTGCCAAATTATCTAAGCTTCACACCCCCATGGTGCTGCAGCCTGTATTACACATTGCATGCTGCCACAGGGCCTGCCTTTATGAACCCTCCTCTGTATGAAAGCAATGCCATCTTCCAGAAGATATCTAGAGAGAAGGTAAAACACAGCATGCTCCTGAGCTTCTCTCTGCCTCTGTCCTTTCCCCAGTGCCTGTGCTGCAGGACACATTAGGATCCTATTTCACACAGACCAGTAAGGCATCCTACAAAGTGATCTTTGGTCACCACTCACTTCCCCACCCAAAATGGACCTGAACCAGGAATTTATCAACAAAGTATAGCTTTAAGCATTCTGCAGACATGTGCTGTTTCTTCTAATCTGTCATAAATTCAGAACTGACAGCTGGGGGGGAAAAAGATCGTTAGCTGCCCAAATAAAAGGGTAGAGGGAACTAATGTTATCAGTTTGAACACTATGCAAGGATTTATAAATAAACTTGTTATTGAAATCTCTCTCATAAAAATGCTAATGTAAGTTATTAGCATATGTCTGTGCATCAAAACAGAATAAAGATCCATAATTTTATATTTAATAACATTATTATTACCCCAATCATAAAGTAAACATTTGGTGGTCATAAAGTGTTTGTTGAAGTTTCAAATACTATATTTATAGAATTTTTAATAATAGCTACTGTGAGTTTTTAATAAAATAGTCAAGAGGACTGTTTTTGTCCAGCCATTATCAGTGTTCAGAACTAGAAATCTACAGATTCAAAAACCACATTTAGAAACAGGGCATTATACCCAGTAAAACCACCACAGAATGTTCCTGCTACAGCAATAGCAGGACACTGTCATGCTTTGAACAGAAAAACCAAACTTAGTTTTAGCTTTTCTGTGCTGGCCAGAAACAAATGAAGAAAACTCCAGAGTCCCAGGAAGAGGAAAAGCCCCTTTACTTCAGCCACCTAAAACAAACCACCAGCTATGAACACTGGTTTTGCAAAGTCTGCATGCCATCACCATGCTTATTTAAGGCCAACTTTACCACACAAATCATAGAATAGTTTGGGTCTGAAAGGAAGTTAAGGATTATCTAGTTCCAACTCCCTCTGCCATAGGCCAGGACACCTTCCACTACACCAGAGCCCCATCTAACATGGCCATGCACACTTCCAGGGACAGGCATCCACAGTTTCCCTGTATAGCCTGTTCCAGTGCCCCACCACCCTCACAGAGAGTTTCTTGTGCAATCTGACATGGGAGTAAGCTATCCAGAGGACACCAGGAGTCACACATTTCTCAGAAGACCATTTCTCTATGGCATGTAGAAAACACCTGCATCCAGTACATCCCCTTAACAGACTACACCCCTGAAATAGTGTAGCTATGCACATACAGCCGTCCCCTGCCAGCAGGCAGCACACTGGGTTGAAACCCTGATATTATGGTTTTAGTGCCCGGGTGCTGGTAGAAGACACGACTGTAAAGATATTTGGCTTGTTTACCTGTGTCACGGTTCCTGAATCTGGTTTATTCCCCTGGAAAATGTTTTGAGATGCTCTGCAACTCTCAGCCTCCAGCTAACGCCAGGCATCAGTTTACCCTTTGACATGCCACATTAAGCGTACAGTAAGCATTACAGGGGTCACCAGGATGAGTTATTATTAATACCATCTCATTATTAGTGCTGAAATTATTGGCAGCTTCTCCATTTTTCACTAGTGCCTGTTTGCTTTGTTCCTGCTATTGATGGACAGAATTGATTAGACTACATAAGCTTTACATCCAGCTCAAGTGATACTCTCTTGCAGACAGAAATAAGAGTTTGATTTTCCCTTTTTTACTCAAAAAAAAAATTATAAGTTTGAGCCTCATCAAACCACACTCGTCCTTTTACAATTACAGTGTGAAGATGGAAGTTAATTATTGTTCCAGAGCAGTTAGAAACTTCATTCTAGTACATCTGTTTTATAAAAGTCCATTTCCTGGTGGTTTTCATTTTAAAAAACCCAACACTTTAGAATGGTAAAAAAGGCAGAGTACCATGTTATTTCACTAAAACCTGCTTGCAGATGAGTATTCTTTACTTTCTAAGCAAAGACTACAGACCTCACAATTTATTTTTATATTCTGAGGAAGCTGGTTAATGTAGTTCTTTTCAAACTTGAATAATCAGGGAGGTATGTTTTACAAGCAACTTATATTTTAATTAGAAACAGTCAAGAACATCATGGAATATCCTGACCACGTAACAGGGTATTTTCCCCTGCCCTTCTAAAAAAACAAAATTCAGACTTACTTTTTGTGAACTTGCTGAAATCACTTCCTTCCCCCTCTTTGGTTTTTATCCCTCTTCCCAGCTTACAGAGCTTACATAGAAGAGCAGTACACCAGAAAATGTATTCTGCATTAAAACAAAATCCACCTTATATTCAATGAAGTTTTACAAATGAAATAATTTTTTCCTAATATGCCAGGCTTCTGTATCTTTAGTCTGCATTGTGGTACTGTCTTTATTATAATTCACAATATTTCCATGTGAAAAGTCCAGTTTGTGATCAGAAAAGTGTCCATTAGCCTTCATTCAAAACCATTGCCCTAGCGATAATATTTTTATTAGACCTGTAAAACCTGCTGTTTCTGGCCCTCCCATTCCTTCAGTCCAAGCAGACATCCTTTCTTCTGTTCTGTAACACGCCCAGTGGTCATTAAAGTTCCATTTGAAAAGAATTAAAAAGGACTATAATTTTTATGCTATTAAATTGGACCAATTATTTCTTGAAGCCACAAGCGTATAATTTCCTATAAGCACTGAAGAAAAATCAATATCCCAAGTTCATAAATTATTTATTACTCCATCAGGCTGCCATTTGTTAACATAACAGAAGGACACCATTCTGGACCTGAACAAGAACTACAGCTTTCATTCATATAGATGACAAGGATGCACACCAAAAACCCCCCAGTGAACCTAAAGAACAGTCCAAATACCAGAAGTACTCCCAACTTCCTATGCCCCTGCTCCCTGAAGACAGCTATCAATCAGAAATGCTGGCAAATAAAAGTTCTCTATATTAATAAAATGTTGCACATAGTTAAATGTCACCTCTGACATGAACCATTTTGGTGGGTTTCTTGCTAATTTTGAAATAGGTTCCATGTACAACCTACAATTACAATTAGTGCATACGGAACTTGCATATTAGTGCAAGTTTCTGACTGCTGGAAGCAGTGTACAACGTGACTTCAAAGTGTTTAAAGGGAAAAAATCATAATATTTCTATACTTTTTTGTGTCAGTCTTCTTAATGCCATGAAAGATGTAGCAGTATACACCATTTATCTACAAGTTTGTTCTGTTAGTTGTTGTGGGGTTGTTTTCTTTTTTAAACCTAGGATCCTCAGAGTAGGTTTTCTCAGCTTCCGTCCCAGTCCACAGCATTGTCACTGCTCAACACTCGCATGGCTCTTTTTGTCTTTACATGTAACAGTAATGAGTCTTTGCAACCACCATATACATTAACATCTATTTCCATTTAAGCAGAGGAAGAAGCAGCTGAAGTATTCAGGAAAATCAGGGATTCACGCAAGGCAAAACGCTCTCTCCACAGTTCACATCCTGATGGGCTATCAAACCATTACATCTCTTCAGAGAAGCCTTTGAGGCCAGTTAGAGAAGAATAACACTGACATCCATTATCCCAGGAGCACAGGGGTGTCGTTACCTCAACAGCAGCACCTGGCCATGAAAGCACAACTGGATCAAGATCTATAAGGGTCAGCTCCCCTTTCTGTCCTCCTGACAGAGATAAATTGAACAATACATAGTTTATTCTGTATACACCTTTGTGATGTGACCTGGGAATAAGAGTGCCTGTCTGAGTGGATATGAAAGTTGCCATGTTGTATCCCAAAAAAAGAGAGGCTTGGTTCAGTGTTATTAGGTCAAATACTTATTTGTCCTGTGAAAGCCTACTCTGACCAAAGTCAAAAGCAATTTTGCTCACTCATTGCTGCACCTACGTGTCTCTGGCTGATTTCAGAGTTAAAAACCAGCATATCGAGAGGGGATAAAATACTTTAAGATACAGGATTTTATTTGAAACACTGCTTCTTAAAGTGTGAAAAAAATTTTTGCAGAAACTTAAACACATACACTTCACTTCATCATCCCAAGCCTGGGAACACAAGTTGTAGAGTGACACGATCTACTGAATTTCATGTTTACTTGTCATCTACCAAAGCTCTCTGGATCCACTAATTCAAAAGGTACAGATGATCTCAGAGACCTTTCACTTTTCTTCAAAAACCAATCAACTAAAAGAACAGGGACAGTTCCTCCTTCTTCCCATACTGTAAAGTTCTTCAGTCAACTGAAAGGGGAAGTTTAGCACATAATCTAAAATCAGATATTAAAAAGATTCTCAACGTACAGATTTTTTGCTTACCTGAAAATCTATAACCACATTTTCTATTAATTCACTTTTGACCAGATTCAAAACTGTTATCTATGTTTCAGTAAAATTGACAAAGGAATAGAGATCCAAGCATTGTTTATTTCTTCAACATACTGGAAAACTCTTCAGGAGGCACCTTAGTCCTGATCTTGGTAAAGGCAGGATAAGGGCTGTAAGACACTGGCAAATCCAAACATAAGATTTCTTAACAGGACAGAGAAAGGGAAGGAGAAAGGATTTCAGGGCTTTGTTTTTTACAGAACAACATCCTATACCAAATTATACTGATCTGAGAAATTGAAAACAAAGTGGAACCAGTTCCCTAGATGTTCTGTTCCCTAACAGCATGATATCAGATCCAGGATCATGCCAAACAAATTTTAGGAGCACAATTCAGTTTCTGGACATAGGAAAGAGTTTCTTAAAAATTCTTCAATACATAAAAGAAAAGGTTTATCTAGTAAAAGCTCATAGCAGACCATTTTATCCAGGACTACCACTCCATTTTGCATGGCACTGGGATTCCACAGAGTGGAATTTACCAGCCATGACCAACTAATTCAGAGGCACAAGTTTGAGCCGTGTCTGTGCTGCCAAGCCACTCCAGCTCCCATTGTGGAGCAATAGAGCACGGAGCAAGGCAGGAGCCTGAACCAGCTGTTACAGACACAATGGGCAGTGCAGCAAGGGAGCAGAGCTTTTCAGGGCACAGCTCTAGTAAATATCAGCATTGTCCAACCAGGAATATGTTTTAATTTTTGTACACCAAGAAGTATGAGTCAACTCAGCTCAGCCAGAGCGCAGACTGAAAGCTTAAGCAAGGATTTATGTACAAAGCCAGACCCTGTTGGACAGGATCAATTCAAACAGAGGAAAGAAAAAGAGCAAAAAGCCTTTTAGGCAACACTTGAAGGAGGATGACCTTCTGGGACCCTGTTGATTACTTACATGATTTCTTGCCAAGAAACAAGTGCTGTGCTGCTCTCCAGCCAGCATTAATGATCCCTGCACATTGGCAAATTTACTTCCAGCCCCAGGCTCAGCTGCAGTTACTGAATATGGTGACAAACGACTTCAAAAAATCTGGTTGGTGACACAATTAAAAAAAAAGGAAAAAATCAGTCCTTTTCCAATTTGGAAGTTTGTTTTAATTTCATTTTGAGGATATGGAACTGCAAGTAGTCTGCTTTTCTAAATAATCCTCAACCTTACCACTGGGCCTGCTGGATTAGAGCTAAAATCTCTTAACTATACCCTGATCCAGCAAAGCAGGTCAGCACAAGCATAAAGCAATGAATGACACAACACTTAATTATACCAATCATTCCAAGCAAAGAAGGAGCATCCAGGGGTTTAATCCAGGTTGGAGTTTTTTGATTTTATTTTTATTTCTGCCCTCCTTACTCTCCCTCCAAAACATTAGTTTCTTGTACAGGTAGATTAAGACTCAGCACATCTTGACATGAATTTTTAGGGGTTTAATAAATAATTGATAAATAAAACAAGTTTTCCCTTGATCTTCACCCAGGGTAGTTTTCAGTGTGTCTTTGTAAGAATGGTGCTCCATCTCTATGATCATCTCTGTGGCCCTCCTCTGGACCCTTTCTAACACGTCCTCTTCTTTCCTGTGCTGGGGACCCCAGAGCTGGATGGTTTGGCAACAACATCAGCCTTCAGCACCCTAAAGGGATGTATGTCATTAGGTCCCATAGACTTGTAGCTATTCAGCTTCATCAAATAGTCCCAAACTTGCCCTTCATTTATAGTGGAAGGGACTTCACTCCACTCACACCCACTTAGGGGATCAGAGACTTGAGGAAAGTGGAAAGTCTGACTGCCAGTGAAGACTGAGGCAAAGAACTTACTGACTATCTCAGCCTTCTACATATCAGTCACACCAGCTCACCCTTCTTGCTTATTAGGGGGGAGGGAAGGGGGAGGTACACTCTCCTTGACTTTTTTTTTCTGACATATGTACTTTTAGAGTCCCTTCTTGTTGTTCTCTACATCCCTTACCAAGTCCTGTTCCAGTTTTGCCTTGGCTTTCCTGACTCTATCCCTACAATTCAAACTGTATCTCTGTACTCTCCCCAGGTCACCCGGCCCTGCTTCCCCCGCTCTGCTTTTCCTCCTTTCTGTTTAGTCTGAGAGGCATATCCTTGCTCACTCATCTCAGTTTCCAGCGTGTTTTGCTTGATTTCCTATACACTTAGAGATAGATAGATAGGGATAGAGAACTCTTGGCTCAGAAAACTGCCCTTAAAGAGATGCCATCTCTGGTCAGCCCCTCTGTCCTTAGGGACAGCTACCCAAGAGATCTAATTCACCCAGCCCCTAAACAGCTGGAATTTCCCCCTTTCAATGTTCAGGGTCTTGACTTTGCTCCTGGAGATCATAAACTCAATGAGGGCAAGGTGGCTACAGCCCAGTCTGCCACCGATCTTAACTCCTTTAATGAGCTCATCCACACTGGTAAGCTCCAGGTCTAGCAACTCCTTGCTTCTGGTTGGTTTGTCCAATACCTGGACCAAGAAACTGTCCTCTACACACTGAAGGAGTCCCATGGACTGCTTGCAGCCAGCTGTATTGCTTTCCCAGGAGATGTCTGGATGGTTGGGGTTCCCTGCAGCTGAGGGTTTAGTTAATCTCTCAGCCTTCAGGAGGCCTGTTTTCATGTAGGCACTCAGGAAGTCTGTGACCTTTCTGTCTGGGTTTCAGCCTCAGACAGGCAGTTGTGATGGGTAGACACCATTTTTATTGCCAAAAATAGGCTGCTTCTTGTTGACCCCTCTTGTTCTTCTTGTCCATCCCTCAAGAGGATGGAGTGACCCTTCCTCTGACCCCTTCCTCACTAACAAACATGCGAACTGATGCACCACATCCTGTTTGCTATTCTCTGGGTGTCCTGCTTACTCCACTGATGGTAGTAAAGGAACCTAAGGTAATGAGCAGGAAGAGAAAATAAATGTCTGAATTGAAATTAAAGAGAGAGCAAATTATTTTGAAGCAAGAAATGGGTGTGAGCTGGACACCTGCTGCTTTTTTCTTCCAGCAGAAATTAATGAAATGTAGTATCAGACAGGGATAAGATAAAAGTAACCACCCTTTCCTTCAAATAACAGTAGCTAGTCTCCTGCTTTATGCTGCAAAGGTGTTATTTGGGCAGTGTTTTTTATTTTAAAAGATTTAAGTGATTTGACGAAGAGAGGTAATTTTAAGACTACCCAGTACCTACCAGGATCCTGCAGGGACAAAACTAAAATTTATTCTGGAAGTGTTTACCCCCCTATTGCCTACATTTTAGCAAAATTTCATCCATAAGCTGAGTTTTATTAAAAGGAAAAAAAAAAAAACAAACCAAGAGTGCTTATTGACGATAATTCGTTCATTGCAACTCAGTGATTTGCTATTCACATTTATGTTTGTGCCAGGCATCCTGGGCAGTGTCTGAAAACCTCAAATCTTACAAGTTTTAATAGAACTCTATTAAAAATATTTTTGTTCCTCAGCTGGGAATGGGAATACAAAGAGGCAACATTTAAAACTGTAGTGCACGGTTTGGATGACCCAAGCAAGCTGCATCATAAAGAGGTGGTGAGTGCTAAGCCTTACTCCATGTGGTAAGGACTTCTAGCTAAATGCATCCAAATAAAAGGCACCAAAATTGTCCATCAACATACTCCAGCCACAATGAGAAACAAACGCTTGAAGACCTCATGCAAACCAATCAAATCTGGTGTTTACCATAGTGCTTACAAAGACTAGAAACACACACATGCAATCCAGTCTCACTGACTGAAAAAATCTCACAGAAATATTAGTAAATCACAAAAGAACACCTCTAGAGCAGGCCTCCTGTAGGGGGTGATTTCAACAGGGACATTTGGGAGACACTGGCAGGAGTGGGCACTTTTATCGAGTCTAATATGCTAAAATCAGTGCAGTCATACAGATTTTGGTATCCTCAGTGTTCATATTTAGTCAAAGCTTGTCGACTCATCAGTAGACTCATCTCAACAGTTTGTCCCACAGGGAGAGAATTTGGAGCTGAACTGACCACCTCTGATGACACAGTGTTGCACAAAATTGGAGTCAAACTTACTAAAAATGAAAGATAATACAGTTTCCTACATGGTCTTTCTTGAATAATTTACTTTCCCTGTGCCTCATTCCATCTCCAAAAACATGAGAATTAACAAATACTTTGAGCTACTCAGATATTGCAAGGGGTGAGACAGCTACAAAGCTCAAAACAGCATTTGAGATAAGTATCAAAAGATTTTGAAGCAGTGAGGTCAACTACACAATTTCCATCTAAACCCACAATGGAAACACCTTGTTCCTAGAAATATGTGGCCAAAACCACTTGAAGGTAAACTTGTGCCTGCCGAATACATCTCGTTGATTCTCTGGTTGCCTTTTCTTTTAGAGACTCAAGTTTTGCTTAAAAAGCCATCAGAAAACAAGAACAACCAACAGACCCACCTTCTCAAGTTTACAAAACCAAAAAATGTCAAAAAATATAACTCTGTGAGTGACACCTAAAGGTTCTTACAAGAACATTATTTTTAACAAGTAGGACTGGCAGCTTTTAGACAATAGTGTCACCACAGCAACATTTGAGTTAAAAAATGGAGCACAAAAAGAGACACGTTCCAATATTCACAGCAATATGCAGGAAGTAAAGGGTCCAGAGAAAATAAGTAGCCAAAATAATAAAAAAAATCAATTTTTGAAAAGGAAATGTACTACCAACAGGAAATGCAGATAAAACCACAAGATCAGTGAAGTGAGAATTGCCAAGTGATTCCTCTCAGGGAATCAAGTGACTGATTGATCACAGGTATTTTAATCTACTCTATTTTAGTTACAATTCAATCAAATGTGTGATTCAAAGCAGAAAAGCAAGCATCTTGAAGGAAGCAATCTATATGAGCATAATAGACGTGGATAATTTTTATAAAAAATGAATCAAGGTAGAGGTGCCTGTGGGCTTGATTTAATTGCAGAGGGAGAAGAGTGACCGGTTTCTGGCAGAGAACTTTGATGTGCTCACAGAAGAACTTGTGTTTTTAAAATTACCATGTGCATCATGAAAAGGGCAACAGCTGCACAGCAGTAACTTGACATGCAAATTCCTGCCTTTATTCAGTCCACGTATGCACATGCTGATAAGAGATTTAAGCAGAAAAATATTCCTTTTGCGTCATCATATGTAGAAGGGATATAGTTGTTTGCTCTGAAAAAAGCTGCTTAATACCAAGAAAAACATGGTATTTCACAAGCAAGCATCAAAACATTTAGATTTCCATTGCTGTTTTAACCTTATGAATAAAAATACACTGATGGGCATGAGCTGACCATAAGTTGACAGACATGTTGAGAGCAAAATTTCTGAAAAGCCATAATATACACAAATGTAGGAAGAAGCAGCTAGTTTTAATACTTCCTTGTAAAGAGAGAAATCCAGGCAAACTTACTTTCCCCACAGAAATAAGATTAATTTGGTTAGATGTGGCTCATAACACATCAGCTGCACATTTGTCTACCAGCTTTCAACACGTAAAACTGGCCATGCACAAACACAAGATACTCACATCTCCCTGAACAGCTTTGTCCTAGTGGTTCATTACAGGCTCTTTTTTTTTCTCTCTGACCATTTTCCCTGTGCAGTAACTACAAACCAGCACCTCTTGCTTAGGGTGATATGGAAAGTGGGAGTTGTGAACTAAGGCACATCCTTAGTGGGTCTCCCGTAAATGCACCAGGACCAAGGCTGAAAAGGGTCTGGTTACAAAAAACCCTCAGATTTTGTCTGAAGTAACTGATAATCCTGTCCCACTCTGCATCCTACTAGCCATGTCCCTGGTAAAAACTGTCACCAGCTTTTTTCCACCATTCAGATTCTGCTCTGTTTTCTCCTACATTTTCCCAAGTCCTCACATTCACAACTCTTACTGAGATTTCTTCTCCTGTAAAACTTTTTCAAACCATGATAGCCTCCCATAGAGCAGTAAACTTATCAATATTTAAGATTTAAGAGGTCTGGCTAAGAAGTTTAACTAAAAGCTGTGATTTTTTCCAACCTCCCCACTGGCGAGCTGAAATAGTACTGGATGTGCAGCTCCTGTAGGCTCCAGCAAGAGCCACCTGTTCATACTGTCACCTTATTGTTTGATTTCTTATTAGAACAGTGGCAGCTAGCAAGCTACTTAAGGAGCCCATCCCTACCAGAGATGGATACCTGGCCTTGTTAACATTGAAATGATAGTTTTTCCTCAGCTCTTCCTTTTTTTTTCTGGATGAGCACATAGATTGGTTCTCTGCAATCACTTGGCACAGAACAGGGGAGCAGATGAGGGGACACTAAGTGTTGTCACTACAGTCTGCACTCACAGTATTGGGGACGTTGAATACCCAGGTCCAGGACATGGAACACCCATAAAGCATTCTCCTCCCGAAATGCCAGTAGATCCCAGCCACAAAATTCTGTGTCCTCAATTATCAAATCGTCTCTTAGAAAAACTGATCATTAAAAGGACAGTCAAAAGCAATCCAGTCATCTAGGGGACTGAAAAAGCATGCAAGTTGACTTTAAATATTTTCTTAAATGAAGTTTAATGTGGCTCTGAAAGCTTTCCTCATATCAACAGCACCAATTACCATGACTTGTAATCATTCTGACTGGTGAGAAGCAGAGGTTTTAAAGAGAAAATGGCAATATTTCACAAAAACATAAAGGCATATGTCTGCATGAAAGAAAAACCATTCAGTAGTTAGTATCATAAACACATACCTGAAGGGAAGATATCTGTTGCGGGAGGCATGTCTGCTTTTAAATCAACAGGCTGATGATATATCTAATAATCTACAGATTCTCCAAGCAGAGTTAGAACTAACCTGCAAAGGTGTGAGGGATGCATGCTTTGGATGAACCAAGAGGGTGAATGCCATGTCAGTGTGAAAACAAGAGAGCTACTGATAGTTCCTGTCAGCAGCATTTAGCATGGCAAACACTGGGAGAGGGAAGACAGAGGGCAAGAGGAGGAACCTGAATATCTTTGCTGCTAGATAGAGATACCCCCAGAAAATACACTGATCCCAAATGAACAAAGATCCAAAGATTTTAATTTTAGTGTTCCAGGTCCATCTGGGTTCCTAAGACAAAGCTTAAACAGCTGAACAGCCTTTTTAAGAAAAAATACAGCATGAAATCACACTGCCACATGCTCAAAGACTGAAGTGCATAAAAGCAAAACAGGCATTTGAATGAGCTGCAAAACCAGTGTTACGATTACCAGCACTAGGCATAAAATACACATCTGGCAAACCCAAACCAAAACATTGCCTGGATGGACAAGTGAGAATAATTAAAAAACAGGACTGCATGCATACACAAAACTATCTTATTACCTATCCCCTCAGCTTTTATAGCCAACCACGGTTTTGGTCCAGTAGACAAACTTGCACCTGATTACGAGACTGCTTAGGCGACTGCAGGATGGAAAAGGTTATTGCCAACACCACAGCTACCACTTCTTCACTTTTGTGACTCATCCCATCTTTTTCACAGCGCCTGCAGTGCTTCACACTAGGATGCACAGTAACAGTTGTTATGAATTTATTCCTCTAACAAAAATCAAAGGGCTGAGCAGAGGCCACTAGTGCCAGTACAGTATCAGAGAACAACTCTAATCAGTTGTTTATCATGGCCTGATTTTCTTCAAAATTTATTATTCTAGAGGATTTTGGATTTTGTCCTATTATGTGAAAAACTTAAACCAATGCATTTTAAAAAGAAAACAAGCAAGCACCCTTTAAGAGAGACTGAAAAGACAAAGGAAGTCACAGATATACACCCATTTCCTAAATTAAATTTAGCAGCTTTGAAAGATCCTCAATACACAGCCCTGCAGAAGGAAGGACTTCATCTATAAAGGATGCCGAGCATACATATTAAAAGTGCATTCTGAGCTGTATGAATAAGTCATAAATAATGTAAGTCATTGAATGCCTCCCCACCTCCTGCCAGAATGGAGCAGGAACAGCTCATGATTTTCAGATAAAGTTTGTTATTCAGAAATTATCTATGAAATCATCTCCACAAACTGCCATTTGCTTATACCTTCTGCCTGAATAGATAGTTGCTCTTATTAGCTGTTGAAAATTCCAGCTGTTTTGATTGGCATGTAGCTCACATAGCACCTCTCTCCCCTCTTCCCTGAGCATGGGCACTTACTGGGAACTCACAAAACTACCCGTTTTAATCTGAAACCTGATTCAATTATTTGCTTTCTGTGAGCCTGATAGAACATTTCCTTGCAAGCAGCAAGCATTCACAGCTCTGGCGCAAGCTGTGCAGCCACGTGGACAGAGCTCTAAACACCAACACCTGGGCACTAGGTCCTCGTCAGGTGATTGCCTCTCACTCCTCAAGTGCCACCTTCATCAGAGCTGCTGTCTTTAAGAGCCACTAGGAGCAGATGACAGTGGCCTATAGAGGACCCAGATATTATTAAACTCATGCAATAGTTACAAAACTGGAAGCATTTATGGAACTTCTGTGCCATATTTATCCCAGACCTTCAATACAGATCCTCTGTCCACCTCTGAAACACTCCTGTCCTTGCATGAACACAGACATAGATCAAAGACTAACATAAAAGTTGCACAGAGAGTTGGACAGCCCAGAGGATGCTCCACATGACTGTTTCCAACACAGCCATGCAACAGATATTAGTATGCTCTTTGCACAAGTGTGTCTTTTTCTCATGGTTTGAATTTTTTAAATTTCCACCATTTTTAGTCAGATACTTACTTTGCTCATTTACACTAAAAGCGCTTGTCAAACATATGGTCTTGAATTTCTTCAAGGTTTACCTCCAGATGTGATGTCTTCAGTCTACTGTCAGTAATTCAGCAATCTCCAAAGGAATCCTTTGAAACTGTCTTTCCTTCAGGATTCTAGTTTAGAAGAATCCTTGACTTCTGTTTTAGAAACTTGAGAGACAAGGTAGACATTTGGTGGTTGGCTTTGGGAGTTTTTTTTCCTTGTTTAGGAAATACTTACCATTATGACAGACTTTATTAGACTTAGAACACAAAGAGAACTACTGAGCTGAAATCTGGTGTTTAGGATAACCTGTGTTCAAATTAGTCACTTTTGCAATGGGAATCCCACAAGGCTACCCCTAGAATAAGCAAAATCTGAGGAAACAATCTTATCATAAAAACACTGTTTTGTTAAAAGCCAAAACATTTCAAAGGAATTTATTTTATATGGATAAAGTAGAAATCTGACAGCATTGAAATACTTTGGGTTTACTTTTATCTGAAAAATGTATTGTAAAAGTCACTGTTTTTTTCAACAGTTTGAGGTATGAACAAAAAAATTAACAGAATATAAAAGTTAAAAAATCATTATTTGGTTTCAGCTCCAAAAGAAATGCTTTTATGATCTCAGATAAGTTTGGAAGACTGATTATTTTATATGTTTCAAAACCCAAGTTGGCTTTCCAACAAAACAAACCCAAAAAGCTAAAAATTCTTGACCGATCTTGGGTCCAACGATCAATCTAGATGACAAGCCTGCTAAAAGCATCACTACACTGATATGTTTTTGCTATCCCTCTACCCACAAAGGTCTGAGAAAAATGCACAGCAAAATGGTAGACAAACCAGAGAGAAGCCTGGTGTCCAATATTCAGTTGTAGACAACATTCTCTTTGCATCCTGGTTCCAAACAGGTTTCACCACAAAGCCTGAACATCAGGCTCATCCCCATTAAAGTGTCATAGCAATTTTGGGATGAATGTGAAGCAGCTAAGCCATCCAAGACCAAATTTTAAAGGTCAAATGCCTGTTGTAGAAATATTATGCTTGTCAGCAGCCTTGGCTGATGCAAGAGATTGCACTAGCAGAATTTTGACTACTAATCATCACTGTATTACCCATTCTTCAGAACAAGTCCCTGACGAACAGTGCTAAGGTACATGAATAGGACAATGTGGAATAAATATTTTTAAAATATGAAGTTGTACTTCTGCCAAAGCAATTCACAGGCACTCAAGCAAAACAGTCACATTACTCTTAGCAAGCAAAGGATTTCTACGCACTGCTAGGGAACATGCCGAGGATTATTCTCAATGAGCAACACCTAATGGGAAAAGCAATGGTCAAAAATATCCTCTTTGATGCAAATGACATTTAAATCACAGTGAAAAGCAGTATACATAATAATAGCAGCATATGTTGCCAGAAGCTTCCAGCTGCAGGTATCCAAATGGTTTTTTCAAAGGGTAGCTATTTCAAGCAACTCAGTACCTGTTTTCATAAAAAATTGCACAGTAACTTAGAGGAGTTAAGTGATTTGCTCAAGAATATTCAAGATCAGGCAAGAATGGCACAGCAGCTGCCCTGTGAGTAGACTCCTGCTCTCCCAGTTTCTAATTCCCCAGCCCAGCAAGTAGACCAGCAGTGTCTCTGCTGCAGCAACATCTGGAAAGCCTTCCATTAAGGGCTGCCTGTCTGAGAGGTTCTCTACCCACAGAAAACACATTAACCAAGATGTAACGCATACACTCCAGCAAACACATCCACACAATAATGAGAGGGTGAAAGAGCAGCATTCACATGAAGCAAGATCTCACTGAAGTGAGTGATGCCAATATGCCTATTTCTTAAAGCCTGGCTACATCTTTAAAATATTTGGAAGTGTAAATACTGCCTTTGCGTTTTATGACACAATAAAACGTGGTTTAATACAGCAATAAAAACTCCAATATGCCTTGACAAAGTTATTTTAAACACAGGTCTAAAGCCCATAGCTACTAAGTTGTAGACAGATTTAATTTCAGAAAGGCCTTGACACAATACCATTTTAAATGAAAGTAAAATATTCTGCATATCCAGACTTACTAAATAAATCTCAAGGTTTTTATGGCACTAATTAATGAGTATGAGCACATTGGGACTGCTGAGCAATTTGCACTAAGGCTATATATCGTAGATGCAAAAGCAGAAAGTGGCAGATGCCTTAGTACTGCAAATGGGGTCTAGGACCCTCTGAGATAAAATAGCTTTAAATGAGGAATTCTTGTGGTTCAGGAGAGAATATTTACTACAGTGACCTAGGGCACAAGCAAGATGAAACCATTCAAAGAATTAGAAGCAGCACGAACTGCATTCTGCCTGTCAAAACATCACCCAACCAAAACAATGAAAAATTAGAGTTAATTGTGCTTGTTGCAGCAATCAGTGTTTCATCACATATAACACTCAGCGAGGCACATGAACAGCTTCATACCCACTGTGAGGAATGGGATTTGACCTGTGTTACTTTCCACAGGGTGGGAGTGGGGGACCCAACGGCCAGGGATCCACGCCCCTGCCAACCCAAGATCATAGCACTAATTACCCCCCCTCCCAGGCAGCGAGGGGGCCCAGCTGTCCCCCACAGGCATCCGGGCCAGCCCCACGGCCAGGGGCTGCCAGCGGACGTGCTGCAGTGGCAGCCAGGCAGTCCTGGCCAGACACCCCCACCTTGGCCAAGCAGGACAGGCAAGCACCTCTGGCAGGTCTGTCCCCACAGAGTCCAGTGTGGGTGACAGCAATTTTGGCTTAAAAAAATGTTGAACTCGGTGTTAAGATGGAAAGCATTTCTCCCCGGTCTGCCCAATCAACTGCTCAGAAGCTGAATTAGCTATTTTAAATTTTATTTTTAACACACAATTAAGTCAAACTTTTGCATTTCAGTTGAAATGAGAAAGGCACTGCTCTCACACACAGCACAGTTAACAAGTCTGACGGGACAGTGGTCTCTGGCTGGGTGGCAATCTCTTTATCAATTGCTTTATCTGGCACTAACAGCGCTAGAGCTACATCCCCTGCATGACCCTCCCCACAAAGATCCCTTCACCACCTTGGAGCAGCAGCTCCTGCTGCTGCAAGCAACAGAACAGAGAAAAGGCAGTTTTTCCTGATCACAGTCAATTCCAGACCTCTTAAACCTACAGGGTAATGAGCCACAGAGGATGTTTAAACATACAGAGTGTGCAGAATAGGACAGCATAGGTTTGTCTTTTGTAAAACAGTTCAATTTGACTTTGAAATAAAAATATCACAGTGAACAGAAGTTAAAGCACAGAAAAAACAAGTTCTAGACCCTACATCATTTGCATAAGAATTGTATTTACCTATTATTTTTTTCCTTTTAATGTGGAAAAATATATTAAAAGAGGCTTTTCTCAACTTAATCAGAATTATTTTGGTGTTTCTGGCAGAGCATTCTTGTACCAATTGTTCCTGCCCTCTCCTGGCATCAAATATTTTTCTCTTATCAAGATTAGTCAGCATGCTTCCAGGGAATCAAGGTGGTATTACAGCAAGATAAAAATTAAAATACACAGCATTCTCAAATCACATGCAAAATAATTGGCAGAAACGAGACTCAGCCTTCTGATTTAGACACTGCAGAGCCCTCTTCTTGTTAATTAAAAAAGGTTAGGTGAATGATTTAGATGAGCAATTCAGGAGAATTATGAAGCTTCCCAAACCTTTGTTCAAAAAAAGAGCTGAAATTTCTGGAGACTCATAAAAAACTAACTTTAGTCACACATACCCTTGTACATGCATACATACACAAGTGCACACCCTGAGCTCTCCGTTTTCTCCTACCCTTCCCACATTTAACAAGCAGTAAAAGTGTCAGAATAATCTTGAAGAATAATGCCTATGTCAATAGAAAATTTTCCACCCCACACTGCCTTCAGTAACACCATGTTCTTTTTTCAGGGAAGGGACTCTGAAAACAGCTTGCCTGTTTAAAAAAAAAAAATAGCTATAGGAGTGATGAAAGTAATAAGGAATTAAAACTTTGTTTTTGTAAACCAAAAAGCATTTTGATGAATGCCATTTTGTGCTTGACTTTTTAAAATGTCATTCAGCATGCACAAAGACTTAGGAGAAGCTTTTTATAAAAAAAACTCAAGTGCTTTTTGGCACTCTACAAAAGCACCTCTAACCACATGATTTTTTAACACGTAGATGTGAAAGAACATCTATTTTGAAGACACTGCTCAGAACTGAGTTTATTTGCTTTTCCTCAGCATTATTGGTGGCCCAAAGGAGCATGAGAGGAGCTGCACTCCTGTCCTCACCATGACTGGTGTGCCAGCTCTAGGTCAACAGCTGCATTATGCAGCCCTAGGATCAGGCTGGCAGACCCTGCCAACGTGAGCCCCGTGCCAGTGCCGTGGTGATGCCCATGCCAGCTGGAGAAGGCTCGCAGCTGATCTCTGGTGTGTGCCAGGAGAGTGTGGTTCTGCCATCTACATCCCCACAAATACGCCTGCAGCAAAACCCCAGCCTAACGCACATTAAGAGCTTATCTACCCACGGCATGCTCAGGAGAGTCAAAGCAAATCACCTGAAGACATAGAGTTAAAGCCAGGAACTTAGAGTATTATTAGATGAAAGTTACTTTTAAGAGGGAATACCAAGAGGGTACTTTAAACATGTTTTAAGGCAATATAACCTGATTTCAGAAGTCAATTGATTTACCTTCTCTTTTCAAAGTACACATATGAATAACAGGAAGACAGAAGAAAAGAGAAAGCAGAAAAGGCAGTAAATGTCAGCCTTCAGAAGGCACCAGTATCATCCAAATAAATGTAACTACTCAAAACTACGCTACAGTAAAGGCATTGGAAACCTTTTTTACAGTCAAGGAGCCACTGGGACCTGGGGTTTAATCTCAAGGCAGTACAGCTGCATTCCCAGCACCAGAACCAAAGGATTTACATTTGGGAGGCAGTTGCACATCAGAAATCCTTAGGCTACTCAAGAATGCTCTCTGTTCTAACACCTCAATTGTTTTGGTGCTAGGTCTGTGTTTCTCTTTTCCCAAAATCAGGATTATAAAAATATGATCCCACTGCAATTCACCACCAATGACTGCTGTACTTCTCACCTCAGCACAACATCAGCCACTGTCTTTCTGATCTGAGACAGCAGCAGCATGAATTAGTGACCCACCATCTTTCACAAGGAGAAGTGCCATTTAGTTTGAAATAAAAAACATTTAGTTTTAAAACAAAAAAAACCCAAAATGAACAAACAAAAGATAAGTCCTGAACTCTGCTCCCAGCTGCTTCATTTTACTCTTTCATCTCTTGATGCTCAGCTTCATCACCTTACACATGCAGGAAATAAAGTCTCGAGAAATTCTTGCAGTGCAGAAATCGGAGTCATTTAGCCTTTTGGGGTTTTGCATTACTTAACTACTTCCAAGCAAAGAGTTAATCCTAATGAAGTCTTTCCAAACCTTCTAGAGTCTCTACTTCATGGCAAAAGCATCCTGCACATACCAGTAGTTAAACTCCAAGTTATTCTTCTCTGAAGAATTTATAGATTTAAAATGAAATTATCTAAGTTTTGTTCAAAATATTCTTAAATCAGTTCCAAGGCACAATCCATTAGAACAAAAAATTTCAGCCTGCACAGCACAAAGGCTGGCGTCTGCACAAGCGTGTACGTGATTCAATTTTGGTTGCCTAACTTGACGTTCATACTCCACGTAGTGCAGGATAGGACAGCAAGTATTCAGTAAGACACTGACACCGTACATAAATTTAAGATTATCCAGCAGTTGTAGTTCCTTACTGAACTGGTCTCCTATATGTGATTCTTTTAAGGCCGTAAATATTTCAGAGAGATAAAAAAGACTTTAAAGAACTGTCCCATCCCCCAAACAAAACCTGAGGTAAAGAACATGGCAAAGGTACAAAAACATTCCTGGTCTAACATTTGGGCCACAGGTCATTCTTACTTTTTAAAAGCTGATTTAATAAACTTTGAAATGTTTTGTATTTTATATGGATCTGCGTAAAAGGATTAGGACTAATCTGTTTATTATTGCACAGGTGAAAAATACAACTAACTGATGAATCAATTTAAATAGCATTTGAACTACTGCTTTTATAACCCAAGGTTTACATTTTCACATCTCCCTCCCAAAAGGCTATGAAGTCTTTACTTGCTCATCTGCAGGAATTTACAGGTGTTAAATTAGCCACGGTAAGCTTTACCTTTTGTTCCCTGATTGCTATCAAAACATATTGAGAATTACAATAGAAACATATTGAGAATTACAGAGAAAAAGTTAATTAAAAGTTTGAATAGAAGCTCCAGAAAGTTCAAACAAAAGATTTTTCCCTAGTTCATACCACGATCTGGCTGCGTGCATAATGACACATAAATCAGACTGTAACTTTCTATGCTTTCCTTCAATAAAAAAAATAAACCTTTCCCCTTCAATTTAGCTATATGTTTATAAATAACCAGGGCTCCTATTACAGTCAATACCTTGTGGATGTGATGTTAAAGTGATAAGACAGGCACAAAAAGACCAAAAAGTTCCAGTGATTTGTATTGTTGGGGCAGCTTGCCAGGTTCCCCATCTAAATCTATCCTATAAATAGAGGTATTCTAATGTAAAAAAGTTTCCCAAGTATCCACTCTAGTTTAAAGGCAAGTTCCTTCAATGTCAGCTCCTCACAAATATAAATGATTGAATTTAGCTCATAAATGTCATCTGAAAGTAAATTTTAAGCTTGCTGCTTCCAATATTCATACCAAAATAGCAAGTTTTATGTTAAAGGCCACTGTCTGCCCTACAGAAAGAACCTCCCTGCTCCCCATTTCTCACTACAGCCTTGGCACACAGGTACTTAAATTAACTAGGCAAGAATCAAATTACATTCTTTGTGGAAAGGATGATGCACATAGATTTACTGGGGGGGGGGGGCTGGGTTTTTTTAATTTACTTCATTTGACAGTAAGCAAAACCTAAAACTATCTGTACATCTCAAAACCCATCCTAGCACAGTTTTCTTCTCAAACAAGCCATTAGTGACCATGGTAGAAACTCTGTTAAAGGGAATTCAAGCAGACAAGAGAGCCAAGGCCAAGACATTAGGACAGATGCCAGCAAAATAAACGAGGGTCTTCTGTGTCAGTAGACCTGGGAACCTGATAGCTCACCATACCACTCACTCCCACACGCCACTTAGCCTTAACCAGCTCAGGATATGGGGCAGAAGCATTTCTTAATAACACATTTTCAGCCTTGAAAAAACACTAAGTTGCAACTGCCATCAGTTTTCTATCACAGTTTCCTTGAAGAAGATTTGATTAAGCATAATGGATGCTCATAATACCAGTTTTTGTGACTGGTTTGTGTAGTTCAGACAATGCTTTGAGCACTGGTTGTAGATTTAATACAGGCTCTGGGACAGCACCTCCTCCAGTGTGAAGCTGGCATGACAGAAAAGGAGTAAGTTTTATAGTAGTGCTGTGGCCATGATTGTGCTGAGAGGTAAGGCTGGTGAAGAGTAGTGATAGCTTTTATTCAGTCCACCAAAACGGACCAAAAATAAAACCAAAAACCCCACAAATAATCAAAACAAACAAAAAAACCCTGCAATAATTGCCCATTTAGATAATTTAGATATTGAAGATATTTAGACATTTAATATTTTAAGAGTCAAAGTAGAAGGCCATTTTGCCTTCATGAAACATGTTGCATGTTTCATTAGGATTTCTTCATTAGAAAAACCACAAATAGAAGCTCTGATCACCACACTATCCTGACCTAGGACAAGTAAAATATATAATTTAACAGATGTCACTGCCCATTAGGTTCTGCATTTTTCCTCCAAATTTGCACTTCTGTCTCTCCAGCTTTGCTAAACCCTTATTCCAAGCGTACAAACTACTTTTACCTGTAGAAAACATGACACACTAAAGTATAAACCCCAGCAACACATTTCCACAGCAAAAGCAAATACTTCACTTCTGCAGCAGCCATCAAAACCCATCCATCCTACACAAACACTTTCTAAAATGTGCTATGCTTCATTTCTTTGCCCTCTGGGAGTGACTAGGCAGCCACTATGCAGTCAGCTAACTCATGGACATTCTTGTCTATGAAAAACAAAAACACAACATCCCACAAAAACTCTAGCTTTGCTCTCTATCTTCGTGAAAGACCTACAAAAGTAAAATCAAGGGAAAAAGATTAGTAACTCTAGTAGATGCTACATGCTCAATATTAAAAGTAGTCAAGGATTTAGGGCAATCATTTTGGAGCCCATTAGAATTTATCCTCTTTCCATCTTAATGGAACTTCTCCACTTAGGAACACAGGTGAGCATGTCTCCTAAGAATATGAGATCACAAACTTTTCAAGCAACATGTGCAATAGAAACGTATAAATTCGAAAAATAAAACAAAACCCCCTGTACTTGTTTTTTTTCTATAGCCTGCAGGTGATATAAAGGCTTTCTCCTGATAAAGAAAAATGTAGTTCAAAACCTGAATGTCAAGGAAACTGCTTAGCTCCACTCCATAAATTAAAAACAAAAAAACCAAAAGAAAAACCAAAAAAAAACCCAAAAAACAAAAAAACCCCAAAAAACCAAAAAAACAAACAAACAAAAAAAAAAAACCCAAAAAAACCCCAAAAAAACAAAAACGGGAGAATACTGAGCTGTGTGAAAGTCTTGGAAGCAAAAGAAATTAAGAAAATTGCACTCTGCTTCTGACTATTTTATAAGAAAAAAAATAAAATATTCCTTCAGTAAGTTCCTAATTTCCCATTATATGCACAGTTAGAACCATATATAGAAATAGCCAGCAGTTGGGTGTGGTTTTCCTCTCCCTCCTCCTCAATCGTAAGGCTAATCCTCTAGCTCTTTGTTCTGGAAGTTGAGAATGTGATGCAGTGTACAAGTTGTGTTCACTTTTCACCCCTACTTTCCTTATGGGATTCCTGTCTGCTAACTCCCAGACAAAAAGCTTCATTTACTGCTCTGTTCCCTGAAGCACAGGAACAGAAACCTCAGCAGGCTGAAGGAGATGGAGCAATACCTGCACCACAAGTTCAATCAGCTCTGACAGGCCCACTGATCAGCTGAGGTGACAGATGCCATCCACACAAAGAATCTTTCCAAGCCAAGCCCCCAAAGTATTTGCAGTTATTTGTGGGTGTGCACATTCTATCTTTAGTTCTATTATTGAGACAAGTAGAAAGTTTGCTTAATTTGTGAATATTTGCCTTTAAAGCATCCTTTTAGTTGCTCCTAAGTCTTATTCTGAAGGGCTTTTAGTATCTGGCAGTTGAAGCAACCCTCACTGAATAACACTAGGGCACACAGACACACAAATTATTTCAAATACATTTGAGAAGCATCAATAGATGTTATATTTGCAAATATGCATGGGAGCATTTAAGTAAATGCAGCATACTACTTCAAAAAGTACAGACCTATCAGTAAAACCATTAAGCTCAGCACTTTTACCTTCCTTTAGCTGCATTAGAAACGACTGCTTGAGGTTGGCTGAAGCTCCTGCTAATGGATTTTGAATGCAGTGCACTTTCTCCACCTCCTGTTTTAGAAGCCTCTCATCCTATTTCAGTGTACATCTTGTGCCTCCAATTGGCCGGGAGTTGCTATCCTGTGTACCAATTAACTCATAATCAGGTGGAGAGTTAACCTTGACACAGCTCCCCTCACAAGCTGGAGCTGAAGCATTACAGTTCAAACACCACTTTCAAATGCAGTCACACGTGTGGCAGAAACAGGACACAGCAGCCCCGTGGGCCTCACCTGGTGGTGGGGCTTTTGTAGCAGCACTTCAGGGCACATGGGCAACAGCTCCTAGAACAGGAGGTGCTTCTCTCCAGCTACTCCAGCTCTTCACATCTGTGCCTCAAACAGGTGTAGGGCTTGGTTCATGAGCTCAGTGGACAGATTTTTTGCTGAAAGCAAATACATGAAAAACCTATAGGAGATCCCAGCTGTTCTCACTCGGTGAGGTAATCTGTGAGGAAGAACAGCATACTCTTCGTCAGCCTCTCATTGCTCCTCTGGCACCACACTATCGGCTCACCCTCAGTCAGGCTGCTGGGAAGCCTTGCAGGAATCTCCACACGTCAGGTTATAGCTAAATCAGGCTGGGCCACCAAGCGTACCCCACAGCAAGAGGAGGAGAGTCCTCACTGGTCAAGGTCCAGCTCCAAGGGTATCCAGGAAGAAAAGGTCCAGGAGCAGCTAAATTCAGCCAAAAGTACAGATCATAAGCCAATCTCCTGGCAGTAAGGCAGGTCTGATGCCAGGCAGCAAACCAGTCCACAGGTCAGCGTTAGGAACAGGTGGCCAATTAATTACCAAGCTGGCCCTTAACGGTAGACAAAGTCAAGCCAGGAGGTTAGTCCAGAGACTGAGATCCAGATCAGGAAATTACACCAACACACAGAACTGAAGAACAATATTCCTCCCACAAAGCTCAAACAGGGACCAAGAGCCCAGAGCTGGTTTAAATATAAGGTGTGGATGGAGGTCCCAGGTGAGGCTCTTTAGGGTCACTAAGGGTTATCAATACCCCCAGGGCCTTAGTAGTACATACCTGCTGCCATTCCTTCTGCAGGGTGCATTAGTGGAGAGTGTGTGATTGAAATGTTGCCCTGGTTTCCTGTCACCGTGTGAGCTGGTTGTTTTCTTCTTCAGCTGTCCCCAACCACAGCAAAGACCTGTACCACTAACAGCCTGTGCATGAGACATGAGAAGAAGCAGCCACTTTATTTCTTTGTGTTCCAATACATCCTTTTGAAGACTTTATGATTCCATTCCCCTTCTTGGAGACTTTGGGGACTAATGTAGCCAAATAAATAAATACAACCCCCAGCACTGCACACACCATACGGATTGGTTTGCTTGCATCAGCACTGCAGTATTTATTTCCTGTTCATTTCACCCTTCGAGGAGTTTAGGTACTGACATTCCATTCAGATCTGAGTAGAAATCCAAGACAGGAAATTTGCACTGGTCTCACAAAATACCAACAGGGCCAGGTGTGCAGCCTCTTGTGCCACTACTTCTGCCATTGAATGAGCCAAGCACTAAATTACCTTACTCAATGCTTTGTGCCAAGCCCTTAAACCAGATGGCTCTGCTGCTTGACCCTTCTCCAGGAGCCCTAGACCTTGGATGCTGCTCCCTGAGATACACTACTTTACTACCTTTGAGGGTCAGAGAGGAAGGAAGAAAAATAGAAGGTAATAACCAGATGTCAAAGCTGAAGGAGGGATTGTGTTGTAGATTCTTGGCAACCTGTTTGATATTTGTTCTGAATTATTGCAGAATTTGTTCAGTCTATATTAAAATTTTATAAGCAACAAGGATAATAAATCAGCTACAGAAAATAGAAAACTTGTGTTTATACTTGAAAGAATTGGTATACCTTGAGGTAACGTTTCTCCCATCAGATGCTAAGATATTTTACTTCAAGCTTGACAAAGAAAATACTGTCACTTCCATGGGCAAAACAGATGTAGAGGAAAAAAGTAAGAAGCAATACAAATGTTTCAAATATAAATCCTACTGAAAAATTTCTGGAACAGGATGCAAATGAATTAAGCAAATAAATGCTTGACAATTATGCCTTAGACAATTTGTTTTTTGTTTTTTTGGTGGGTAGTCCTTCTCTCCTTGAATTAATCCCCTTAGGATTTTTTCACCTAAACTCAGTCTAATTGGTATTGAAAGGGTTTGGCTGGTTATATTCACAGTAATGATTACTTTCAAGGCAAATGAAAACAATTGTTCAGTCATCAGTGTAATGGTAAATCTTGCCCCTGCTTGCAGCTTGCATGCCTGAGGTCCTCAAAGTGTAAGAGTTCAGTTTCATTGAGGACTTAGCTGAAGTAACATATTCTCATATTTTATCTCCCAGATGTATGTGATGTTTCACCATGCATGTCATATTTTTTATCTCATAGAAAAGAGATATGCTAATGAAACATATGCTATTGCAAATAACACTTTTGAGGGAGAAACCTCTGTGCTATTATATCACCTAAAGTTGATAAAGTAATGATAAACCCTTCACCAGGATTTTGAGCCCATCCCAACACAAGTAAAGTTTTCAGTTCCCTGCTTGCTAGACTGCTTCTTTCTAGATTGTAGAAAGGAATTACAAGTTGCACACACGTACATGGATAATCAGGTAGTGACAAATATCTCGTCCTGTCTTTCAGTTCTTGGTCCCATTTTTTCTAGCCCGTTGTCACAGTGGGTTTTGATTTTTATTTTACTTTTTCCTTGTGCAAGTTCCTCATATGTTTTTGAGGAAATCAGCTTGCCAATATTAGCAATTAGTGTAGTGAAGCAGAGGCTAATTGCACTGATTAGTTTCTAGATGGCCAAAAAGGGAGGTTAAGAGAACAAGGCCCAATTAAAAAAGGAAATGACAGCTAGAAACTGGCCTCTCAGCACATGAAAGAGAGGAAATATATATGAGGAAATATATATACCTGATATTGAAGCCAGATGCTTCATTTCGTATTTGGATTTTGGGTAGCAGGTTTGGGGTCTTTTGTGGGTTTTTGCCTGTGGGCAACATGCCACTTCCCCACTCTCTAAGGAAGTAAAAGTAGTAATCTTATCATGCATGCAACAGTGAAGCTGACCAGCTAGGAGCTGCCTCTTCTTGCACTGTGAAAAATCAATCCTGTTCAGTGGTCAGAGACTACAAGATTGTGGGGAAACTGCTTCAACACAGTTCTCAGTTCTCCCTGAGTGTTGTAAGGCCTCTCTAAGCAACACAGGGACAATCTCAGCCTGCACTTGGTGAAAAGCAATTAAATATCTTTGTGAGTTATAGGAATTTATGAATTCACTACTCCCTCTCTATATGCAGGCAGAGAGCCTCAGTGAAAAAGACAACAGCTAGAAGAAAAATTGTGGTAATAGTTATCAGTTAACTCAGGCAAATGAGGCTAATTTGGGAAGGATGTTACTCCTCATAAAAGTGAAATAGTTCAGAGAGAAGTTTTAAACAAACAGAAGGTGCAAATCCAGAGGAATTTGTGACTGATTTAAGGTTAAAGAGCTAATCCTACAACTGTAATTAGCAATCATGGTAACTGAGCTCATGATAAGAGACCAGATGGTGATTACAACTGGGAGGAAACACCCAGAGAAACTGATTACTAGAACCTTGGGATTAACGAGTAACTTAATAACAACAAGAAAGAAATAAAGAAAAATGTGAATATCCTAAACCAGGCATTTATTTACTTCAGGCTGATGCTGGGGAATATTGGATGTTAAAGCCACTACAGAGAATGTAAAAATGACAGAAACAGAAAGCTTTGAATGACTCAAAGTAAGAATTCACAAACTTGGCACAAAGAGCTACACACAATATTCTCACAAAATAGTAAATCCTAAATCCCATAAGCCTGGAAACATATAGATAAGTTTCCTGCAAATGCATTCAAGCAAGGACCTGTCACAGTTCTCCTAAAACGATGAAGTCAAATCCTGAGACCACTGATTTACATCTCACAGACCTATATTTAAGTAGAGATGGTGAGTGGAACTTTGTCCACGTGTAAATTTTTATCATTACATAAAGCTCAGATGAGCTGAAACAACCATAACCAATTTAATATCTTTGTCAAAATGGGCTTGGCAAAGAGTCTACTTCCCTAAAATAGGAACATGATTTTTTCCATTTGCAATGTATGAGTTATAAAAGTCATGCTAACTTGGAAAAGATTTAATAGTTAGAGGCACAAACACTTCACCTTTGACAAAAATCTATCGAGCTGAGTTTAAACCTGCAGTACATACAAGTCAGTGGCCATTTCTTTCCTTTTGGTTCAATTTTAAAAGGAGTATGAACTGCCAAGTCATGTTCCAAAGCTGAAGGTACTTACAGAAAAAAATATTACCAATATTATAATCATATTCTGATCAAAAAATCAAACCCAAGTAATGGAGATGTTAACCTTCCAAAAAGAGAGACATGGAACAAGGTGTTTTGCAAGGTCAACCAATTGAATCCTTCATGGCAGCAGAGTAATAACTGATACCTGAGGCAAAGCAGACACAGCTTGAAAAAGAGAAAAACCACTGTCCTATACAATAATTCTCATTTCCAATTCAGCTCCTCTACAAGATTCTACAAATAAAGTGTTGCTTGCCAACTTCTATTTTCATTAAACCCAGTAGTGGGATTCATGTAATTTAATTTTAGCATCCTGAAGTGAGTACCTGGCCTAAGCTGGTTACTTAGGTTCACTCTCCAGTAAGGGAAGTACTTTGGGAGGATTCATCATTTTTATGTCATCCTAGGATAGTTATCTAAGGTAGTAGCATTAATTGCTCACTGGAGCAATTGGTCTTCATTTTATCTCTATTGACTACAGACAGTGTTTAAACATTTACCTTTGATGAGATGCTTCATTTTTATGTGTCTTAAATTAGATAGGAAAACTCCCACTTGTTATACCTGGTAAAGTAATCGCTGATCATGTGCCACAGTTTAATGGGCAGGAGTTTGAGCAGTTTTCAGTGCAGCACAAGTTGAAAGATAACACCTTTGTCCCTTTCTCCCCTACCACTCCTCTTATCCTTAGATGCATGGAAAATCACATCAAAATGCAAAGTAATGTGTTAAATAGGAACTGCAGATTGAGATTCTGACCTCTGTTTAGCACTAATGAATTGCAGGATGGCACCAAAGGACACAGATCAGCACAAACCAGCTTGGATCGGCTTCGGTTCAACTGGGACCTGTGCACGGGAGCTCTCCAAGCAGGACGAACCACGGAACCAAGAGATGAGTGGGGTCATAACTAGGGATGCCACAGATAGCAGCAGCTGTAAGAGCTTGCCACTCCAGCTAGATCAAAAGGAATAGGGGAGGCTTGCAATAAATTGCGCAATAAAGTACAATGGTGCACTATAAAATGGAGACAAAGAATGTGGTCAGTCTTCTTACAGGAGGGGACACCTGAAACTGAAAATTCAGCTCCCAAGGCAGGGCAGAACTGGAATAAATGGGCTTACAGCCTCCCAAATAGTGATGCACTGACTCAGGAGACATTTCCTTTCCTGGAAGATTCCTGGAGATTTCCACGCCCCTGTTACAGCCCTGGGTCTTTGAGAGCCTACCTGGATGACACTAATAATCAGGTATGGTTTAAATCCTATGTTGATTTAAGGGAAATTGTTAATTGGTGTGATTTTTAATGGTAGCCGTAGAAAGGGGAAAGAGAAAGTAGGGAGCATTTCCTTTTCAAGGCTCTAGAAAGACCCAGCTGCCAAATCACACCGACATTTCCACCAGGCTTTGATGACCAGGAGGGTTCGAGTGAAGCAGGGCCCTGTAGGCTCTTTGGCTTTGAGTAGTTGAAAAGTTTAATTTACATACAGCTGTGCAGGAAGCTCCCCAGTTGTGAACACCAAAATTAAAATGGGTGAGCAGCTGCTATCATAAGTTTTATCATCCCCTGACCAGTACTCTCCCTGATGACTTTACTCATATAAAAAAATTTACTCTATCCACAAGAGTCTCACAATGTTGAAGGACATTTTAAAAATAACTCACTCAGTAGTTAGACCTTTAGCCTCTAACATTGCTTTATTAAATCACAAAACACGATATATTCAGATAACATTAAGGTTCTGACCTTGGATGCACAAAAAGTAAGGAAATTCAGAGGAAAGTTTGAACCTCTCTCTGTGTCTAACATCAGACTTTTGCCTACTGTTTGCATTGAGGGCTTGTGGCACCTACTGTAGCTACGAACGATCTCCTGGTGGTTTGGTGACCCTTTCAATTTGTACGTACAATAGCTTAAGGATAGGACTTTAAACTGGACATGAATTACCTGGTGCTTTAAGGTTGAATTTAGATCTTTAGCCAAGTTTGGAGAGTTTTTTTGAGTTCAAATGTTCCTGTGTTTTAAAGGTATCAAGACAAAGCGAAGAAAGACCCCTTATCGACAGCCTGCTGTGATGGTTAATGCAAAAATATGAAGTCTTTACAACCAAACTGTATGAAGGCTGAAAAAGTTTCTCCTTGCCTGAGAATCAGCAGGAGAAATTTCAGGAGAGAAGAAGGGATTTTTTTCTTCGTACTTTAAAAAGAATTCCAAAACTGGGGGTTAATGTAAAATTATGGTTTAATCAAGCACTCCATTATTCTCTAATGAACTAAATGGAGAAACTCATAATTAGGTATGCTTTCCTTTCCAAAACTTCCTTGGGGGAGTTATGAAGGGGTTAATTCACTAATTAAAAAAAATCCACCCACATTAACAATTATTCTCCCTCAGGTAAAACTGTAATAGCAAATGCTATCTCTGAATAAGCTGCTACAGTGCATTCATAATTTCTTCTACAAAATTACAGATATGCAAACAGAAATTTAAAGCAATAAAAAGCCCCTGAATACCTATTTCCCCAAATAAAAATAAATGCAGAGTAACATAGGATAGCAAGTAAATCTCTTACAGAGCCAGGAAGCTCTGCCTGTGGAAGCCTTCTTTCCTTCAGGTGTGTATTCCCACATTTTCCTTACCCTCTGATTGCCTCCGCCACAAGCATCTCTATTTCAGTCCATCAGCACTGCCTGAGCCCCCACCATGCTGCTCTCAGCTCTCCCATCCCCACCCTCCCCGTGTGTCTCACAAGGGAGAGCGTGTGGAGGGATGAGTGCGCACATCTCACGGGAGCCCCAGGGCTCACTCTCTGGCCAGGTCTGATAAATTCGACTGAAATTAAGCTACAGGTGACAACTTGAGAGTGGGAGGATGGCTGACTGGTGTGCCCACAGGCAGTACTCTGCTGATGTTTAAGAAAGCTTCTGAAAGAGGAAATCGCCACCTAACATCAGCTCTCCACTTACTCAGCTCCATGTCGCTTCCCTCCCAAGGTACCTTCGCATCTGGGGCCCCGACATCCCGCCCAGCCCTGCTGCTACCCCACATCATGTGGGTGATGAACTTCATCCCCCAGCTGAAAGAAGTACCCCTTGGGGCGAGCCTGGGGAAAGCTGCCAGGTACCACAGACCACACCAGTGAGGACACAGGGAAAATATCACTTGGTGATGAGCTGAACCCCTTCAAAAGGTGGTGCTTTAACACTTGTTCACTTCCTAACCAATGCTGTTCTTATTAATTCTGCATAATTTCTACTTTATAATTGCATTGTTACTTAAAAATGCTAGTCAGGTGCCATAGATTTTGTTCTACATTTTTATCACAGGGTAATATATTAAAAATTAAATAAAAGTAGGAAAAAAAAACCCCAGAAATCATTAGGGGTCATGCAAAAAGATAAGAACAAACTAAATTGTATTTTCAGCATAAGAGCTTTGACACTTTCCTACTAACTACAACAGGGAATCCTGGGATTGTATCTGTACATTTAATTCAGATTGCTGCTTGCAGGTACTTCAAGATTTCAATTTTATGCTGTGTATCATCTAAGGTCTGTCTGGGATATTTGGAAATGTGTTTCTAATTGCTTTCTCCATGCAAAAGAGATGCCATAGATTACCAACAACAGACCTATTAATCATCAATCTAAGTGCAGCTAGGCTTACGCATACAATATTTATAAGTGTTTATATACCTCTGGCTAATGCTCACAATCAATGAGTGCTTGACAAGGCATGCCAGAGAATTATCAAATGGCTATCTATATCTTTCCATGAGATTTAGTATGTAGTTGACCTTTATTCCAGATTATATTTGTGATAAAAAGGGTTTTTTTTAAATACATAGAAAGGAAATTATTTTTTAAATGCTTACTTTCCTGGGGAGCAGAAAAACTTGAATGACTGCATATTTCTTGTAGACCTAGGGGACTGTTTATTGCTGCCTGTGTGGTCTTTCAGATCATCATCAACTACTTAATGAGCAAATATGATTTCTCTCTCGACTTTGTAGTTTCAAAAGGTGTAACTATGAAATAGGCCTTATGTGAGCTATAAGGCGTGTGCAGGGGGGGAAACCCAATTACTAGATGAGTTTAATTGTATCTCCTTACACCCTATGAAACCAAGTAGGAGTCTTATCAGTTTGCAAATAAAGTCTATTTACATTTTACATATCTCTGGTTGTTGGAAAAAGCATACTTACATTCTAAAGAGCGCATTCATCAGCTTCTGGTCAAACAACATCTAAGCATTCACTTCTTCCTTTTGCAGTCAGGCTCAAAAAAATATAATTCAGTAATGAGAACTACAGAGTTCTCTTTCATTTCCACTGAGCTCTTATGTTAAAAAACAGAGCCAGTCAAATGATTTTTTTCATTTATTTATTTAGCAAATAAATTTTGTGATGAAAGTCATCCCTTTTTTTCCCTCCCTCTTTGTAAATCATTTGTGAACCAATCCCAATACGGTGACTGTATATCTTATTTGCAGGCATTTCCACAAACTTATTTCAGTCTGAAACATTTGCTACCTCTTTGCTTTGGATATGTGTCATTTTGTGTCCTTCTTGGTGAGGGATGGGTCACAGGATAGATACTAGAAACATTGAATTAATCCAGAAGTCATTTTGCTTGGAAGCAGAGCATGTCCCCAGCCATTCCTATAAAACAAAATCTGGGTGGAGGGTCATAAATATTTGAGGGAAAAACAAACAAAGTGCAGAAGTTTGGAATTCTGCATAAAATACCCCACACTTGACCTCACTCTCTTTTTTTTTGCTTCTTGAATTGTTCTTCTTGCCATCATTTTTAAGCAGAAGCATCAAGACCATTACCTCCTTGACCCTGTGTGGACTCCTGAAGCACCGGGCTCTGCAGCTGGCACAGTCACAGCAGTGCTCTGTGGAATGTTCAGTCCCACACTTCCCTGTTGTCTGCAGCTCCTCGCCAAAAATATTTTAAAAAAACAATGTACATCTGTGAAGGTGGCAATGGACAGCTGTGGACATCTCATAAAGAAAAGAAAAGGAGTATTTCAGGAGGTCACCAAGCCACAGCTGATATCTTTGAAACACTGTACAATATGCTAAGTTTCTGTGTTTACAAAAATTTGCTTATCAGTGGCATTTGTAGCTCAATTCAACCTAAACTCTGGTGGCTTCCTGCTGCCAGAAGACTGGGCTTCGGAATTTATTTTCCTTCTTCCTCCGGCCCACCTCAGAAAAAGTTAGGGACTTAACTGAATTGATCCTCTCTGGCTTCTTCCATCCAGTGACAACAAAATTGTAATTACATGAAAAGAGGTTGATGTTCAGCAGCAAGCTGTGCTTCAGTTGTGCGTTTCCTTTTGATCCCAAGGTAACCCGTGGCAGTGGTAGGTAAAATGATTTTTCAAGCATAAGCAGAAAAGCCCCTGAGGAAGAAATACGCTGTATAATCATGAGAGGAAATGCGGCACTTTTTATTGAGGACACCATCCCTTTACTCAGGGCAGACACAAATACCCCTCTCAAAGGAAATGTAACCAATGTTTTCAAGCATTCTGCTCCCTCACATCCAAACCTGAAGCGATTTACAAGAATTCAGTGTCTTAGTATCGAAGAATTGATGCCTGGAAAACAGCGATAGGTTTCTCTACACGGCTAGGTATTTGTGTGCTGCAGGGAAGTGTGCATCTAAGCCCAGGCACATCCCTCTAAGAGCCCAAAAAGTATCACCAAGTTGTTCAGGCTGGTGTGCCACAGCCTCCACCAGTTAAACAGCTAAGAAAAATGCTCTGCGTGCACAAAAAAGCAGCAGGCAGACAGCTGTGATTTTAAGCTCCTACTGAAGCACAATATTAAGCACATACTTGGAATTATGCATTGAAATGAACAGTGTTACTCATTTGCTTAAAGTAAAGTGACACCTGAAGGGCCCAGCACTGTCCTCAGGGGGGTTGATCACCATCCCACCACTGCTTGTCCAGCTGCACTGCAAAGCTGGAACTCACCGTGCTGATCCCCATGGCAAATCCCTTTTTGCAGGAAATGTGAACTTCGAGTGTCATCCCAGCCATCCTGAGTGCTTCACACTGCACGTCTCACGTGATGGGGACATATTTATATAGACCTTATAGCAGCCTCCCAGGACCTGAAGGGAGCCTACAGGAGAGCTGGAGATGGACTTTTACAAGGGCAGGGCTCTTTAAATTGAAAGTGGTGAGATTTAGATGAGATATTAAGAAGAAATTCTTGACTCTGAGGCTGCTGAGGCACTGGAACTGGTTTCCCAGATAAACTGTGGATGCCCAGTCCCTGGAAGTGTTCAAGGACAGGCTGGATGGGGCTCTGAGCAACCTGGTCTAGTGGAAGGTCCTGCCCATGGCAGGGGGGATTGGAATTAGATGAGCTTTAAGGTCCCTTCCAATCCAAACCATTCTATAATTCTATCATATTTTACAACTTGTTTCACACCTGAGCACACGTACCCTTTGTGTGGGGCTGCAGTGGGAGTTGCTTACATTTCAAAAGGAGCATTTCATCAGAGCCTTGCTCCCTGTCCGTAGTAAAGCTGCCAGCAGGTTGACTGGACACCGACTGGCAGCTGATGGCTGCAGCCCATTGCACAGAGCAGTGCTTACTCCTACAGTGTGACCCGTGAGCTCGGCCTCACACCACGCACTCACCCGGAACCTCCTCCTGCTGAGCTGCCCCTTGGCCTGCACACACACGGAGCACGGTTTTATCCTTGCATGTTTTTACGTTATGTGTATTAAAATAGCCAGGACCACGCCGCAGTAGGCGACATTTTATATCGTGACAACTATTTTAAGACTGCTCCGTTTTTTCAGATCTCAAAATGAAACATCACGTGCCTGGCTTTTTTACAGACATGAAAGCCATCAGATTCAGCTCATGCCTTAGGAGGAAGGGGGAAGTGACACCTAAAACCCCTCAAAAATGAACCAAACCCCTACACTTCCCCAACTCAGTGTTGAGAGTGTCTTAATATTTTCTAGTGGGCATCAAAATATCAAACTATCATTCTTTTAATGTTGTGGGTTTCATATAATGCTCTCTTATGAACATGTGTTCAGCTGTTCTTGCTGAAGGGAGTGTTACCTGAATCTAGAAAGAAACCTTCCAGGACCTTCCAGAAAGGCAAGAGTATTGTTCCCAGCTCCCGTAAATGCAGTCCTTGTAAAGTAGTTTAATTTTCTTTCATTTTCAGAGTCTCCTATTGTGTGCAACAGTGAAATCTATGCAGACACAGCTAAACAAGAGCTTTTTCCATCAAGATATTCTTTTCTTTGGTATGTATACATTTGTTCAGCTTTGTTGCCAGGCACCTATCCATTCTAATGGAATATAATTATGCTCAGAACATTATTTTTGTAATATTTTAGAAGTACCATTTAGCACAAACTTGCTGTCTTTTCCTCACATGCATGCTATTTACAATTTCAGTAGACCATTTCAATGCTTGCCTCAGATTCCAACTCTAGAATTAGAAAGAATATTAATCACTAAACTATTTTTGCTTGAACATGATCTAACATTTTACAAAAAAATGGAATTTTATAGTGCTCCTTGAGCAATTAGATCCATTAGGTATGTGGCTTCCTTAAAGGCAATAACTAACGTAAGAGGGTGGCCATATACAATATTTCATTCAGATGACATTTTGGGTTTTAGGATTTATAAAAAGAAGGCATTGCTTAGCATATCTTTTAAAATGATCCAAACAAACTATTTGTCATCTTCAGAAGTCTCTAACCGGCTGTTTATGTTTCACTTAGACTTAAATAAGGTGACTGCTTTCTGGCCACTGAGCAATTTTTAACATACCTTTCAATAATACTTCCTCAAAGGCTATTATTGGCCTTTGTTCATATAGAAAGATTGTCATCAGTGTGTCAGCAACATCCAAATGTGAACGTACTCTGAGAGAATGACAGAGAGAGAGAGAGAGAGAGAGAGAGATGTGCTGAAATTATGTCAACGCACAGGTTCAGGGAAACTGCCTGTCTTTGAGACTAGTGTCCATAAATTTTATGCTATGGACAGATGCTATCCAAAATGGAAACCCGGTTCTGTTAATCTAGTCTGTATGTTCTGAGATAGTCATCGAGCCACCAGTGAAGTCCTTTTTCAATTAATTTTGAAGGCAAGGTAGGATGAATACTTGCCCCAAGTTTCCCAGGTGCACTGTAGAGTCCTTATTAAATCAGAGGTGTGGTCTTATAATCTTAAACCTGCTGAAAAGAGTTTGGACTCTTTGGAGGAAAGTCACCAGACTGTGCTAGAAGGGCTGCATGGGACAGAGTTTCTGCCTAATGTGCTAAGAAGACCCGAGACAGAAAAGGGAGAGGGAGGAAATCCTGTCTTTTGTGGGTTAGAGAAGACATCTTGGTTATCTATGGCTAAAAATCAGAAGTCACAATTTCTAGAAGATGCTTTAGTATATTTAGATTTTTAGAATCTTTAACGCTACTGTGCAAAACAAAGTATAAATGCCCAAAGAATTATTTAGCATGAAGTGGTACATTTCCAGCTACATTTGAGGCATTTGCCTCAGCTGATATAAAGAATGACTCCCCTTGATCATACTCAGAGATATTTCTGTTTAATTTAGTGATGCTGCATTAGCTGATACTCACCAAAGACATGTCTTCAAAGATAAACTTTCAAAAACATTTCAATTGCAAGCCTCTGTCTAAAACCCTAAAATTCTTCGACTGCTTGGTTTGGGAGGAAAACTGGTACTCCAGCTGTGCTGAGGCATAGCACTGAATATACTGGGCTCTCCAAAGCCAGTTTCCTGTTTCCTCTACTCCCCAGCTACAGCCTCGTGGCCAGAATAGTTTCCCTAAAAGGGCCAGAAGACAAGTGCAATGAGCAGCCGAGAACTTTCCTAAGTGACTGACCCAAATGCATCATGACTGCAAGTACCTTCCTCAGAGAGATGCAAGACAAAGTGACAGCACTGCTCCATGGACCATGAGAACAGCTGCTCCTCACCCTTGCCTCAGAGGCTGTTCCTACCCCCCTACTTCTTCCAAAACAGCATAGCAGCCTGGAACACCCTCAGCTGGTGTCAGCTGGGACAGTGGCACCGCGTTACACTGCTGAAAATTTGACTTTGTAACTTTCATTCTCGAAGTCTCATAAACACCGAGAGTCAAACTCAGGATCTTCAGCACCAAAAAGCATATATTTCCACCTTGAAAGTTCAGAATAATCTTCTTTGAGCTGTAGCTAGGCAATAGACTCTTCCTGTCAGTGAATCAGCTGCTGGAGGAAGACTTCACTGTATGTACAAGATACTGCATTTACATTTTGACCCATTTGAAAGACGGCTGACGGGGAGTGACAAGTCAGTCAGAAATCCTAATATTTTGGCAAGTTCATTCCAGATTCCTATCCAAAAGAAAAATAATAGTCTAGATTCAAATATAGTAGCTTATTCTTATGTTTTATTTATGAAAATTATTTAATTAGCAGTTCTTTGCCTCTACTCCATACCGCACTTCTCCTGAAATTTTCTGCCTATACTGCACAGTCCAAAGACCGTGCACACCCTCCAGAGAAAAACAGTGCCCAGCCTACTGGGCTTTCTACTCAAAGTGGACCTGGTGATAGATTTAAGTTTAGCTCAGGAAAGCTGTAACTCTGAAGTTACATCAAATTTCTCTTTCCTGCATTTGAGCTCATATTGGAGAAATCTCTGCACTGCAAACTGGATGCCCTTCGGATAAGGCCAAGCCAAAAGATGCCCCCCCAAGATGCAGCTGGCACGGTCTACCTGTGTGGCACCCTAGAGCTAATCTGATGTTAAAGCTGCTAACAGGCAGGCAATACAGACCTTGGGCACCCAGGGGCAGCTGCCTGACTCACAGATCCACTCCTGCCCTCTGAGGCAGGCACAGCTTCCTGTGTCCATGCTTTGAATATAGAGGGAAATTTGATCAATTGATCCTATGGATTAAACTGTAGATGGAAAGTCATAAAACCCTGGAAACCTTGAAGTCCTAAGGATTCAAGCAAGGCTTTGTATCACAGATCTGACTGGCCTGTCCCTGATGGAGAGAATGCCACAGCAGGCAGCCCTACAGCTTCAGCAAGAAAGAGTTACCCACTGTGTCCAGCCCCCTTCCCTTCCTCTGACCCAATGCTAACCTGCAAAGTACCTCTTTTCCAGATCTGTTGTTGTATGGATATTATTAATTAGAATTTAATTTTCCAAGGGCGTGTCAGAAGTGGAGTACAGAGAGAATTTGAAAAGGTTGCAAAGGGACTGTAATAAAACCACCACACCACCTGTACTTCATGCAAGACTTTAGACCTCCACGAAGCTAATAAACACTTCTCACCTCTCTTTTTGGGGTGCACACAACTGTATTCATATTCCTGTCTCCCTCACTACCAATCATGACATTTTCTTGTCCCTGGAATAAAAGAAAAAGAGAAAAAATTTCTAGAACAGCATAACTTTTTCAAAGATCTTTTCTAGTCCCCTTCCTCAAAGACATACTGACTGGGAACTATGGGAACAAAGATCCCTACTGTGAGTCTATGTTATTCAGCAATATTCTTAGGAAACTACTAACTAATTTCTCAAGGGGGTAGAAAGGAAACTGGGAAGTCTATCTCCCAGTAGAAAATGGAGTAAATCTCTTTCCCAGTAGAAAATGGAGTAAATCTCTCTCACTGGCAGACTTACACACACACACACCCCATTTTTTGCAGTCTAATTCAATGCAGACACAGAAGTCAATTGGAACAACAGTGCAATTAAGAATGCTGCATTCAATCCAGTCTTGTCTCATAGCCCTGATATACATAGGAGAATTGGAGGCTCATATGCCTCCAGTTTCAAAGATAAATCATAAGGTGTATACATACAAATCTTTATTTCTTCACATCTTCCTAAGGAAGATAAACTGAATTCTGTATCAATCACCGTGTTCTGATTTTCCAAGCCTTTCATTGTTTTAACACAGCACTGAAGTAAAGGTGCCAAATACAGCAGTTTACAGTAAAGTGAAGCTGGCTGGATCGGCGTTGTTATGGTAAAATAGTCATCTCATTTATACAAAAGTTTTGGTCTTAAACTATTAGGTGTTCTGCTTACTTTGTATTAGAGATGTCAGGGATATTTTTTAACTACAAAGGGGTGAAGAAAGTAGTTAATTTAGAGAGATACTGCATGGAACCCAAAATATTCTTATGAGTATGATAGCCTGAATCTTAAGTACTTGGTACTTTCCAGGCTATGCTAGCCAGGGCACTGAACAAACGACACTTCTATGTCACCACTTGCAAGATAGAGCAGGGCCACGTTTTTGGATGTTTTTTGATAGCAAAAGCAGGATTCAGTCATCAGCTGAGCTGAAATCACTCCTCAATTCTCTTTGCAAGTTTTCCATACTCTGAGGCTTATGATTTGATTTTAAACAGTCAAATATTCACAACTATTGTCTTCCAGAGAGGGGTGCACTGTCTCTTACCTCCAGTCTCCCAGCACGTTAGGCTGCCAATGAAGCCTGGAGGGGGCTCAGTGGCTGCTGCAAGCTCCCATCTAGGCAGGAGCACACATCTCAGCAGGATGTTCCACTGAAAGCAACCGTCCTCCCGGAAAAGCAGATGTTGACTTGTATCATGTGGGAGTGGTATAATGTCCCTCAGCGTCGTGCTCAATTTAGTACATTTGCATCCCTCTGCTTCTTACCACTGTGAATGTCTTAGCTGGTATTTAATGGTTTGTGTTATTTAAATTGGATCCAAACCTTATTTACCTAGGCCTATTAGAATTTCTGTTCTGTATCCTCACTTATTCAGAGGTATTGTTCTCTCTCCCTGTTTAGTTCAGTCTCATTTTGTTTTTCCTTAAAGGCTCCATCTTCTCCCAAGACCAAATACTTGTGAATTTTCTTTTTCCTTGATAAGCGCAGGAGTGCAATCATGGTCCCTCACCCTACAATTCTGCCATGTAATTGCATCAGCATGCCAAATCCCTCTGTTTCCCCCCAGCACCACCTTTTTCAGGAACAATGCTTCTGTGTGCAAAGCTGCAGTCCCAGGAGGACCCTATAGTGACAGGCATTGCATCATCCCTCTGCCTTCATATGCACAGATATTTTTAAAGGACAAAGTAGAAAAGGCCAGTTGTGAGGTCAGATGAAAGGCAGAAACAAAATACCTTGTTGAATGGTACAGCTACACCTTTTCTTACTTGGCCACATAATGGTAGATTTCCCCCTCAGGTAAAAACAAATGGAAAGAAAATGGAAAAAAAGCTACAATTTCTCTGTCTTGGCAAACATTCTACACTGCCCAAAACACACATAACTAATGGAGTTTATAAGGTAAGGAACTGACTAAGAGGGAGGGCTTACAAGAAGCTAATGAGGATTTCAATAAAATAAATAACTGCCTCTCTACACACTCTCAGCCAAAGTTACTCAAAAATATTGAGTTTGAATAACCACACTTCTATCCTTTCTTATGTGTGCTTATATGTGTATATTTATTTTTATTTTTATTTTTTTTCTTAGTCAGAAGGATAGCCCCATGCAGGCTGAAAAGCTGGATAAGGAGCATGTCTGATCTCCAGCCAGAATTAAATACACAGTCTTAGCTGAGAATAGGTCAGGACAGACCTCTTGGTAAGGGAGTGGGCAAAACAAAGTTGTTCCCACTGGAATAGGAATGAGTCCTCTGGAAAATGACTGTGGACCCTTTTGAAAGACAATCTTTTCCAATTCAGGCATCCACTTACAGCAACAAATCCCATGCTGTCAGGGGAACCTGCAAAACAAAAAGCATAGGGAAGCCCTGCTGGGTCAGACCTTCTAGCTCAGTACTCTTCACTAGCACAGAGAGAAGCAATTGCTTAACTATTTATCCTCTTAATACTCCTGCAGATTCTACAGCCCCTGGATTGAAGACTTTATGGTGTACATTCCTGATTATTTCCATAAGCTGCAGTTTATGGACCTAAATAAATGTCCATTAATTTGTGCATTTCCCTTCTGACCCCACTGATGCAATCTGCCTCCACAGCCTCCTGGTGCAAAAGATTCAGATATTAACTCTCCAGGATGTAAAAAATAGCTCTTTGTGACTATTTCAAACCAATTTCTGCTAGTTTTAATGCCTATTTCTTGTTCTAGTCTTGCACTAGACAAGGTCTGGTCTAGGTTAGCAAATCAAGAGACTAAGACCTCAGACAAGACTCCTAGGTATGGTCCTGGATTTGTGCTACCTTACCTGCCAATCAGTAATGTCATGAGCTACCATCACATTCCCCTTAGCCCTCACTCCATCCCGAGAAATCCCAGCCTAGTTTTTCTTCATAAGGAAATTCCTCCACCCTCTTAGTTGGTTGCCCTTTCCAGTATCTTTTCTATACCCACTATGTCCTTTCTAAATTGTGAAGTCTCGAATCACACAAAGTACTCAAAAGGTGCAGCAAAGTTTTAGATAAAAGCAAAAAAGTGTTTTCTGGTTTGCTCTCAGTACACTGCTAGTGATACCTAACTTTGTGCTGACTTTTTGGCTGCCACGATATCCAAGCATTGATTTTAGAGGACAGTCAAGGACAACTCCAAGATCTCTTCCCTGAGTTGTAACAACCATTTAAATGCTCAGTATTGCATAAGCACAATTTAGGTTATTTCTCTCTAATTGTGTCACCCTGCATATTTCTACACTTTTTTCATCTGCTGGGTTTTGTGGACAACACTTTCTGAAGTTACTCACTATCAGCACAGTACTTGACTAACCAATAAACATTCTTAATATCATCTGCAGATTTGGAGATGTCACTGCTCATGCTCTTGTCAGTCATCTGAGGTCTGACCAGCTGGATTTGCCTTTACCATCCTTTCTGGAGATGCATTGGGGATTGTATTAGTCCCATACCTGTGGGATCTTCTCCAGGTTCTGGTTTAAATATTCTTCTGTGCTTTTAATTTATAGAGCCAGCAGCCCAGCAATCCCTTGCTGAAGAGCCTCCTCCACAGATTAAAGCTTACATTGGTTTAGCTTCTCCCTTCACTGGGCAGTAACTTCCTTTATGATATTAACAACGTGAGACCTGCCCCAGCTGAGGCACATCAGCCTTACTCACTTTCCAGGGACCAGTTCCACTTTTCCCCCCATCTTTCTTAGCCAAACTGCCATAAAATTGTCTTACTTGCTGTCTTCTCCTCACTACACTTCTGTTTATGCAACTCTTCATTCCATGGGTTGTTTTTGTTTGGGCAAGAATTCCCAATAAACATCAGCACCTGCTAGGACAAATGTATAAAGGGTTTGAACCAGAAGTGCACTACTGTAATCTGAAACGTCTTGTTCATCTAGATTTTGTAATAAATCTACCAAGTAAGATACTGTAAGCCAGACACCTAGAAAATATAGTGCCTGTATTTAGCCAGCAGGAGAGAAGGCGTGCGGGTAACTCTAGTCCTTGAATTTTGACTTCAGTGGTATGTAAAGATTCAGAACAGCTTTTCAGGAAGAGATAATGAAAGACATAGAGATCAAATGAAAATGGCATAAAATACAGCATAGGCTTAACAAAAGTAGATTGTAACAGATTAACCTCATACATTTCTTTGACAAGATAACCTACACTCCAGACAAAGGACATGATTGATCCCATCTGTCTTAACTTTAGCGAAGCCTATGATAACAAACGGGGAATTAATAGTAAAACAGGAAGAGATGGGGATTAGCAGTGAAATTGCGAGGATGAGAAGCTGTCTCAAGTCAGACATCGAGTGTGCTTTTTGAAAGGGAAGGCTTATGGCAGAAAGGAAATTAGGAAATGAGGTTCCTCTAGAATCAGCTTTGACCTCACTTTAAATAACTTCATAAAAGTCACTAACAATCAGGGAAGAAACATTAGGAAACACCAATAAAGAAAAATATCTCACAAATGGAAAGTGTTTTCACTGAAGAGAAGAACTGGGCTACAGTACACAAAGAAATGGATACCATTGAAGACTAGGTTAATAAAATGGAAAGAAATCTTAGAGTGCAAACTGAAGGATAACCATCTTTGGGACTAACAGCAAGAAATTCTCCTGTAGGCTGAATGCTCCACCCTTGGAAATGGTTAAGAAGAAGGATTTATTTCTGCTTGTTGATTTATAGGAGGGCAGTGGGCCACTAATATGAGGAAAAGCAAACATGAAAAAAGCAAATCCAAGCACACATAAACAAGAGCTGTTTCTGTAGAGATGGAGAAAGATACTTGCTATTAGGAGAAATAAAATTTTAAATGGAAGAGATACAAGAACGAATTATAAAGATAATCAAAGGACTGGAGAACTTACTTTGGTGAAAAGTTAAGAAGAAAGTTGAGCCAGAGAGACTGAAAGGAACATGATTGTTATACACGAAATTATTTAGGCTAAAATTGGACTTCACCCAAGAAAAAATGAGTACAAATTTAAATTGGATTTCTTGAGCTTGAAAAATATGGACTCAAGAATTAGATTAGTTTTTGAAGGGAACAAGAGGGACAAAAAACCTGGTTTTAATATACAGCCTTACAGTAAAGGAGACATAATACAGTGCTTGCACTAGCCATGGATGGCACTCAATTAACTCTGAAGTCTCCATTCCAGTCCTGTAGGCTACCTTTAACAGAAGCAGTAATCCAACTTTGCCACTTAAACAGAGCAGTTAGAGGACAAATTCCTGCAGAGCAGAAGCTTCTTCTCTGGAAGTCTGCAGATTTTTTAGCCAAAAAAAATTCAACCTGCCAATCTTGGCTTTCCCTTTGCAGTGGTCACCCCTTGCACAAGCAGTGCAAAAGAGGGGCAGTAGTGGCCTTGCAGGTCCACGGATGTCTGTGACCTGCTGCTGTCACCCACCTTGTACAGAAACCCGCAAACCCACAAGGAAGGAAAGAGACTCTGAGTGCAGCAGTGGGGGTGGACATGCATTTGTGTCTGGTAAGAGGTTTCCTCCTGTTTTACATTCACAGCATCTCTATGCAGCTGACAAAAGCAGGCTTGAAGCGCAGGCTGGGAAGGTGTCCCATGGTAGGTCTAATCCAGTGTAATTCGCAGCAAGCGCGGAGCTGTGGCAGCACAGACTCCAGTGGGACCACTGCAGTCCTGCCAGGAACTGGGGTATGTGTGCTCCAGTTTAATCAACACCAGCAAAGTCTGCTTCCCACACTGCCATTTTTCATGTAGACATATCCTCCAAAGCTAATAATCTTTACTGTCCAGAGGATTCCACATCTAGAAATATATCGCAGTTTAATTTGTGCTTGATGCTGTATGAAAACAAGTGGGAAGGTGAGAGCTAGCCTCTGTGGGGTTCTGTATCCTAATATAGACACATTTCATTACTTTTGTCCAGTTTATTGGGGTCTTTCTCATCCCACTGATGGTCTGCATTATTCAGGTACATGAAACCAGAAGGAGCAATATATTAGCCAAATACTGTTTATAATACACTGAGAGGAGATTGCCCAGTTGAGGCAGAGCTCAAGTGTTTCGCAGTCAAAGCATCACTGTAATTGTAGATGCTGAAAGAGTGAGGGTTCTCCCCATCTCTTTTTAATCCTCTCTCAATTCTTTAATGCCCAAACCAGTTACATAAACATAGGAAAGTGTTTCAGAAAATGTACTCCAGGGAGATTTAACAGATTTGAAAAGTATTGTTCCACAGATGTCATCACTGTTACTGATGCAGGCAGCACTAAATCAGCCGTGATTTGAAATTTGACAAAAATCATGTAAAATAGAAGGGCCATAAATGAAAATGGTTAGGCTTCCAGTAGCAGCATGGAATATAAGAACTAATAGAGCACCACTTCTTTTGCAGAATTAAACAATTTTGTGGGAGATGGTTCCGTTTGACAGATATCAGACTCATATAGGATGACAACATTCAATGACCTAACCTCACACCATGAAGCTCCTCATATATAACCAAAAAAAATCTACTCTTCCCTAACCCATGCATTTTTATTCATAGTAACTTTAGCAGATGCTTTCTGTAGGGAAAAGCTGGGACACAGGAAAGCAAGCTGTAGATAACAGACATCTGCTATCTGTTTTTTAAACAATGTGTGAGAGCCCAGGTTTCCCCTAGGTAGCCATTCCCATCAAGAAGAGTTAGCCCCAGTCCACAGAGCATTGCAGCTGCTTTGCACCAGATTAGCAACACAAAGCATCACACTGGGTTTATCACCCAAGAAACAAACACAGCCTGCAGTTTTCATAGTCAAAAAATGAAGATCACAGTCAGAAATATTTCCTTTGGGTTATGGCACAAGTCTCACTAGAACAGCTTAAATCCATCACCCTGGAACTGGAATCCTGGAATCACCTTCACCTCAAAACCAAGCTCTGAGCACGAGCCTACAGTCACTATGGATCAGTGCAGTGTAATTTTGGTCTCTCTCTCAGGCAAGAAGACAGCCTGGCTGCCACTTGGAGGCAAATTATCCACCAGGGCTTTCTTTGTTAATTAATATAAATTTAGAGGCCAACTTGAATGCATGGCTCTTTGCAAATTACTTTTTTTTTTTTTCAGCAAGCTTAAGAGTCTTTCTTCTTTTTCTATAGCATGGCAAATGGGGAACAGATTTCTGTTTCCTAATGCTAGTATCCAAAAAACCCAAGGTTGTAGACTGAGTTTTCAATGGCAACAGCAATATCATTGTTTAGCCTCTAATTAATAGCATGGAGCAAGGACAATTATCAGTAAGCTTATGTTTCCACAAATAGCAGTTCTGGTTCCTTTCTGCAGAAATATTACACATCACATAACCCTAACCCAACTCTCCAGAATGGTGCTTACTTGTGAAGGTTTTAGCAGATGATTCCAGACTTTAAAGTTCAAGACCCTTCCTAAGGCTAAACAACAAAGAATTCCACACGCTGAAACTATTTTCAGTCGGATTCCATCAAAGTTGTAGATTTCCAAATGGTAAATTTTTAGGCTTTTTGTCTGTCCCCTATTATATTCCCAGCCTGGCTAGGTAGTCCCACAGGGCTATTTTTACAGCAATGAAAGTTTGAGTTATGTCCCTGCTGAGAACTGCCTCTGTGGTAGCTTTTCTTTCCATTCATGAAAGAAAAACCCCTCCACTCTGCTACTTGCACTAGATAACTCAAGCCGACCAACTGGAATATCCTGCTGACTGCTATGTGGCTCCTTTTGTTCACTGTATTATATTTTCCTGTAGGTCTTGAGAAACTCAAGTTCCTGTGCAACAATCTAAGTTATCTGAGCTGGTTCAGTAGCAAATAACATCCTCACTTTTTGCACTCTGAGGCAGGTGACTACTTGCACTTAAATATTAAACTTAACTGAATCTACATTTTTCCACCCTTTGCATAGCCTTCCTTCCCTGTTTCCCTGACAGCAGAACCAAGGAGTTTTAGTATCACAGGAATGAAGGGTCCAGCAAAATAATTGTACTGGTGTGTAAGTTAAACTTCACTAAAGCTTCTGTACCCCACTCTCAGGAAGTTATACTTTGCTCTTGCAGGGTATTTACAGATAAATGATGCAAAGAGATACTGTCCTTGGATATAAAGTACAAGTCAGTCAAAGAAAGGATGAAGACATTTTCTTTGGGGAAACAAAACCAGTTCACACTATGTCTCTGCTTCCCTTCAGAGGAATAAAAAGTTCAGGCTGTGACCATACTGTGAGGGGTGAGACCTTTTGAAGGACATCTGATTGTAGCCAAAGATTTCTCTGGTCAGCCCAGTGGGCAACAGAAAGGGTTTCCCAAACTTTCAGTTTCCCTCTGCACAAGCAACCACAGCATATGATTCTAAGACTTGAAACTCCATCTTAAAAGCAGGAAAGATTTTGACTTGTGACTCTGTCTTGAAGGCTACTGCATCTCTCTAATAGAAACCTTCCTATTTCCAGCCTATATTTATTCATGGCCCTCTTACATCTGTTTCTTCTTGTGCCAGCATTGTCCTCTACCTTAAATCTCTTTTTTCCTTTGTAGAGTTTACCTCCATAATGCATTTGTAGATAGCAATCATATCCCATTCTCAGCCTTCTCTCCGTTCATCGAAATGACACTAAGCATTTATAGAGCATTTTTATGTCTGAAGTTCTGTACAGACATTATGAGTTTCTCCTCACCAAGAAGATGGGCGGATAAGCAATATGAGAGTTTTCATTTTTTCATTTTTGACTCTTAGTGCGTGTTTGTGATGAGATCATTCAGGCAGAAAGCTGAAGCTGTCACACTACAGAGGAGCATCACATTACAGCCAGAAGGAGAGTCAGAATTCACAAGCACCGAACAGCATTCCAGAAAACAGCCTGGATCAAGGTCTATTTCATCTTGATTTTGCTTTATATAAGCTTTCCCCTCCTCCTAAACATAGGTGTTTCATAATTGTCCATATCAAAGAAGTGACATTTTAGTACAAGCAATGTTATCAAATTTGCTTGTGACACATTAAAGAAAATAAACTTACAGTATATACATATTTTTTTTGTATAACATTTCAAAGCTTTGGCTGCACTGGGGCTCACCAGTCCAAGGGTCACAGCTGTGCATTATTTGTTCTGAAAATTTTGGAACCATTTATGTTTAGAAATTTCTTAATGGAATGATAGGAATTTCTTAATGGCTTCGTATCTCCAAAAGCAGAGGAATATATCTGGAGATACTGAGAGAATATACATCAAAATGTAATGAAGAAATGCAATATCTCTGATTGCTCCCAAAAAAATCTTGCAGCAGCACAAAGCCTACATGAAAATCTAGCAAGATCTCTGGCTAGTTTTCAGATTGATAGCAGGGTACATGTAAATCTCTAGTGCTCAAAGACCTGGAAAAAGAAAGCAAGGAATCAGATCTTATACACACAAAAGACAAAAGCTGAGCTTTTATTTACCAAGATTATCCAATTCATGTAAATACAACTCAGCGAGTTTTCATTCAGTAAGAGTCCAAGCAAAAATCAAAGTGTTAGATATCAATTCCTCAGTAAAAGGCAACTTCAAGTATCTGGGTGTCCTAATATCTGATTAAAAAAAAAAAAGAAGGAAGACAAATTAACTCAATGGAAAAGTGTTTTTTGTAAAAAAGTCCTATTTCACATTCAGGATTATTTTTAATAGGCGACTTTTACTGCCTCCTTATGAGATCTGCAAAGCTGAACAAAAAGTTGGCTATGTCATCAAAAATGCTGATCACCATAACCCGTTTATACGGTGACGACGCTAAATGGGAGAGGAGAGAGGAATGTTCTAAACTGGAAAAGATGCAATATTTCTAATATAAATTTTAGCCCAGTTTGAAAAGCAAAGAAGACCTGATAGATTACTGTCTTGCTTGAGATTTGCATCTCTTCCTGAGCCCTGCCAGGGCAGCAACCTCCAGCAGTTAAAAAGTGAGTCCAAAGTGACTGCTAAATGCCAAAATAATGTCATTGTTTTTAGATCTATTTGGGCTTCAAGAGCAAGCAAAGAAGGTCTCAATGCCTACTTTATTCCCCAGTCCCCAGAGTGCCTCAGCACACCCAGCTCAGATTCTGAAGCCAGACCTAAGCATCCACAGGACTCCCTTGCACCCAGGCACAGCAAAAAGCAGCCCAAATACCAAGCCAACGACATTGTCGTTTCCACTGGGGAATGTCAGAGAAGGTATTACAAAACAAAAATTAGCTAAATACATGTTGTGGCAGCAGAGTCTTAGGCAAACCAAACCAAGAAGATCCCCAAAACAGGCCAAAACCAAAGCCTATTGTCAACAAAAGGACCTAGACCCTCTAGGCTGGTAGCAGAAAAACTCATTGATCAATCATCGAGCCAACAAAAGACAATGTCATATATAGACAGTTAAATGATAAGGACATTATCAAACAAATAATAGTAGAAAAGGATAATATATAATTCAAATCAATTTGTGTTAAAGGTGGGACATAACTGGCTCATAATTACAGTCTTTTTATTTTGAGCAGGTGAGTTTTAAGACCTGCCTATTGAAGTCAATTGAACCAAAGATCTCAGAGACCTAAATGAGAAGGCATAAAAAGCCCTCTAAGTCAAATGGATAAAATCAAATCTGGTATATGCATTCTAAGTGTGGAGAAAGGAAAAACTTCATAGAGCATGTTGGATGGAAATCTGCATTAAAAATTATACTGAAGATGCCTACAGGAAAGAGATGAAGACTGACAAGTAATTAAAACAACTTTTTAAGTTTATTCTAAGAGAACAGCACTCAATACACTGCCATAAAAAGGAAAAAACATACTTACTGCAGTCCTGCAACTTTGTCCCCAGTCCAAGACCATTCACTATTATCATTAATGATGGGGATGAGGGGATGCTGCATATGCTTGTGAAATTAACGAACAATGACTAAAGCTGTGAGAACAATGGAGAACAGGACTGAAATTCAAATCACATTGGCAAATTGGATAAATAGCTTGCAAAAATGAGATTCAGTACAAGTGGGAGGACAAACATGGGGCCCAACACTTAGGGAGGAATAATCAGCTCGCACAAATACAAGATAGGAAACAACTGGTTAAGTGGCAGTTCAGCATAAAAGGGTGTGAGGATTATAGGGAATTACAAAGTAAGCACAGTTCAGCAGTGTGGGGCTAATACAAATGACATAAAGGCACAAAACCACAGTATAAAAGCAGGAGGATAGCCTGCTTATAGTAGCTTACATAGTATAGTGAAATCCATGAACTATTAATTACTCACTCAGCATTGTGTAAAAGTCTTTGTTTTAGTATTGTGTCTACTTCGAATACTTTAGAACAGAATCCAAGGACAAATAACAACTGGAATGGTCAGAGACTTAAAATATCTGATATACTCAGAAAGAGTGAATGAACAACAATAACAAAAAAAAAAGAGATGGATGGATGACATGATGACAGTTATTGGAGGGTTATATAAAGGATAAATCAGGAGCTGTCATAACACAAGTGGAAAGTGTTCAAAGGAAAAGTAAATGCACAGTAAACCTTTTCTTACCTTGATACATAAACAGTAAAGAAAAGAGCAAGGTCATGATACACTGAAGAAGGGATCCATAAACATAATCGTGGTAGGACCCATGAGCTAAACAAGCACTTAAGCAAATCTTCACTCACTTTAGCAGTTTCATTAAAGGTGGCAGTACAGAATACTCAGATATACACAATAAAGGCTGAAAAGTAGGATCACTAAAAAACTGGGGCTAAAGTGAGGTGGAACAAAGAGTCAAAGTACTTATGCAATTGATGTGTCCAAACCACGTCTATCCAACAAACTCTAGGAAAACTACCACATGGAAATATACTGTGATAGCAATAGCAAAAATACTACCTGCATGTCAAAGATACCAGTAGTAAATTTCAGTGACATATCCAAATCAATTTGCAAAGAAGCAATAATCAAAGTTACAGAAATAAGGGGTAAAAGAAAACTCAAAATAGTTTAATCTGAAATAGGTTGGCCTACACTTTCTTTCTACAGCGTATTTGGACTTGAGAAGAACATCTCTTATATAAAAATCTGTATGGGAAATGACCTAGACAATATGACTTCATAGGAGCAGCTACTTAGCAAGACACTGAGAGGAGGTAAATATAGGTGTTCTCAAAGACTGATTTCATAGCCAGTCTTATTCAGCAATACTTAATCTAGAGGACTCAGCAAAAAGAATATGAAGGCAGTTAAGTAATATGCTGATAAGACAAAGCTTGTGAGCTTTGCCGTACAATAAAACATGATAATTAAAAAGAGTTTGGAGAAAAGGGATGAAATACTGCAGAGGAGGACAGCAGTAATAAGGGAGGGATGGGAAATTCAGGTAGAAGGTGGGAGGACATCAGTTTGACAAGAAGGAAGGCGTAACTGAACTATCTTATCACAAGTGATACTGAGCAAAGGTAATTGCACAAGACACTGCACGGGGAACTACTGAAATGTCCTTTGGAGCCCTATGGGCACTCTGGTGATCCACATTCCCAGAAATGATGAATTTAAGCTATTTAAACTGGAGCAGGTGCACAGAACAGTTTCTAGAATGATCAGGGAAATAGAAAGCTTAGCTGAGAAGAGAAACTGTTTAACAAATGAAGGCTGAGAGGGAATATAATTGTTCTCTATAAACATATCAAAGAGGTAAACGCCTGGGAAGGAGAAGAGCTATTTAAGCTGAAGGCCGGTATTGGCACAAGAACAAAAAGGTAGAAGCTGGACATAAATAAGGTTAGGCTGGGAGCATGATTTCCAACCATCAGAGGAAGGGAATTCTGGAGAAGTATTAAGGAGCATGAAACTCAGGTATTTTACAGTGGAGCTTTATTGGTTTGGGGAGGCAACATGGTAAGGTGATTGCCTGGCCCTGCAGGAGGATTTAATTCAATGAGACAAAGAAATCCTTTCAATCCTGTACCTCATAAAAAATAGAAAGGTCTTTCCTGAGCAGGCTGAACATGCAGGTATAAATCAGTTGTGCTCATCACAGAAGCATCTCTTCTATCATACACAGTGTGGGGCACAACCAACCATCCTGATGGGTCCTCCAGGACAACGTGTAATAAGACCCTGCCATTCCTATTCCATGGCTACTGCCAAAAAAACCCTTCAAAGTTCTCTCTTGCATTATGTGGCCTTTATACTAACAAGTACTTCCAGAGGAAGTCACAGCATACACAAACATACTTTACAGCAATTAGAACTGATCAAATCTAAAACTCAAACAAATTAGGAAATGGTTCTATAATATTTTATTACTCTTAAGGTATCTGTTTTCCCCCTTTTTATTTCTCAAACTATTTCATGGAAGGCTTTGCTTGAAATAAAATTTATTATGAAAGTTTCTTGCTAAATATTTATTAAATGCTATAGGAATTTTCAATTATTTTTAAAAACTCTTTATCAATTTTTTATTTAAATCATAGTTTTGATAGATTTTGATTAAATAGTCCATTAAATTTGCAGTAAAATGTGAGAAACCTTTCTAATGAAGTAATAAATTTTCTAAGAGGTAACAGTTTACTAGGTGTCAGATTATTTTATTGACAAAAAATATATTTTACTGAGAATTTAGAAATACATAACACACCTTTTCTATCCAGCACTTTTCCAAGGAAAATAACTTTAAATCCTGTACTACATTACAAATGGGAACCCAGGGAAAGGAAAATAATTTGATTAAAGGAAAAACAATGCATTAATACAGCACCAGACCTCAAGCGTCCAGACTCCAAACCCCCTCTCTTTTTAAAACAAATAATTTATTTCTGAAACTACTCATGGAAATATATGAAAGACAGTAAAATATTTCTTCTATCTGAGAAAAAAGTGCTATATATGATATACTTTGCAAAACTACATCTCTCTCTAATGTCCTGTTGCTGTAGAACAAGCTTCATTTTTCAAAGACTGACACAGGCCTGGTTATGATGTGATAAATGCTAAGAAATTAAATTTCACTTTGAGATAGAACTCAAGTAAACCCCCAAATTCACAGTGAAAATCATGACTGCACAGCAGATCGTACAGGGCCTCAGGAATTACAGGAAGCCTAGTCAAGTTTTGCATGAAGAGGTTAAATTTGCTGCAGGCCAGAAGGGCGATGCAAGGTCAATGAATCACTTAATTTCTCGAAATACAGCCTAAGTAAGATTTGAGTGGGAAGGGATCTTTCCTCTGCCTGCCAGCCCATGGGAGGAGACTCTCTGTCAAGGTTTGCACAACGCACCCTATGTGCTGCTGGGGGGGCCCTCCAGGCTGGGGTGGGCTCTACGAGACATCCAGCCAAGTCCTGCTGGGATTCAGAAAGGAGTCAGCAGACAGCAAGCAGCTCTCTGCTGAAATTAGCTCAGGTAGGTTTGAGACCTCCTTCTGGCCTGATACAATATTCCACAGTATCAGGAAGCCTCGTTTGAATTTGTGGCTTATAATTAACCTTAAATCCAGAGCTGATGAAAGTCCTAATATTTTTTAGTGTAGTTTCTTTATTGCTACTCACATGGGAAAAAAAATATAAATCTTGACAGGGTAGTGGTAGGACTCTGGATTTAAGGGACCTTTAATGCTACAGAACTTGTCAACAGCATGTCGTTTCCTTTAAATGCTATCATAAAAAAAGAGAAAAGCAAATTAAGCTATCAAACGATCATTCTCCAGTGTGTTAACAGCCAGCACACAAGGATGAGAAGCCTGCAACCTTTTGTTTACAGGACTGAGGCAGGAATCTGGAGCATGTCGCTGATAGGGGGGATCAGATGCAATCGATTACTCTGCCCCTACCAGTCAGAAGGGAGGTGCCTTCCTTGCACCAACTGGAGCTACATTCACACCACGACAGGCTCAGCTTTGGAAGCCTTGGAAGGGATAACAGGGCTGTTTGGTTTTCTGCGTCCAGGTCAGGTTTTCCAGCAATCAGGATAACATTAAAAGCAGGCGAGCTGGATGTTATATTAATAAACTGCCTTACAGCTCTCAGAGAGGGTTTTTTCCATTAGCAAACCTCCCTGAGATCTTGATTTCCCATGTAATCTTGATTACAAATCAAGGAATTTCTCCAATGCTTCCAAAAATCCTCTCCAACAGTAATAAATAATGCATGTTTGATATACCCAGAATGCAGACAGAAACAGCAAGTTTCATAGGACCGATTTCCTGGTGTAAATGGAACTCTGTAAGTGTGGGTATTTTACTCCAAGAATTTGTTTTGTGTGCTGTTTGATGTCTAAAAACTGTAAACTGAGACGTGGAGAAAATGCAAAACTTGTTAAATTCTAGTAAGAAAGGCCAACACTGATCAGCTTCCTTGGTTATTCTTGATCATAGAAAGTCTTCAGAAATTCCTGTTATAAGAAGCATTTTGGTGCCAAAGAACAGCTTGGGTTCTTACCTTCTGGATGTGGATCCAAGGATAGACACAGGAGACAACGTTAAGCAAAGCATTTCAATCTCAGTCAGACTTTTCTTGCTTTGGTGAGTTTCAGTCATAGAATTAACGTTGTTTGTAGTAGCTTTTGTGTTCTTTGCAGGTCCAAGGGCTTCAGCCTCTAGAAGTCAAATATACACAAAAACTTTCAAATCAAAGATTCAACAGACAAAAAAACATCCAACTTAGTTCAAAATGTCAATATTTCTCCATAATTAACTTTGCTGTCCTTTTGTAAAACCCTGCCACTAGTGCGACCATAGAAAAATGTGCATATAAATTGCAGCATAATGGACTTTCAGAAATTAAGTCATTTAAGAAACAGGAACCCCAGACAAATACTTTACATTAGGCATTTAGGACTTGGTTTGCTAATTAAAACGGATAATAAATATGTTCACATGAAAGACGTCCCATATGATTTCTTGTCTCAACTCAGTGGTTCCTATTATTTGAGTGCTCTAAAGCAAAATCATATTTATCATAACTAATTATCCAGATAATTCCTTGAAATGGTTCTTTCATTTAATTATCCTCTAACTTAGGATCTTCTGTAACTAACAGCAAGAAGCAAGCTCAAGAAACAAACAATAACTTGCAATCCATACTATCAAAGCTGCCCATCGCTAAGTCTTTGATAAGGAAACATTATATTTAATAACTAGGTGCCTCAAGAAGAGGCCCACTGTGCAAGCATTTCAAAGCTGTCATTTCCAGTAGCCTGTGAGTGTTTGAATACTTCTTTATCACCGACTTTACTGGCAGCTTTTTTTTCTACTTGATGCTGCATTCTCTGCTTATCCTGACCCACAAATTTTCCATATAGATCAGACAGATTTATAGACCTTGAATACTGCGTAGGGCACAGAATGCTACACAAACAACATTTTAGGCTGATTAATGGGTTTGTGCACCACATTAAAAACATCTTGTTTTCCTCCTGCTTCTTTTACCTTAGTCAGTCCCTTTAGGTAAGTTAATCTTGCCCATCATATCATATTTGTCTCGAGGTGCCTATTTTCTTCATTTATCCTCTTTTCCCTGCTTCACTGCTCGCTTGCCTTTCTCTCAGAATGCACTGGGAGGTCTGTGCTGCAGGTGGTTTAGTCTGCTGCCTCTGTGCTGCTGCCAGCGAATGCAGATACAACCTGCTCAAAACCTGGGGAGAAGCCACTCTCAGGTCAGGGCTCTGTGCAGCCGTGTGAAGCAGCACACATTAACCAGCAGGAAACTCACAGGGCTTCTCAGCTGCACTCTGACACGGGGCAGAGAAGAGAAGGTCGGACGGACATTGCAGTAGAGACTTCTGGAGCAAACAGATGCACAAAAACCCCTCAGGGCACTGCTAGAGCGGGGCCAGCTGCAGCACGGCCAAAAGAAGCTACAGACTGCTCATATGGCACATAAAACCTGGCACAGACAAGTCCCAGGTCCCACACTATCCCATAACAAAGTTACAAAAAATTCACGTGGAACTGTGTACAGGCACTGATGCTGTCACCTTTCACCCAGTACTCCAAAACAGCAGTTTTCCCCCATCTTTTATTCCTTCCCTAAGGTACACATGCTCACATCACTTTTCAGTCTGAACTGTAACAAAAGGGTAAATCCTTCCCAGGCACAGGAGATATTCTAGATTTGTACAAGCAGAGAGGAAGGTCTTACCTTTCCGAGTGAAATGTAACCTATCAAGTGTTTTTATCAGGCTAAAACTTTCTAATTGCAACCTGAAGCCCACCTGTTTATCTAAAAATCTCCTGGGATACTGCTGGCTCAAATATCATTGATCACAGACACACACATATATGCATCCATAGCCCCATGATATTACCCTTTGCTTGCAGGAGATCAAGACCAACCAGAGTGTAAATTAACTTTGTCAATGCTATTCCAGTATCCTGTATGCTGTGCCACCATTTTACACTTAAAATCAATGGCACAAAAGGCTGCCACCAGGAAAAGAGCTGGTATGCCCCAGGGGGTCTGCTGTGAAAATCCAGCACTAGTCAATGAAATCCTGTTAGTTCACTGCTTTTGATACCAAAAAAAAAGTAGCCACATTACTTTTTGCTACACAGTAAAGTGCACCAATGGCCAAGGTGAGAGCTGATAACCTGATGGAAATAGGAGAACATTGTACAGAAAACAAAAGTTACTGACAAATTCCTAAGAGTAGAGGCAGCATTAGAGAGGATATTTTTGCCCATGTTCCAGTAAAGAATGGGTACTTTGATTGCCTTCTGCTTTTTACAGGTTGCCTTAAATTTTCTGGAGTGCCAGGGAAGAGAGTTGTTTGCAAAGCAACTGAGTGTAATGCTTAAATCAGACAGATCACAGTGACCTGTTGGGATTAATATGTTTTTTACTGGACCAGTTTTCTGGTGAATACTTCCAAGTACAGAGTGTCACTGCGTCAAGCAGCACCGTGCTGTTAAATTGTGCTCCTGCTCAGTGCAAGAGCCTTTGTGGGCCCACAAGCCGTATACCCTTGCTCTTCCTACAAGAACTCCCTGTAGGAAAGGGGAGTGAAACCTGTGGTGAGACGAGAGACATACCTCAGGGAAAGACAAGTATGTTGTTCATCTACAGACTCCTAGCAAATATCTCACATAGGACAGGAAAAAATAAAAGAGACCCACCGTCAAATTAGCAGAATTGATCCACTCCATGCCAGGCTCATGCTAGCTCTGTAAGGGCAGAAATTACCTCTATCTCAGGCTACCAAGGACAGCCTGCTTGGTGTCAAGGACACTGCAAGAGCCATGACCACTACCAGCACTCAATAGCTATCCTCCCCTCTTTTGCCCTGGCCACTAAGCAGAAAGAAGCAGGTTGCTAACAAGACAGCCCACGTCAAGTGAACATTCCAAAGAGCCAGGAACCAGGTGCCACTGTGCTGTGAGAGGTGCCATCACCTCCCCCTGTCTGGGTAAGAGACAGCTGAGATATCTGAAAAGCTGGAGCTTATCTCCTCTCTTGGGGAATAAGTTGCCCAAGAAGACAGAGAGGGTTGGCCCAAGTCTGCCTGCATTTAGAAGATGGATCATTTGACAGGGAGAAGGGAAAATCTGGAGAGAAAACTCAAAGCCTCCATCCCCACCACCATGAGGCACATCAGCACCAGGGCTAAGGAAGCCTGCAGCACAGATGGCTGGATTGGTGCCCCGGCTTCCCTGCCGGCCATCAGAGAGTCCCAAAGAGCTGAGCCAAGAGGCGCAGCTCCAGCCTCACCTGCAGCACCAGCCAGTGCCTGCTGCTGCTCCAGGCATTGCCTGTATTCTCCCAGAGCTGCACCTTCCACTTAGAGGGCTGTGCCTCCCCAGGATGGCACCGACCCCCACCCTACACTAGTGCCTCAGCAATCACTCTGACCATAGCAGAAAAACTCCCACCTGCCTCACAGCACAGGGGTTTCATTCCTGAGAGCCAGCACCACCCCAGCCTGCACTGGGTAAACTGTGGTGAATCTCTTGTTTTCCTTTAATCCAGCTGTACCATGCATGAAGTTCAGACACTTTTTCTCCCCCAGCTCAGTGACTTATTGCAGAAGCTCCTCCAACACTGCCAACAGCTCCTCTTCACCAGCTTTCTGGTAGCTCAGTATCCTGAACAAGCTGCTCTCAGCCAGCTGCACTACGGACATTTGTAAGTCTTGCTTAACACAGTAAGCACTTCTGCAGGTATGTGCCCATCACATACTAGCAAGTACACCAGACCTCCACAGATATCAACCAGTACCAAAACGCCTACTAGCCAACCCCACTGCAACATGTCAAAGATGTTGCCTCTTTCCCTATCAGTAAGTGGTGCTACCTTCTGATTTAGAGCATGGTAGCAGCTGGGATACACTCAGGACCATAATTCTGCTTAACCCACACTCCAGTAAGGTTGCAAGTTGGAGCACAAGTCAGGCTATGAACAGTCCTTGCTTGTTGTCTTTGAATAATTAAATGACAAACAATTTTGCATAGAAGACAATTCAAGGACAAACTAAAAGACATGAATATTGCACATTTAAATCAAGGCTTCTTTTACACAATGTTCTGTCTATTCTACTATATCTGCATTTTCCACACACCTGGATACCTGTGCAAAAACATGGACTAAAACTATATTTCATGGGACAGTACCCTGCAAAATTTCATTTGCATATCCAAAAAATTTAATTCTTGACTTACAGTAGATCATTATAACTCCTTGCTCCAAGGAACTCTATATCTACAGACAAGAAAATTAATCTCCAGTAGTTCTATAATATAAGTGATTTCTGCTCCTGTATGATTAAAATGCATTTTCTCCTAAAATTGACTACATATTAGTTTCTAACAGAGCTAACCAGCTCATGTTAAATCTTGTTGGGCTTTATTACACTTCTAAAGCAAATCAGTGAAGTCACCTCTTTGTCACTTCATTAATAACAAATATAGCCATTAGAAGTGACCATATGTTCCTGCAGTAGCCAGTGTTATTAATTCCCAGCAGGGGATGATTTTTTCTCCCTGAAAAACCAAACATTAACTTCAAACACCTTTTAGCTAAAGCAAGATCTTTTTCACTGTATAGAAACAGCTAAAGTTTCTCCAAGGTTTCTACAAAAGGAGCAACAGCTGACTGTGTACTGAGCTGACTAGAACGGCTTCCACCAGTATCCTTCCCTACTTGTGCTACCTCATTCCTTCAGTACAGCGTAAGGATGGATGGCCAGTGGTACCTTTGTTGTGTTTAGCAGAGTTTTGCATGCTGGCAGGTGGTTATTCACACAATGCCATCAGCAGTGGTGCTGTACTACTGCCCACGTGCAGGAACACTTCAAGACAGCTCTGGGGCTCCAGCAGAGCAGCACACACTTCCCTCCTGGGAGGCAGGAGCTGTGGAGAGCATACTACATTAGCCCTCCAAAATCTTCATTAGCTCTCCATTCATCTCAGGAGCCAGCTCAGGATGTAGCCACAGCACTACAAAGCTCTCAAACATTTGCACGTCAGCTCTCCTTTGTATCAGGGACTGTCATCAGGCTGGAGAGACGGGACGTTTCCTGTGGGGGGTCGAAAGAGCTCAGTTCTGAGTTTTCTCTTGTACCACTTCCAGCTGGTGAGCAGGTTCTTCAGGTCACACAGCATATTAAGAAGCCTACCAGACCTTTTTGCCTGGAAGGATGAGCCTCTCAGAGCTGCTGGGTCAACAGCCACTTGGCACACTGCTGCCACATATCCTTCTTTCCATAATCTGCATGCATTCTAAAACACCAAATATAAATACAGGGAGCATCTACTGCATAAGCAATAAGATCATTCTCATTTTCATTTGTCTTTTCATAAGGAAGTTTGCCTCATCACAATGAGTTAATTTGCTAATACATTTTACCTTAGGGCATGAGTGTTTCCTTGATTGAATTGGTTATCAAAATTTATTATAGGTTAAGGCCCACCCCCAACATGTGCAAGGCCCTGATTTATTATTAAATGCTCTGAATTTCGTGCCTTTCTAAAATGAGCATACTTAGTGGGTTTAACTTAGATACGTTGTCAGTTCACTAGCAATGAAGCTGTGGATGTCACACACAGTTTGCACAATTTTGGTCATTGCATCACTTGCTGTCCCTATAAAGTTAACCAGTGCAACAATTGCCCACTTCAGTGTAAATAAATTTGATGAACTCTTCCTGTTAGGCTGTGGAGACAAAAAACATTTTCTCCTTTGTCAGTGAAGAGGAAAGAGTCAAGATGCATGGAGCTGAGCGGGGGGGGAAGGAAAAATTATTTCCCCAAATAAAGGGATTTATTTGTTTTCTTTTTCTTTACGTGTGGCACTTGAGTTAGCCATTTACTCTCCCCTGAATTTTATTTCTGACTTTGCAAAATGGTAAATCTAACATTGAACTGTAAATCTAAAGCTCTTCATTCTGTACCTCAGAGGGCTGAGGGGAAGATGACCCAAATAATGTGTATTCAGAACAGCACTCTCAGTACCAAGCTGTGAATGAATGAGTTCAGGTAATGAAAGGAGGAAAAATTGCTTTAATGCAGTCTGGTCCAGATGCATGCCAGCTTAATCCAGCTGACCTAGCAAGACATACTTTTTGGAATAGTAAAAATAGCCAGAGGATCCCTCAGCTTCTGCAGAAATAAGGAGCAAAATAGACATTAAACACTTACCTAATCACAACCCTCGGCAGTTATTTACTAATGCCAGTGTGGGAAGGTGCCTCTCAGACAATTATGTACAAAGATAAGAAATGGTCGCTTTCCGTAAGAGAGTAGCCGTGCACTGAGGCCTTCCTGACAAGACCCACAGTTACTGTCTAAACTCAGTTTACACCGTGCTCACACGCACACAGGGCTGCCATCCAGCCAGAGGCCTGTCTGCAGGAGCGGCTGCGAGCTGACACACGGGCTGGTTCTTGTTCTCAGAGCAGCCAAAGCCAGCAGCAGGTGAACTGAGGTCTGCCAGGGACCCAGCATGCCTCCAAAACCCAACAGGAATAGGGGAAGACAATTTCTTTGAACTCTGTGCCCTGCTTTTACACAGTTTTGCAACAAACTTTCTCCCCATCACATTCAATGGGCTTCTTTCGAAACTGAGGAACAAGGAGGTGTCCTACCACAGCTAAGTGAACCCCTACAAACACCATGGCTTGCAGTGCAGTGCTGTACAATGGACAAAATGCAAATCAAATTACAGCAGTGCATTTGGATACAAGCTTAAAAACACACGCTCACTATTTACTCCCCTGGCATTCTGACTGCATGTTCATCCATGATTCCTAAGGCACTAAATTCAATCAGAGAAAACAAACTCCAGTATTTCCTCATATTGTGTTCAAAATAATTTCATTAATTCTCACATCAGAAACAGCATGTACCTTCTTTTTCAAGTTGGTTTAACCTCTCTCTCCCTGACTTGAGTGGAGGTAAGAGCTTTGGGCAAATAATTTAGAATTAAGAAGTCAAGATCAGTCTCAATAAAGTAAATCCATACTTATCTCAGAGAAGCATTGCCTGTAGTGCAGGTAGCTCAGCCACAGACTCTTCCAGAAATTTTTTAAGTTCCTCAGATATTTGTCATTCTGCTATAGTCCACCTGTGCCCCACCAGGGGCTTCATATCTCAAATACTTCAGCTGTACCTATTTTATCTGTGACAAAAGTTCAAGGCCAGTTTACCCAAGGAGCTGTGCTTTTGTTCAATGCCTACTTTGACAGTTCACTTTTCAAGAACATGTGATCTGTAAAGTACAACTGAACAGTAAAAAAGAATTGCCTTAGGAGCTGTGAGTTTAGCCAGCTATGAGTATGACAGAGTAAAAATGTTACCTCTTTTTACTCCTGATCAAAACGATAAAAAAACTTCAGCATCTTCTGATGCATTTCCCAAACTGTCTTAGAAGTTTAAGACAATTAGTTTCAAGTTTTCCTGATGTTCTTTCCAGTTATTGCTAGACTTTTTTTTCTTGCAACAGTTTGACCCAATGTCCCAAATTTTTCTCCCACCTTCTCACAACGTCAAGCAGAAGTGTTCTCACATATTGTCAGTTACAGTCAATCAGACATGAACTGTGTCCAGTGCTTGCCTAAAGCCTTGCTGTTAAATCCATTGAATCGTGGACCTCCTGCTGCTGTGAAAGCTGATAAGTTATCCTCGAGTGTCTGGAATCTGTGAAATGTAAGAATAGTGATAACAACAACAATAATAACAAATTAATCCTGATTAATTACTTTTTTTCCAGCTTCTCCAGGTTTTCCTTGAGCTCACCTCCTTCAGAAAACTTCAGCATATCCCAGCTAGCACACTGAGAACCATTCCTGGAGTCTCTGCCCCTCTCCAGGCACGCCTGTAGCTGAGTTGTCCACACCACCGAGGCAGGTGCCCAGATGTGTAGACAAGGTGAGCGCTAAAGGCTGGATCTGTCTCAAGGCGCCAGAAGCAGCAGCTGCCCACAGCAGTCCTGCTTGACTTAATTTGAGCCCCACAATCAAACACATACTACAAAATCACCTCCGTTGGCAGAGAGGTAGATTGCAAACTTTTTATTCATTTGAAGTGATTTCAGGACTCCTTTGGAAGACGTTTAATTACTGATATTCAACCTAATGTGGGAAGAGCAAATCTGAGAGGGTCCCATTGAGGAAGTCTGCAGGGAAATTTTTTCCTTTCCTTATCTTTCATTGTCAGAGATGTCAGTTCTCACGTTTATATTGTGACTCTCTTCTTTATTTTCTTTAGGGTTTTCATGATTAAGAAAGAATAGCTAATCTCTGATTAAAAAAAAAAATTAAGAAACAAAAAAATACAATTCTGGATGAAACTATTATAAGGAAAAGCTGGAAATCTGATGCTCATTTGAACAGTAAGCACCAAAAAACCTGAATGCATTTGAGTTAGTTGAGCTGCTGAATTAACAAAGCCAGGGTTCCTGCAGACCCATTCTCATAGGAACTCCAGTTGAAGCTTTTCTGTGACACTTCTAATCTTTATTCCTGCTTCTTCCCCTGGTCTGTTCACTCCCTGGAGTCTAATTAGGGTTGAGCTCAGTCTGATACTTTCCATGTACTCGTTGCCTGGCAAGTTGCAGGAAGTAAATACCTCCAACTTCTTCGTGAAAGCTGATCAATAGATTATTATGGAAGAAAGGCCAAACAGCCACACAAATTCTTATTCACCCAGAGCATGACCATACTACCTTTCCTTCCTTTGAAATGCAAGGGAAAAAAAAGGGAGCTGCCACATTTGTTTTGAACATTATGAGTGCCTGCGCCTAACTGGGAGTGGATGAGGCTGGCATTCAGATGCAGCATTTTGAAAAAGCAAGGAAAGACTCAAAGGCTCTCCTATTGTCTGCAAGTAAGAAAGGAGGGTATTGGGTGGAAGGGGATGCTTGGCTGTTCAGCTGGGTAAGGGAAACAATTAACTTCTAGTCTTCGGCTATCTTTTTAATTGTTCATTAGAACAGCTCATCTGTGTATACTTGCAATGGAAAAAACCCATCCAAAGTATGTCACAGGCAGATGTGCGTGCTGTGCAGCAACTCCTCACGGAACTCGGAGACAGGATTTCAGGAGCCGAGCAGGGGAGGGAGGAGGGTATATTGATCAACCAGGGAGGCCAACATCTTCAAATAGATCCTTTTAAGTTTTCCATAGCTGTAGATGAGCTGTTTAGTACAAAAACACAGTAAGAGTGAACAGCACAAGTTTCACCTTTGCACGTGCCTCGGCAATTCAGAAACGGCCACTTCCCTCCCACACTCAGAAGTGCAGTAGGATGAGTGTGCTCAGGAACAACAGTGCCGAATTCCATAGCTGCACACACTTCCTGAACCTGTGCATCTCCTCCAGAGCATACATGAAAAGCTAATGCTGTGCCATAATACATTCATGATAAGCAGCTGCTGGGTGAGCTTGTCTCTGCCGCTCGCCTGCCACTTCCCTGCCCTGAGCAGCAACGCACGTGTTACTGCGCCTGCCTTCCACTCCAGCAGCTATTTTATAAATTCTTCACTGTGCATTAGCCTATTGGTTTATTTACTAGAAGTCAAGAATACATTTACAACATCCCTCTCTATGAAGCATTCTTTAAGAGAGCTTCCATACTAATTAAGTTAAATGCGATAATGACACCCTGTTGATGGAACTGAAGCTAATGATAATGATGCCATACATTTAGTTGCAAGCACCTACTCAGTTAAATGAATGGGTCTATTGTTTTAACAGCACTAAGTCCCACAGCCTGGGAGACCACAGGAGAGAAAACAAAATATGTTACAATGCAGTTGCTTTGCAGGGCAATAAATAGGTTTGAAATGCACTATTCTGGCTTCGATGAACATGTGTCCAATCAATTACCCCATCCTGGTATACAGAGATATGTACCAGTGGAAATATGGTGATTTCTAAAATTAGAATAATGAAAAATTGATGTCTTTTTAATCAAACGAACACACATTTGCTCTGTCCAGATCATATTTATTTGAACTACAATAGGTACTTGGAAAAAGTGTTTCTTTCAAGAACCTTTGAAAATCAATAATATTCCCCAACACTTGCTGATCAGCCATCAGACCTTTTTTCAGACTGTAAATGTGCACTTAGGACTGAGTGCAAAACAATCTGAGTGATATTGCAATTCTTCATTGATTTTACACCCCAAGACTTTCCTGCCTTTTTCTCTAAACACTCTCCCACCAACACAGTAGTTTTGCTATAGTGTACCCAAATTTGCCTTACTGAAAGCATCTTCCCATAAAGTTTAAAAGAAGAGGAGGTCTTTTTGGTTTGTTGGGGTTTCTTCTTTCAAATTATAATGTATCTATAGTAATGTTGATCTGCCCAAATGATAGGGCTGTTCTTTATACCTGCAACAGTCAGATGTGTCTCTCATAACAGCTTTCTTCTTTCCTCTTTCTTCTATGATTAAAGAAATATTAAAAGCATTCATCTTCTCAAAAATAATTTTCTAGAGCACAGAAGCTCACAGTTACACACATTATTATCCTCAGAAGGAACTGTGGTAGCTACCCCACAGCCACACACTTCCCTTCCTCCTTTTCAGAAAGTCCCTCTCTGTGAGATGAAGACCATGCCATCCCCTGCAACCTATTGCTGGGTAGCTGCCTTAAGATTACCTTTCTCAAAACATCACTGCCTGAGCAAACTTTGTCACCTATTTCTGTGGTGGGTGAAGTCCCAGGCTGAACAGGGGCACAGCTTGTCCTCCAGCAGTGCTGCTCCCCACATCACAGCTGGGGCCCAAACTCTCGCCCAAGCCCAGCATCCCAGATACCACTGGGGAGGGAGAGCAGCTCACCCCAGAAGCTGGACAGTTCCAGCCTTCCCTTTCCACTGTGGCTACGGCTATCTCAATGCAGACTGTGCACACAAGTGATCCCAGCTAACTGCATGGAGTAATAATAGTTCCAATAAATCCAATGGCACAACTGGGTGTGGAGGACAGATCAGATACTTGTGTTTGAGCCACGGTATCTGCCATATTATTCTGTCTACTTCCTACCTCTCTCTGGCTAAAAGCACATTTTTAAGGGTAGCCTGCTCTTCTGATCACACACTTGATTTTGCAAGACTGACTAAATACCTTGCAAGTAACTCACAGATCAACTCATGGTTGCTGAGATTTACATGCAATTAATTTCTGGCCCTAATATAAACTATTCTTTGTCATTCATTCCTGTAAACTCTCATGCACATCCTTAGCATGACATCCATAAACACTTTCATTAAAATCACCACAACTATTCAGATGCATAAATTTAAAGCACATCCATATGTGACTGCAAGATTTTGGCCTGTTTCTGCTGAAATTTCATATCTATTGAACCCCTATGACTTGGCATATTTAGAAAACATCTGCTGTAGTTAAGAGAGTCCATACTCCTATTCTTCCCATCTTTTGTTTTTATGTTCACCCTCAAAGACATGACAGGATTGAGTGTAAATGGCAGCAATATGCTGTGTGCATGCAGAGAGAACCTAATAGATTCCATCTCAGACTCATATATATGGGAAACTGAACCAATACATCTTTAAACCCGTGAGATCTGCACATGTCATCTATAGCCTTGTAAATTACAAACTTTTACTGTTTTATTTTTACAGTTGATGATTGTAAAGTATAAAATTTTGCATTATCACTGTGTAATAGCACAAGCTTTAGAAACACGGTGCTACAGAAGAGAGCATATATTAAAAGACAGAGTATTCAAGGGAGCCTTATAATGCAATTTTAAGCTCTACAGCTGAGTGTATAATAAAACTGTAAAGCCAGATATGAAACGATGTTTGCTAATAACAGAAAAGTGAAAACTTTATTAAATTTCTGGGACTTCGGAAACCAGCAAGGAAAAAACAGATGCATAGAGGACATTTAATTAAGGATAAAGACTGTTTGAGTCATGCTGGGGCATCTGGTCACCCTACATTAAACTGAACGTGACAGTGAATAATAAAGTATGTAAGAATGACATTAAAATAACTGAAAGGCAGCTTTGTAAGCTGATATGAAAAAGGAAGTCTTGAGTTAAGGTCCCTGTTCCTCGCTTTAAATCACCCTCATTAGGTTGAACCACGCTGCAGCCACATTCGGTGACACTATTTTTAAGGCCAGGACAAGACTGGAGACACAAATAGCCAAAAAAGACCTCCAAATCTGCAGAAACCAAGTGGGGCTGCACTTCCTTGTGGAGCTGTTTGAGCCCAGAACACTTCCCAGTAGCTTATCCTGCTCCTGGCTTTCCAGCATGACAAGTGTGGCACACGCTGCCCTTCAGGCCCTGAGCTATGCAGTGCCCAGTGTAAGATCCCACATCTTCTGTCTGATAACAGCCCGGGGCATGTGATGGGAGACAGCAGTGACTGGGATCTTAAAAGTCACTCTCTTCATGGTGTCCCCCACAACTTCACTGCAGAGATTTTGTTCCTACCACTGTCTTCCAGTAAGAAGTCCTAAAGGAGGGAGGGAAGGATGGAGGGAGGATCACAGGATGCACAAAGAGCACAAAACATCAACACATAAAACTCCTCTGTCTTTTAGCCAATTTTTTGCATATGAACCAATGCTGAATCCCATTATGAAGATTTTTTGATCCCAGAGGTTAATGCCTACCAAACTCATGCCAGGTCAAAGTCTCAAAGACACCATGTCCTTTAGAATGTTGTGGAAACAAGAGAGGCACAACTCATGGCCCCCAAAGGGCATGCTGAGGTGGGGAGTGCACAGAGAAAAATGTTGCAGTCACCCAAACTCTGCAAGCAGCTTCAGCCACAGTTTGTGCCTTACTGAGCACATCTACATGGCCCCAGTTTTTATCCCAAATGGACATCTCTCCATCTGAACATCCCTCCTCACAGTATTCTCCTGAGCAGACTTCATGGTGTCCAAAAGGGGTTACCTTATACTGCTGCTTTAGGATAAAATTCAATTTAAAAGTCTGTCAGCCAAGAGAGGCCCATAGAGAGCCAGGCTTCGTTAGTTCCCATGCTCTCAGCCCTGCACAGTGCTAAACCAGAAATGTTTTTATTCTTCCAATTTCTTTGGTGCATATGCTCTACATTAAAAATGTCACAACCTAGGGTTAGTCCCCCTCCCTCCAGCTCGTCAAAAGAGGATCCTCCTGAAATGTGATGATCTTTTCCAAATCCATTGCAAAATGTGTTACAGATTATTTTGAGACACAGGGGAGCCTTACAGTTTTGCAACTTGTACATGTTAAGACTACAGCATCATCTTATTCAGCGCAAAACTGGGGATGAGAGTCAGACAAAGTCATTCCAGAGATGCCAGTCATGCCAAGCCACCCTTCAGTGAATTTTATTTTTGCCTGGAATGAGGTGCAAGATCAAAATATCATTTTTTTTTGCCAGGGAGGAATTATACCTCTTACTAACCCCACCTTCATGGAAGAAGTAGAATCAAAAAAGAAGAACAAAAAGCAGGAAAAATAAGCAAGTGTTGGTCTGTGCAACCCTAAATCTGGTATTAGCTCACTTTCTAAGTAATACTTGTGGGAATTTGCTTTCTGTTTTCAGAGTGTGGCTTGACCATACTTTCTCTGCAACAACATTCAGTCTCTTACATTTGCACTTGCCTCCAGCATCTGGAGCAGTATGCGCAAAATTTGGTACCATGTGACCTTCTAGTAAAACATTACTTCACATGCACCCATGAGCCTTTCACAGCAGCTCCTTCCTCTACTGCTCCCCCCACCACTAATCTGTTCTGGAAGACTGGTCCTCAAACTGTTTTTTTTTTTTCCTTTTTTAAATATGCCATGCACGTGGCAGATGAATAAAAAACCAGCAGAATTTGAGTAAAGAGACAGAGGCAACAGCATGAAGTGTTCTGAAGAGATAGGAGATCAAAAAAGGTTTCGTTCCCACATCCCTTAAAGGTCTATTCATATATACAATAGGCTCATCATATCTGGAATTACTTTGCACGGGAGCTCAGCGTGTGTGCGCTTTTATCAGCTGCCTTCCAAAAGTGCATGCCTTCAGGAAGGACAGCCTGGAACAGGCAGGAGAGCTGGGCAGCCAGAGCTGGCTGCTGCTGCTGGGAGCAGGAAGTCCAGCCTTGCTGGCAGCCAGTTTTCAGACACTCAAGTGTGAGGTTTTGAAAACAAACACACTTGAGATGAAAGGTACATAGATACACACACATATATATGGAATTAGGTATCCCTGGAAGCATGGGAAGGTCATGACAGACATTTGCATCCCAGTGCCCTGAACCCTGTGTTATCATGACCTCAACCAGGGTATTTTCCTTTTCCTCACGGGGGAGGGGGCATCCTCCAGCAGGGCCAGGAAAGGGGAGATAGAGCTCATGGAAGTGCAAGAATTATCCTGTGCAGGGAGAGTTTTTTCCTCCCTCCTCTCTGCTAGCAGTGGTACTTCAGCTCATGTTGAAAAAGCTTGATAGAAGTTGTCTCAAAACATCCTTCCCAAGGTGCCCTCTAAATGAGAAGGTGAAATGAGAAATTTAAAAAAAGTAGTACAGGAATGGTTTCAAATATCTTCTCTCTTTCCTTGAAAGCATCTCTCTTATTTTCTGGCCAGCCCATCCTCTTAGGGCCCCTTCCTTTGGGAAAAGCCATGCCTCATGAGATGCTGCATCCCAGGCAGCCATAAATACATTACCATTTTCAAGTGTCAGTGGGTTTAGGGAGGTCTGGCTCATGATATTTTAGTATCTCTCTTCGACAGTATTGCCCAAAACCACAATGCTGATGTCAATATTTCACAAGTATTCATGAGAGAAATAAAAGCAACAAACAATATATATGTTTTATCTTCAAAAATGGGAAAAGCTAAAGGAATTTAAACAAGTACTGCAGACATCAAAATCTATGTTAAGACAAGACTTCATAAATCAGTTGGTAAAAAGAAAGGCCAGCATTAACATCACTTAACATTAACTTTTCCTCCACATAACACCCAAACAGCATTTAAATATCAAGGCAAAAACTACTTATAACTGAACTGGAAGACACAAATGGTCTTACACGGGAAGCAACACCACCACCACCCTCCTCTTTTTACCCTACATATTTGGACTTTTTTATTTTAGCCTAGAACGTTAGATTTGAAGTGGCTGCTTTAATCTCTGCTCTTCTGCAGCCCTGGTCTGCTCTCAACTACTCTCTGCCAGTTTGACTCCTCTGGCTTTGGTGTGGCTGTATCAGAGCACCTGGGGCGAGTTTAATTTGGTTGTCAGTTCTCCAGAGCCTACCCACACTCCTCAGCTGCGTCAGCTCTGCAGGACTGATGGGAATAAAAGGTAGGTAAGAACTTATTTTTGTGACTGAAGTCAGCAGATGTGACTCTGCACAGAGGTAGCAGATGTGTTGAGTAAGAGCATTTTTAAATGGTGACTTTTCAAAGTGAGATTTTACTGTAAGTTATACAGCACACCAGTTTCGTGATCTCTCAGCCCTGAGACTGTCCCTGTAATATTAATTGTATACTTTCCAAAGTGCTACCCTAAACACTTTTCTCAGTGCTAGCAGAAGTAGTAAGAAATGGCCAGTACCTTCCAATAAATATAAATTTCCTCTTACTTCTGAGGTAATCTAATCCGTACAGATGCATTTCAAGGTCTGTCAAAGTTATTCAGGCTCATTCCACAGCAGCCTGAACACCCTCTGCCCTGGAGTTTTACCAAGATATACTGTGGAAAGAAATCCAAGAGTAGGTGAATTGGTAATATGAGCTATTTCTGGATAAAACTGCGATATTTATTAGGCAAATAAACCAACAAATGAAAAACACAAAGAAGATGCCAAACACAAAAATTACACTCCTGTCACTGTGAGAAACATTGAGAATTGCTCAACCCGAATAAAGCATAAGATTTAATAAACTGTTCTTGCAGACATGGTTATAAGTAAGTTTTAGCAGCAATAGGTTTTGCTGTTATTTGGGCTTAGAACCAAAAGCACTGATGAAGCTCAATGGCCAACATTATTCAGGGGAGAGCTAAATAAAAGTCATTGTAGCAGAACCCCATGGCATACAAATATCCAAGCATGAACAACGTGCTGCCAACTCACGCTGGTCCTTTCGTCTGCCTGTATCAACAGTGTGGGTGTCAGCAGATGCTACCCCAAATACACCATTAATTTTGCAACCCAGGAAACCCAACCACACGGCAAGGGGCTTAGAAATTTGAACAAGCTGATCCCAATGCACAAGCAGGCTCCCTGTGGCGTGCAGAGAATGGTGCTTAATCTTTTCCTATCAGGATTCTTTCCTTCAGCTTGTAACATCTAACCTCAGGGTTCTCTGAGCCTCAGAAATGCAATGAAAAGCCTTAAATATAAAATTTGAACATCTCTGCCCCTAACATCCAAGCCTCTCCTGAGTTCAATGCTTCCATGCTTTCAGGAACGGCTCCCTAAGCCTAACACAAATCTCCCCACCAGCTGCAGCAGCAGAGCACCAGCAGCCCTGCCCTATCCCCCAGCTGGCAGGCTGCCCTGAGCCTCTCACCCTCTGCCCCTGCCCATCCCTTCACCCTCATCCGCAGACACTGGCTGCCTGGGGAGGGCAGGAGAGCAACCACATCTGCCATGGTTCAACCCTAGACAGCAACTAAGGCCCACACAGCTGCTCGCTCACTCCCCCTCTATGGGATGGGGAAGAGAATCAAAAGAGTAAAAGTGAGAAAACTCAGGGGGATAAGATAAAATTTCACAGGGTAGAATTTCTGGGAGGTGCCAGGATGAAGGATGCCTCTGCTGGGGACATTCCAGCTCCCCAGTGCCCTGTGGCACAGGGCAGTGAGAGCTACCAAGGAAAAAAAATGTTCCATAGAGGAACAGAACACCTTCAGAGGTTGGGGACTTGCACAGATAGGTCACTGAGTGCACATGTGATCCCAAGGACCTGTCCTCACCTCAGCCAGCTCTCTGAGACCACAAACAGGCAGGAAAAGGGCCCATTACTCCCATGCACTCACCACCTTTGTCTAACAGAACAGTGCAGAGTGCTGCAGAGGCTCTTGTTTATTCCTGTGATAAATAATTGGATAAATAAGCCCTATCTTTACTCAAGTGGCTTTCAAATCATGTGGCTGGCCTGGGCTAGTCCCAGAAATGGAGAAATCACCCCAGCCTATGCAGGGACCTCAAAAAAAGAAGAAAAAGGAAAAAAAAAAAGTAAGTCTAGCAAACACTAAGACGGAATAAAAAATCCTGGTCATCCTTCATCACCTCAGACTCTAGACCTGGGCTACAAGTAAATTTTATTTTCCTGTAATAAAACATTCCTCTTTACAACAGGAACATCAAGCTGACATTTGAAATACACCATTTGACTGGAATTACACCAAGAGTGAATACTGCAAAGTGACTGCATCACTACACACGGCTGACAGTAATTATTAATAGGACTGCTCTTCCTTTGATAGGCATGCATTACAGGTGGCTGAATAATGGAAACATTTGTGAACAATTGTTTGGTGGCAGAAAGAAGTCCTTCTGCCAAAATTTTAATGCTTAAACACAATGCAATTAACCAGCTCCGAAGCCCAGCTCTTGCAAAAGCAGGATCATTTTCACGACACCTGCTGAGCTCTGCAGGAGCACACACAGCAGTGGTGTTTAGAGGGTCAAGAGTGGATGAGGCAGAAGCAGTTAGACTCCCAAATCACCCTCCGTAAGCCACACGAGTTAGTGGGGAATTATTTTTACTTGGATTCAATCAGAAGCATACACTGCTAGAGCAATGGGCAGAGAGGGGTGAATGGAGTCCTGACCTAGCAGGCAGCTCTGCAACCATATAACCACCCCGTATAATGCTGGAACCCACAGTATATCTGCTGATGAAAAGAGCAGGGAGAAGTCTCTTTAGCTCTTCCAGTGTATCTGAATCAGGGTTATGTCTGTAATAGCAAAGGGATTCACAGACTAAATCAGAGAGGATCTCTAAATCCAGGAACTGAATAAAAATATCAGCATAAAACAAACAGTAATGGCCACATTTCCATCCCAAAATCAGAAAACCAGATTTTGACTTGCCAAGGGAGGCTAAGAAATTATTCTTTTTTACCAAGTGTTTATGAGAAGATCTCAGGAGGGCAGGAGAAAAAAACCTTGCTTTATTAAAAGAAATGTTAAAAAAGTAATACGATGACAATACAACAGACCAAACTTAAAATCCATTATCCTTAATCAAACAGGTACATTCACATGTAGCCCATGCTGGGCTCAAAGAGCAATACTTCACATGCACGTGCTTCTCCTGTCAGTGCTCATACATTTCATTTAATCCCAGGCACGCCGTGCTGCTCCTCACCCGAGGCACGTCACAGCTGAGCCCATCCTGTGCCAGTTGTGACTCCAGCCTGGAACTGCCCTTCTCAGCCTGACCTCAGACCTACCTCATTGCCATGGGCTCACCAAAGCTCTTGGCCAACCCATGACCCTCCGTGCTTGGGTAGCATGGGATGCAGCTCTGGCTGGTGATGCACTGCCTTCACTGGACAGCAGTGCCCGTGCTGCTCCCTGGCAGGCAGGGCACCAGCTGCCTCCTCCTTCCTCCTTGCCACCTGCCCATGAAAGCACCTGCCCGGGAGTTCCAGCATCTCCAGATCTGTGATCAGGGCTCCCTGACATGCTCGCTGAGGGCCGACACTGCACCTCTGGGAAAGGGCAGTGTCTTTGGTATGTCCCCAAAGCTCTTCCCTCTGAGATTTGTACCATAACAGAGCCGTGACTGCCTGCAGCTTGATCCATAGCAGCAAGATACCTGGAACGATTTCACCAAGCCATGCTGTTTTCCCTCTCCATTCTTTCTGCTTTCTTTTCTCCTTGTTTTTAAGTTACACAGTTTTAAGGTAGTCAAACTCATATAAGACATACAAGATCAAACTGAAAAAACTGATTTAAAAATAGATTAGGCTAAATGACTAAAATACTGGAAAGGATACTCACAGCATTTCATAAAATAAAAGAAAGGTTTGTTTGGGAAGGGACCTTAAAATCATCTAGTTTCAACCCCACTGCCATGGGCAGGGACACCTTCCACACTACCAGGGTGCTCAAAGCAATTTCCACTGACTGGCTTTTGCAGTATCCTTTAAAGAAATGCATACTTTAAATGTAGGATCAAATGTTTTTGTAACTTCATTTTTAGAAAATGAATGTCACCAGTTTTTATGAAAAAAGCCTCCAAGCATTTTTACTTAATGTTTTAAAAAGGGGGAAATGAGTAAATGCAGTTGGCTTTCTGTAGGAAAAAAATAATCAAAGAGCCTGAACTGTAAATTGTCCAAAACCAGAATACATCCTTCAGCTAGGCTTGTAATTGATGCCAACTACTTCAGAGCAGCAAAGGTTTACCACTTTTCTCTCACATTAAGATTTTGGCATTTCAGATCTATATTGGCTTTATGATCCTAAAGGAAAGTGCTATCTGACTTTGACTGAAAAGGCAACAGTTTTTCCAGGGTTTGCTAGTCCACTTACATGAGAAAGAAGGAAAGATGACAAGCATGGAATAATAGGATCCCTCCAGTTCAGCTGAGTGAAGACCATGCAGGGACCTGCCTACTGAGGATTTAATGTCATCCTCTGGGGAGTGACTCCAGGACTGGGCTCACTTCCACAGCTTCAGGTGGGAAACACCAGCTGTCCCCAGCATGTGTGAGCAGTTGGATTGAGGAAAACACATCACAAACAAACAACCTCGGCCAACTCTTCAAGTCCACCTTCAAATCGGTGTCAATTAAGGGAGAGGAGCAGCTGGTGCCACCTTCAGCATCGACACCTGCCTGAAACGACATGGAGGCAGCAACCAGCATGAACCCTCTGGGAAGGAGGACAGTGCTGGCAGGGAGAATTTGAGGAGTATGTTGGGATGTCAGTACCTAAAACTGAAGTCACTGTAGATCTTGCTGGACAGCACTGCCAGAAAAGCCTTGGTCACAGACTGAATGAAGTCAGGGGTCAGCAAAAGTGTGAAGTGCTGGAATCCCCAGGGCTTCAGGCCAGCCCTTTAAAGACCTACAGAGAAAGGGGAAAAAGCTGTTGCATCTCTGTTGTTGCTAAAGAGTGATGTAAATGGAGAAATACACAGATAAGAGCATTGCCAAAGCCTGCTGCAGGATCCCTGAATGTTGCCATGCCAAATGCCAAATCTTTCATTACAGCAAAATTTCCAGCTGCCTCACTTGAAAATGAATTGTTTCTTGTCACTGAGGCAAAGCTGCCACATGCCAAAGTAAAAAAAAAAAGGCCAAATAAAATCTGCTGCCTCTCATTAGATCAAAGGTTGGCAGAAGAAATAAACCACCACACAAAATGACATTTATTCAGAAAAGCAATTGACTACAGTCATTTGTCACTTTTAATAATACTACAGTTGTAAAATGATGATAATGGAAATCAAGTTACCCTAATGGTAATAAAATATTTGTAAACTAAACTTGTTCATTTTGACTATAAAAAAGACATTGAAATAATTCAACTGCAGGGAATAAAATTGAAATGGGTCTGTAATTACATAGATTTTTAGCGTCTTCTTCTTTATGAAAATAACTAACTGCTGATGACTCCCACATTTCTGGCACCTTACTCTGAAAAAAAAAAAAAAAAAGATTAGAAATATGTACCAGATGTACAGAAAAGGGGCCTGCAGCAACATTTCAGAAGTGATGCATACATTTCTTCCCATTTCTCCTTCTTATTAGTAGCATGCCAAGTGTCATATCTCATTAACCAAGTGAGCCTGTATGCCAGTGAAACTTCACTGAGTCAAGAGAAGGGATAGAGCACTATTAATGAAGTCACTGGATCTCAAAGTCCTCCTCATCACCATCAAGGAAAATACTGGAGGATTTTTGGTGACTTAATAAACAAGCATGCTGTCAAAACACATATTGTTGTGACCTGACATGGCTTTTTTATTCTAGATGACCTGCCTTCACAGGTTTGATTAATTTAAGGTAAGGATTGCAAGAAATTCAGCACTTTTGTCTAACCCCTCAGGTTTCTTTGAATTCTATTTTGACCTAATTTCTAATGATTCCTCAGGAACATTTCATATAAAACAAGTCCCAGAGCTGTCAGCTGTAAAACATGCCAGTCCCAAAGGAAAGAGGGCGGGAAACTGAAGAGCACCATAGTATCCTGGGTTTATTCTAGGCTACATTCCTGGATTCCTTTTGCTGTTGTTTAAGATTTTGGTTTATTTTAGACTAGGGCCATGTGAGTTTCTTAATTACATCTAGATTCTGGGAAAGTCAGTTTTTTTAAATCTCAGAGTAGTGCCAGTGCATCTCACAATTTCGAACATGCCTTCCTCTCAGGTTGGATCTAAACTGTGCCAAAATCAATGAGACTGGTGCTTCACCTCAGACCCACCACAGATGATAAACAAGAATGGATTTTGAAACTGGATGACCCGACTGATTGCACAGGAAATTTTTCACGTTTTGAAATGGCTTTGGCTGCAGGGACTTGTTTGTCCTGGGTCAGAAACTTACAGAGAAAACCTGGACCTAAGGGAAAATGGCAAGAAACCAAAAACGGAAGCCAATATATAAAGGCATGCCAAAATTCTTGCCAGCAAGGTTTTTATAGCTGCATTTAAAACCATTCCCCACTGTTTGTTTGGGTTTGTACTGTGGGTTTTTTTTTTAATTAAAAAAGCTGCCATCAGCACTATACAATGCTCCTGTCATTGAGGAGACAGCAGCTTCTGAGGACTTCAGAAGTCCACAGTGTCTGCAAGTCCACCATATTCTTTGAAGGAAAACTATAAAACCAAACTATCAGTACCTGTATCAGTTAAAACCATATCAGTAGCCCAAATAATTAATGTTAATATTGAAGTAGCGAGCAAGGGTGCTTAGCAGAAAAGAACAATTGTCCTCAAGTTCCTTTCCTGCAACAGAATGAGATATCAGAAAGCAAATATTTTATCTCCTATATTGTTTTTTATGGAATTACAGGGGTTTTGCTTCAATACGGTCTCTATATGCATGTTTCTGGTAATTATCTATACATATGTTTGTATATAGAGTTTATATAGCACAGACTCAAAGGATGAGTCACGTGCTTTGAACACAAGCGAGCTTGAGTATCCTAGGAGAGGTTTCCTGTGTGGATCTTAGCACAGCACACAGGGTGCTCTTGGGCTGCAGTCAGAGACATCATTTCAGTACATGTAGGCAATTGGAATCAGCTTTAATCCAGTGAAGCTGCATGGAAATAGACACCAGTAAAGCCTCAGTCTCAGCTGGGGCTGTGCACAGTTGGGCCACACCACTGGGCTTTGCTGCCAGCAGCATTGGACTGGGAATTCTGGAACTAGGTCATGTCATAGCTCTTCCTCTGCTGCTCACTAGGCCAAGCACACTTACCAGGCAGGAAGGGGTCTGCTTGAAAATTAAGAGGTCTGAGCTTTCCATTCAAATCCAAGCGGCACCACACACACAAAAATTTTCCCTCACTGGTGAACTCTCTGGTGAAAGCCCCTGGAATGGTCTGTGGTCTGCACCTGTACTCAGTGTCACATTGTACCTCCACCTCCCTCTTGTGAAGGGAACCTCTGCCAGCACAGCCCTCCCCTTCCCCTCTCTCTGGCGATGGACCATGCCATACACGCAGAGGCTGACTCGTGCAAGCCCAGCAGGGCTCCCTAGCCTATGCTTTAATGCCATGCTTATGAGGACCAGATCCAGCCCTGGAAACTGCATGCCCACTCTCCAAAGACATGGAAGAGATTTCAGAAAACCTTGCCTGACTGGAGCTGCTCCAGGGAAAGCTCACCCAAGTGTCTATTGGCTAAGTGCTGAACTAGAAGAGGAAATGATTTGGGAGCAAAGTGCAGTGGTATCTCCTCTAGCTTCCTTTGGAGCCAGCTCATGCCCAGCCAGGCTTATTACTTCTGGTTCCAGTCCTGTGCAATGGTTCAGAGGACTTTGGGAAATCTCTGCTGTGCCTCAGTATGACACAAACAGACCCAGCCGGGATACAGCTGTGGCCAGCTTAGATGTCCTTCATCCTAAGGGTAGACAGGCCCGTTGAAGAGGCATTTAGATGCTGTGCTGGCATGCAGCCCTCAAAACACAGCTCTGCAGGTGCAAACACCCCACCAACATCTGCCAGCTGCAGGAGGCAGGACAGAGTAACCAAGCACGGCATCTGATTCAGTTAAACATTATTTTACCAATTACAGCTTACTGGGTGTATACCTTCTTAAAATATCATCATGCAACATCTAAAAGATGTGCAAGTGTAGTTGGCTTTGGTTGGTTCTGGGTTATTTTTTTTCCTCTGCAACTGAAGATAATCATAGTAATCTCTGGAGTGAAAACAGTGATATGGCAGCTCAATCAACTCATACCCTAATTCACCTCAAAAATTAAATTCCTTAATTTTACTGAAAAAAATCACATATTCTGGAATAAAATCTAAGTGAATTTTCAAGATATGCACAAATGCACAATCCACCCAATCAATCATACCCAAAATCCAACATACAATCAGCCTCTCAGAAGCACCAGTGAGATTTCACACCCTGTTTAATTTCCTTGTGCAAAACTTGGTATGCATTTATGTCCTCAAATCATCTGTGTCCCAAATGTCAGGGAAAACTGGGCCAATAATATGCTAAACATCATTTTCAGTCTTTGAGAAAACAATGCATGAATCCAAGATCCTGACACTCATCAATGTGCCAGTGCAATTACTCAGCTCTGACCATTCATTGTAGCTTTAGGAACATGCTCAATTTTAGTCCAAATCATGACTTTGACACAAGAAGAAAAAATAAATGCTGTCACTAGTAGTAGGAGAAGAAACAATATATTATTACACAAATCCAATAGATCCTGATTTTGTCATGGGACTGACCGAAGCGATGAAACTCTGATGGATAAATGTGGGCTACAGCCCAGCACTTCTCAGCCTGCTGGCCCTCACGATGCACACACTGCTGCCAGGGCCACCCTAGGCTGATGGAACGATACCCATTAATTTCAGAGGCATTGGCTCAGTCACTACGTTTCCCAGAGCTGATGTGGGAGGCCCACTGAATCAGAACATGCCAGAGAAGTGTCTGGCATACACCAAGAAATAAAATAGCTGCAGTCCCTAACTAAATTATAGGCTGAGAGATTAATTTTGAAAAATGCCTTTTTAAAGATGATACATATGTTCTTTTATATTTATGTATATATCAGACACAGGACACTGCTACAAACACACCTCAAGCCTGCTGTCAATATCTTAGGATGAAGGATAACTAAAATGTGTGGTTTATTTTCCTCTTCTAAGAGACAGAGGACCTTATGTTCCATGTTCATCACTTTGCTTCTTTCCAGTCCTTAAAATAGCATGCATACAAGAGGAAACTGAATGAAATGCTTCACACAGCCTTGTTTCCAGCTATAACCTAAATGAATTTTGCACATGACTGGAATCATTTGCTGTTTATTTAACTTTGCAAGTGTTTTGGAAAACCTCTTGTAAACCAACCAAAACCAACTGCTGGGCTGCTGCTTTCACTGCCTCAGGCAGTTTCCCTCTGTACAGTCACACAAAGGGATGTGGTCTTCTGGACTTTATGGCCATTGAGTGAGGGTTGTCAAAAGAGAACTGCGGGACAGACTTCTCAGCCTGCAAAATCTCTCTCCATCAGCCCAGCACTATCAATGCCCAGTGGGGCTTGCTCCAAGCAGCTCGCACACAGTGCCCAGAGAGCCACTGAAAGGTGTGGAAGCTGTCACTGCTGCCCTAACAGTGGGCTCTACCACCAAAGAGCACCTCCTCCTGAGCAGTCTGCCAAATATGAACACAGGCTCAGAGATTTTTGCTTTTTCCCTCTCCATAGGCTGGGCTCTGAGACTTATCACATCCCTGCCTGTGCTGCCCAAGGACTGTGCGCTTTAAATTACACTTTTGGTAACCATGGTGAAATGCGTGGTCCCATTTCTTATGAATAAAGGCTTTCCCAAATATCTTCTAATGTGACTGCTCATGAGCAAAAACTTATTCTTTGACTTCCTTTCCTCCCTGCTCTCAGCTCTGATGAATACAAAAGATGCATCAAATTTTTTCCACATTGAAAAAACCTCCAATATTACGCACAGGGCCATGAGGTATAAAACTGCAGTCAGTGCAAGGAGGTCAGCCCATACAAAGCATTCACATATTCCTGGCTAAAATAGCCGTGTTTTTTTCTCTGAACATGGTCACTCTCAGGAATCTAGATTTTTCTGAACATCTTAGTGTTCATTATAACTCCCAAATTTAGGATTTGCTCTTGACTTGCAATTTCCATGCACAGGTCAAGTAGTCAGCTCTAACAACTTCACCACCAATTTCTTACAGACACTCAGTAATTCCCTTTTAATTCTCCCTCGTTTGCCCAATTAGCATTCTGTTAATTAAACACAGAAAGTGCCTTTACTTTCCTCAGAAAAACACATTCCCGCTTAACCCTTGATTTATATATGTACCTCTGCAGGCTGTTTCAACGAGATTAGAGTTTGCACATGGTTTTTGTTCTTGGTTTGTAGACATTATTCTGAGGAAATCTTGCAGTATAACATGAGACTCTCTGTCTGGAATTATACTGGAGTTTTGCCTAGCACAGTTTGACTGCTGAGATAATTAATAGTCTTTAGTAACCATGATTCCCTGCCTGTGAACTTCAAAGACAGCAGCAGTTTAATATTCTTTCTTTGACTTTAAATAGCAGACAGTTATTACAACATTACATGATTCGGAAGTGAGGGACTGTACAGGAACTACTAATTGAAGTTGGCTAGAGGGCTGCACCAAATCTACCTTGAGTCAAGCTGTGTATGGGGAAAAGATTATATGATTTTTCTAATTTTCTCTCCAGTTCCATCTGAACTCTGTCAAACTCAAATTATTGTATTATCCAGCTTATATTTCAACACATTACCGGGTGCCTGTCCCAGAACCACCCAGTGCCTAGGGACTTCCAGTTGTGGGCTCTGCCTTCCACCAGGCTTACACAGCTCCATTCTCACCTCCTGCTCAGCCTGAGGCAACATCAGGATTTGTGCCAGTGTGCAAGCCCAAAAGCTGTGTACTTCAAGTCTCTTCACAGGTCTTCAAACACTATGAGAAATATCTCCATGTATTTCCTTTCTGTTCTTCTGCCTCTTCATTTCTATGCCACATCTTTAACAAGCACAAACCAGATGTTGTGTAATAACACAAGACACGGCAATTAGAGCAGCTCTCTATAGCTTCAGAGGTGTGAGTATGAGTCTGGTCTACACTTGCACCAGAATTTGCTGCTGCTCCATAGAGGAAGCACATGACTTTCTCCTCCTCCGAGGCCAGCTGTCAAACCAGACACCCGTGTTGCCCAGGTTGTGGCACAGCCTGATGGATGAGACTGCAGTTCCCAGAGGGTCCCGTAGGTCCAGCTCTATGTGTACCAGGTTACAATTGCAGGACCAGAGCCTGGAGCCTCCTGAGCTCCTCGGAAAATACCTCCTGGTTTGCAATTTCCGTGCTTGCTTCACCACTAGTTATAAAAGCCTGGTGCATCTTGAGACCCCCATGCCACTGCACCAGTGAGATATTGCAGGGTCTTCTATGGGCAAGAACTGCGTATATGTAAATAAATGCTGATGAATCCAAAAAGGAATAAAACTTTACATAGCTTTCCCCAAAACCAAATGCATAATGTCACCCTTTCTGTCAGACCCTCGACGTGATTTCAGAATGGCATGAACCCCAGGTCAAAAGAAGTAAAAGCTATTCTCCTTTTGTAGACCAACATTCCCATGTTTAAAAATCTCAGAATTAAATCCCTTATTTTCTCCTACATACCATTGCTGCTCCTTGGCTGTAGGCTGTACCATCTCCACATACTCATTGTCTCAAAGGCTTCACTCGGTTTTTGGGGAACATCCCAGACAGGAACATAAACACTAAAAGACTTCATTTCCAGATTGAAAGATTAAACAACTTGCTAAAAAAGACATACACAGGCTAAAAAAGACATACACAGTGTTCATAGGAGAAAGGTAGGGAGTTTAGATACCTAGATGGCTAGACTACAGCCCAATCCATTGAATTCATCTTCCTCTTAACTGTAGCTGAGTTCACAGAAGCTCTGTGAGCACAGCTGTGCCTGTGTAGAGACACTCTCCCATAAGCTTCCCTGTACCCCTGCAAGAAGGAGGGGTTCTTATAGCAGAAATCCCAGACAAAATGCTTCCTGATTTACAGGAGGTGGATGCATTTACCTCTGTGATATCTGAACTGAATTAAGATTACCAGCCCCCACTATTAGACTGGAACACAACCTGTTCGATTTTTCACCAAGGACTGATGAAGCCAAGATACTGCACGAGAGAGATTTCATGGCAGTGTTTCTCCCAAGGCTGGGCACAGCATTACACTAGCTGGACTAGCCCACATTCCAGCCACTGCCTCGGTCAGAGCCAGGACACAGATAAGGCCCCGGGACTGCCGCTCCATCCCTCGGCTCCCGGCCAGGCAGGGCAACAGCACTGCTTTGCCTTTGCTGACCTCTGAGCAACACAGCCTGGGCTCCCTTTGTTCTACATTTCTCAGGATTTCTAGACTAAGGAAAAGCCCCTTATTAGAAAACAAACAACCAAAAACACCCACACAACAATAAAACAAACAAAAACCAAAACCAAACAAACAAGAGCAGGTGGCCAAGGAGGTATATGGTTAATTAATAGGTATGTGGTTATCTAGCAGTGTAAACTATAAAACTATATACATGTCTGAGGAAACCATTAGATGAACATAAAAGGCCAAGAAGCCTTTTGCAAGAAACTCTCAATGTAGGCAAAGGAGTCTTAACATAAAATTACATCTCTATAAATGCATTAGAGTCTGACTCCCGATTTATTCAGCAGACACAGACTACTGCACTTGTACAGCTGCCCCATACCTATTCTTCTGATCTATGTACATTTATACCTCAAATACAAGAATTTATCTGAAGCTTGCAGTTAACTAGTCACCACCTTATAAAGTTATTAATCCACCTAAAGAACAAGAATAGCACTGCACAACACAGGTGACCAGGCAGAAAAAAAAAAACAGACACAGTGTTTAATTTACAGCAAATCCAACATCTGCAGTTTTTTAGACAAATGATTCCCAGCACAATTACAAATAATGAAGGCACAAATACCACAATTCATGAATTTTGAAGAAGAGGGGGAAAAAAAGAAAGGGCCTACATCCTTTAAAAATAGTCCAGCCACATTTAGATTTAGAAAGTAAACATGCCTGTTGGAACCCAAGCTGCAGAATTTCTTACACTTTTCTTACACTTTTCATAAGATTCAGCATCCAAGTTTTGCTTACATTTATCACATAGGCTTCTTCTTCTGGAAGGCTGTTGCTACTTATGCTGCCAGTGCACTTGAGATAATAAAGAAGTTTTTCTCTGAGATGCTTAAAAATAAAAATAAATACATTATTACTTCATCTATTTACAGTGAAACCCAAAGGAAATATTTCAAATTTATCATTTATTGAGGAAAAAATGAAATTAAAATAAGCACATTATGCTTTCGGAAATAAATTTCCAGCTCCTTTTTTTTTTTTTTCTGATGTATTCATCAAAGATATATCAAGGGGCTTTGGGATGAGTTATAGGGCTTTTTGGTTTTATACTGTTAAAAGTCAATTTTCTCTGTGTTTGCAATTGATTTAATGTAGCCTTTAGGATGTTTGATGCAGAATTTTAAATCTCTGGAGAAATCATGCCCACTTAAATAATCTAAATAGCACTAATATGTTTCCTTAGTCTTAGCTGCTTTATTAATGTTCATAACAATTCAAATATAATGTGCAAAATATACACAAATATTTTCTCAGTCTTTATGGCACTAGATGTTATCTGTAAGTCAGACAACAAAGGCTGCTAGACTGATTCCAAGAGCAGACTTGGTCATGGTCAGACATTTCAGTTCAAGAAACCAAACAGTAAGACCCAGGAAAAAAAAAAGGTTTCTTCCTAATCTCCAAGTCAGAGTTTGGCTGAGCACTCAGATCTCTTTGTGTTCAGTTGTTCACAGCTAACACTGTGAACAGCCTCATTGTCTGCACCCAAGTCCTTTTGAAATCCCACTGAGGTTTCCAAAGGAGTCACACTGTCTGGCAGAGGCACCCTCCACTTGCTGCTGCCAGCATGTAAGGAGTTAAAAGGGACAGTATTGAACTTAACCACCTCTCCATCTCACTGACTGTCCCCTTGGCTTTGAGTGAACAAAAGGGGGACCTCTGAATAGAAGCTGAAGATTTCATTTCAAAAGGTATTAAAGATGTGATACAGAGGCACTATCTGATACCATTTCAGGTGAAAGTACTATGGAAGTGTGGTAAAATCATTACAGTTTCAGTGCATGTGTCCTTTTTTCCCTCACAGAAGAGTCAAGATACTTCAAGCTCTTTAAGAAAAGAGACAGTAAAAGGTGAATGACAAAAGCTTGAGCAAAGGGTCAGTGGCAGGTCCCTGGGACTGATTACCTCTTTGAAATCCAGGCAGCAGGGGATGCAAGGTGTCAAAGGCTGCAAAACCACTTCTGCTGAGCATCTAATCACCAGTGGGTCTGATCAGTGGAGAACATGGGGTGAGGAACCAGGAGAGATCACTAAGAAGGAAATACAGTGAATCATTCTGCTTTACACTGAAGGGAGAAAAAAAAAATAAGGCAGCCTACAGAAACTGCTGGCAAAGGAGATAGGCAAAACAAAGAATTAATAAAACACCGAGGAGTGAGGATAAAGAAATAAAAACTGGAAAAAATAGGATCTAAACATTTTTGCCAAGTCTGTGGTAGCTTATTGACTTTAAAGAGTGACTTCTCACTGAAGCTTTTTACCTTGATGCCTCTTTAGCCAGAGCCATTGGGGTAGGTAGGAGGGGATAGGCTAGGGGTCACCATCTGACCCCCCAGAAAGAAGAAAATGGCACAGAAAATGGCAATTACAAAAAATGGAAACGTCTTTTCAAAGAAGTGAGAAGGACAAATGGGAGACACCTCCCCAGGGTGTATGACTTCCTAGGGGCAGGCATGGCTTTCCTGGGTGAGGAGCCTTGCCTCCCTGGGAGTGATTCTCCAGAGGTGAAGTACTTCACTGACCAAGAGCACTACAAAACCCATCACCCCTGCCGGCCCCTTGGCATCTACCCAAGACACACTAGGAGAACAGAAATTGTATCTTGTGCTTCAGCAACCTCAATGCAATTCCCAGCCCACTTCCCACCTTAACTCCACATTTTCACTGGTTTAAAGGACCACATTGCTCTAATCACTGGTGATGTGGAGGCAAGCTCTCCACCCTGCCTGCGTTGCCACCTGCACAATGCTGCCCAACAAACACCTGTAGCTAGCAGATGTGGGGGTGCACACCATTAAGTAGCATCGTTAGTTCCACCAGGCCCTGTGTGTGCCTGTGCTCCCAGGACAGAAGTGGCAGATGCACTGGTGAATGCCATCACAGGGAGACGACAGGAGGATGTTGGAGGCTCTCCAGGGACATGGTCACATCCCTGTCATAGAGTTCAGGATGACCCCTCAACAGGATGGACAGGGCTCATGAGGAAGAGAGGCTACAGGTCCCCTCCCTGCCCCAGGCCAGGCTACAGCCCCTCACACTGCTTTTCTTCATGAAGATTAGGCAGACAGAAACAATTTAAAATGCACATAAAAAGAACTGTTTTTCCAGTGGATTGGCATAGCTGGGGTCAGGGGGGATTCAGGAAAGCAACATATGCACATGTACATGAAGGTGTGCACTCCTGTAGGGACTGAGAATTACATTTCCAAAATTAAAATGGAAAATGCAGTTCTGTTTAATGATGATTACAGGTTTAGCTCTACTTTCCTAGATAAACCTGGGTAATGGCAAGACATCATTTGTATTGCAAAAAGCTGTATTTATCATGACCTGTTGCAAGTTCAGAGAGAAATTCCCATAAAACAGGATGGGTATTTACCTCTGGATTACACTTACCTTACCAAGTTTCAGGGAATGCACTGATCTGTAAAAGTACCCAGTGGCTAACTGGATGTTTATTAACAAAGTATTTAGGCAGTACTGTTGTTTTTTCCTGGTTACAAGCTGCACATTTGTTTCACAGTGTTTTCACTATTTGTATGACCACTAAAGCGATATATTCAGGATAATGAGGTTTCTAGTGGTTTTGAAATGTTATTTAAATGCTGATTTCAGAAGTACTGTTCATAACCTCTGTTAGGTCTGCCGAGAAAGCACAATTTCCAAGAGGTTTATATCAGCATAAATCTATGGAGCTTTGTTGAAGCAATGCCTTCAGAGCAAAATTTTGCCACTCATCTGCCTAGATACCCACAAACCACTGACCTAGCTAAAAAGTAACCTGCAGCACCATAAATTGACAGGCACAGAAAAGTGTCTCAGTTAAATGTGAACCCTAAATCCCTTTAAGGGTTTAATCCCTTTTTTCTCTCATTTTCCACCACTGTTCTTTTAGTTTGGAGGAAATTTTCTACATCCAGCTTGGTTTCAACCCAGCTCAAAAGTACTGCTGCAAATAGAGTTTGCTATTCAGTAAGCCTGCTTCTGCATGATAGCAAAGGGGAATGGATGAATCTTTGCTTCTGGTTTTCTAAAAAGCCAAGGTGTGTAGCCAGTTGTGTGGCTGGGCTGCTGGATGACATCATGTAAGTGACATCATCTTTCTTTGCTTCAAACTTCCATCCACTTGGAAATAAATAGATAAAAAGATCTGAAATTCTCTAGCAAAATCCTTGAAACAGGTGGGTCTTATTTTTCTAAGAAGAAACAAAGACCTGTGCATTTGCAATGTGGCCAGAGCAAGGATTAGTGAAGCAGGTCACACCCTGGCTCTGATGCTGCCTTCCTCTGTGACCCAACTCACCTCTCCCTGCCCACATTTCCTGTATCTGGTGTGATATTCATTCTGATGCACCTTCTCTAGAATACTGTGCTAAATCTTGCTGTCTGCCATGTGAGAAAGACTCTGAATCACTCAATCACAGAAGGGCTGAGACTCAAAGAGACGTCTGGAGCTCATCTGGTCCACCCCCTGCCCCACTCAAGTAGGGCCACCTAGTGCAGTTGCTCAGGACAATGTTCAGATAGGTTCTGAATACCCCCAAGAAAGGAGACTCCACCACCTCTCTGGGAAACCTGTGCCAAGGCTTGGTCACCCTCACAGGAAAAATGTGTTTTCTGATGTTCAGAGGGAACCTACTGTGTTCCGAGCTGTGCCCATCACCTCTTGTCCTGTCACTGGGCACCACGGAGAAGAGCCTGGCTCTGTCCTTTTTGCACCCTCCCTTCAGGTATTTGTACACATTGATAAGTTCCCCCTTGAGCCTTCTCTGAGCTGAGCTGAACAGTCCCAGCTCTCTCAGCCTTTCCTCATAGGAGAGGTACTCCAGCAGCTTACTCATTTTTGCAGCTCTTGGCTGCACTTGTTCCAGTAGTTCCATCTCTCTCTTGTGCTGGGGAGCCTAGAACTGGATGAACATCTATGCATAGCTGAGAAAAAAAGATATCATAATTATAAAAACCAAAATAACTTCCCTTAGAGTTAGAGACTTCAGGAGTCCACTGGGTAGTTTACCAAGGAGAAAGTTAAGAGGGAAGCTTGATCACAATTTTTAGGGACCAAGACATGGAACACAACGTAATTTAAGTAATTGTCAATTCATGAGAAAAGAGTGTAACAAGGCCAAATGACCCAATTTGAAAGGGGACAGAAGAGAAATGAAGTGCAGTGCAATTAGTTGTTTAACAGTGGCAGCAATTAGCTGCTGGAAAATTTACCAAGTGTTCTGGCTGATTCTCTGTATCTGGTGATTAGATCAAGATCAGATTTTTTGTCTTCTTTGAAGTCTTGTCCCAGTTCATATAAAAATTCCTCTGGCCGGTGTGATGCAATAAGTCAGACAAAAAATGATCACAACAGTCCCATCTGGCTCTATCATCTATTCTTTTATATGAGATGACATTTGCTGTTCTGATGATTAGACAATTAACATTGCAAAACACCAGTAAATTCCTGAAATTCAGCAGTGCTGAATGCCTTGAGTTAGTCTTTGCCTCAGTCTCAGAACAAAACTCTGAACACAAACCACCACTGTACTTGTCTCCAAAACAAGCCAGAAACAAGACAGAGAAGAATTTAGTAGTTTAATGCCTGTTTGGTGTATCCAGCCTACCTCGTCGGTGTGCTAATCAGCAGTAGCACCTGTATGCCAGACAGAGGCTGATAAAATCTCCATACTGCTGACCGTGATCAAGTGTGGCAGCCAGATTTGTTTATAAGAAACTGAAGCATCTCTAAAAGAAAACTGTTAAGGGGTTCTTTGTCCTAGCAAAACTGCTCAGAGTAGAAAAGCCTGCATTTACCCTGGAGAGGAGTCCTTTAAAAAACAGTCCTTGAACATAGCCAGGAGCTGGAATACATTGACTGGCGTAGGTCAGGCTGCTGCAGCAATTATGTGTTTGGATTCTGGAGCCAGTCTACCAGATGTACCAAGCAAGAGCAACTTTTCTGAAATATCCTTGATAATAGGTTTCTGCGGGAGACAGCTCCCTGGAAGCCAAGTGCTCTGATGTCATTTACGAAGGTGCACCACAAAAAGACGGGAAGGCATTAGAAAAGAAAACATAACATATGTTAATAATCTGCAATTCAATCACTTTTCTGTATAGCTAGGAAATGAATAATTTTGTGTAATGCTAAGCACAAGACTGTGACTCTTTGTAGATAGTCCTTGAACTGAAACAATAAAGAAAGCAGCATGCTGCTTGTCATTCTATTGCAGCCCTCATGAGAGCCAAAATAAGCTTTACGAAAGTTCATGTCTAATTTCCAGACTTGGCTGCTCTAAAGAGATCAAGGAGCCCAAAGAATTTCCCTATGGATGAGTTGTCCTTAGTAATTTCATGTTATTTCTCAGACCAGACCTGAAATCCAACCCATATCCAGAACCAAAACACTGTGGGAAGGTTTGGATGGCACATAACTGGGCATGCCATCCTGCTCACCAAGAACACGCCACCTCAAGACACCCAAACAAGCAGTTCCAGAGAGGACATGGGTTTATTTGACAGACATGGAGTGTAACATCCCCATAGCCATGCACAAGGCCATGGACAAAGCCTGTGTCTTTCCCACTAGAGGATGACAGGAGTGGGGGTCAAACATCCGCTCCTGCTTGCACCCCATCTCTGTTCATGCTTGCAGCTGATAACAGATATGCTCCACTGGCTGCTCAGGTACCATGGCTGCTGGAGGACTCCAAATCTAGTCAGGAGGATACCATACAAACCCATAAAAGATTTTTATCCTTTGTATTTGGAGCATATCACCACACCTATGGGTGGAGGCACTGGGTATAAACAATTACTGCCAAGGACAGCTCTCCCTCCTTCAGCCAAGGCTGGAGCTACATCCCTTTTGTGAAGGGCAACATTTTAGCTCATTTGCTACAGCTGAATAACTTAAAAAATGATGTAACAGGGTGAGAAATTTAAATTTAAGCTGTGTGTATTTATAAGCCAAGCAAATTGCAGTATTATTTACTGTGTCCCCAAACCCCTGCTAATCAGCACACAGGCAGCTGTATCTAAGTCCTTTCACTTCACACACACACCATCAACTCTTCTCCCTCCTGCTCCTGGCATCACTTGTTATGCCTGCTCCATTATATCTGCTGGAAATTTTTGAAAAGGAAAGCTTGAAAAGACTAGAATTTAAAAAAAAATCACTAATATAACTTCCTCAGTCAATAGACGAAAGCCAAGCAATGAGGAAAGCTCACACACACATTCCTGAAACTGTAAATAGAAGAGGCTCTTAGTTTGGCAGAAATTCCATTAGTGAGCCTGCATATAAATGCAGGATGTGTGTATGCACACATGTATATCAGCTGACAAAATTCAGCTGTGCCTCTCTGCTCTCCCAAGGCAGAGCTGGCCCTTGGTGCCCTTGGCAACCACACACCATCCCCCAAGCAGGGCAGCAGTGGGGCAGAGGAAAGCCCAGATTTGTCCCAGCACATGGGAGAAATGCTCCAAAAGGGTGAAAGATACAGGAGGGCCAAACACAGGAAGTAGGAGATGCAGGCAGGAGAACATCAGCTGGGGAGCAGCTGCTGGGTGGCATTTTGGCACAGGATGGGTTGGGGCACATGCCACTCACAAGCACAGCACGAGCCCACGGTGCTCGGCTGGCACAACAAAGCTGAACATTATACAAAGGTACATAAGCACAGTGACAATTTTTTATCTTCTTCAGCTTCTGTCAGGCTGCTGTTATGTAGTGCTGGAAAACATTGGTTTGAAGGCAAATAGAAACCAACTGGGCACAAATTGGAGCACCCCCAGTGGCCTCAAAAACATCCTCCAACTGCAGGTCACAAGCTGTTTCCCTTGAGAAAGAAACCACTTGCTGGTAGAAGAAGAAGTAACAGCAGCCTTGAGTTTATGAAGGTGAAAAAGAAAAGGAAGAGTTGGTTCTCCATGTCTGCAGGAGACCAAACAAGAGGAAATGGATTTAAATCACGCAGGAAAAATAGCTAGACAAGCAGCCAGGAAACTCTGAGGGGACATCTTTAAGACAAACACCCCTGAGTTCAAGGCCAGGTTGGATGGGACTTTGAGCAACCTGGTCTAGAGAAAGGTGTCCCTGCCCAGGGCAGGAGGGGCACCAGATGATCTCTTATTTCCCTTTCCCAAACCATTGCATTCTTCTATGAAGAGCATCCCATCCTGAGTTACCTATAGTGTATTTCAGCAATTACAACATTCAGAAAGCACAGACAATGTAAAACACAAATACACAGAGCAAACACAAACAGGTTGATGATAGTTATGTACAGCCTCAGCTGATATCTGGAAAAGGCAATTGGCCTGCAGTCTCACTCGCAGAATTATTTTTGTGAGGACCAGAGGTCAAATTCACAAGCTTCAAAGGGCATTCAGATGAACTGAGTTAATTTTCAGGGGGAAATGGATGCAAAACTCTTTTCACATAAGATCTCAAATTCTTTCCCCCTGTGATTTTCCTTTTCCCCTCTAATAGATTTTGCCTATGAATGCTGGAAGTGTAGAGACAGCACCTAGAATAATCTGAGGTGCACTCTCCTACTAGGTACAGGTAACTGAGGGTGCCCAGCACATTTGCAGAAAGCCTGACACACTAGGGAATAGTCACGTCAAACCAAAACCTTCTCTCCATTTCTGTGTGGAGTGCTGGCTCACATCCAGTTCAGACAGAGTGGCTGAAAGTCATTTCTCTCTGATGTTGTTTGAAAGCCTAAATGCAATGAAATACTAGTCTGAGTCCATTTCCCAGTGAGCAAAAGCGTCAAAAAGCCACCATCAGAGCTGGATCTAATTGACAGTCCCAGCAAGGAAGCGAGGAAAGAAATGGCAAGACACAATGCCCTGCCTCCTGTGGTACTTGTTACAAAACTTTCTGCAGCAGCTGCTCCAACTTTTGGGGCACTGAGTTTCATATTTTTCCCACCCACATCAAACCCCCCCACACTCTATTATGGTTAACCAGACACCTCGCTGACATGTTCTGCCTCTTTCTGCCTCCTGGCTTTTGCTGCCAGTGAACAGTTGTTGCTGTACGAAATGTCACACCCTGGATCCATATTCTTGACTGATTATATGCAACTTAAAATGCTTGACCTCATGCCAGGCTCATGGCCATTCTGCCCTCAAAACTGCCATGGCTGCATTTCAATATATTTATCCTTTTTGCTATCAACAGAAGAATACGACTCAATTGAGCAGAGTTATAGGGTCAAACACCATCAATTCTGCAGCTGAAGCCTTACCTCCCCATGACTTGCTCCCAAGTCACTCCCTATTACAGTGAAACAATCTCGGAATCAAACCCTGAGCTCTGTAAGATTGGCTGGATAACCTGACCATAAAATCAGATTATTTGGGCTAACCAGGCTTACTCCAGAGCCTTGTGCAAATTTTTGTCACATGTCACACTGAAGACTTCATGGCAAACTAGGAGCAGGTAAGAATTGCTGTGGGTAGTCCTGCAGTCGAGTTGCCAGCCTAGCAAACCTGGTTTAGGGTAAGTGCCGCACCAGGCTTCCTCTGGGAGAACAGGCAAGTCCCATTGACTGCAAGGAGGTAAGCATCTCACTTTTCTCCCTTTCCTTGCAGGCTTCACTTTGCCTGGAAATTTAATTACCTGGAAATTTAATTACCACTTTGCCTGGAAATTTAAATTACCCCACTCCAGGCACTTCAGAGGGCAAATCTGTTTAAAAAGATACAAGACTGATGAGAGAGGATGACTAGGTACCACCAGCAGCTAGAAAAGCATTACCTTATTTCCAGTGGTTATCTGCAGCTCTCCATGAACATATGCTAAAACAAGTAGTGCATATTTCCCTTCAAGAAACAGCTTATTTTACAGCATCCATCGTTAGGTGGTTTCTGGAGCCTTCCCAGTAGTAGTAACAAAAAAATCACAACAGACTCATTTTCCTCACTAATTCTCCTCCTAAGGCATTCATCTGCTCTGCACAGTTGAGTTTATTTCCTCATTCCCCTTTTCTCTTCACACTCTTTCTCTGTCCTTTTTACTTGTTTCTATTTGCTCACCTCCTTTATATTTTTCTCCTCCTTTGCACCCTCTGCTCTATAATTCGCACTAGTCTGCAGAGAAACCAAGTCAAAACAGCAAATTTTATGTTTCAGGCTGAGCACAAAAAGACTGGTCACTCTCATCTCTCTGAAAATCAGTTTGAAAATTTTGGTCTTGCTGCCCTGCATTTGAAAAGAAGCATAAAAGGGAAATGTAGCAAGAACTGGCAAAGAGCAAATAAAGAGCATCACTGACAACAGGTTGCTTCTGGGCTCTGGCACAGACTTTCCCACCAGCCAGAGTTTGAAAAGGCCAAGACACATGGCACAGACAAAATTTAGGCTCTGCAGTACTGTTTGACCAAACAAAACCCCCAGGCTTTCTACACTGTCAGACAGCTCTTTAAACATTCTTTCAATGCAGAAAGCGATACCTTGCACTCACAAGGGCATTCCTGACAAGAGAAAGGGTGGGAAACTTGTCCAAGAATGTCCAAAACTGGGAGTTTTGTCCAGAAAGAAGCCCGAGTGGCCATCGTAGACAACACTCGTTGTTAAAGGAAATATCAAACCTCCCATCCGAGAGGGAAAAGAGCAGCAGGTCTCGTTACTGGCAGGCACCAGTCCAAAGCAGGATGGTGCCTGGACAGGGAAATGACTGGACAAATAGTTCCTGGACAACCCATTAACAGAAATGCATCCCCAAATCCAGCTCAGATAGTTTCAAGTAAACACATTTGTAGTAAGAAGTATTGGTTCAGATAATTAACACACTACAAAAAAGTAAAATGCAGGCTTTCTGTAAATTCAGTTCTATTACTAACCTATATAATAACATTAATACTTGGCACCATACATTACATTCTGCACAAAAAGAGGGAAATACTATAGGCTGCTATTGGATTCCTCTGATTCCTCCTCGGTTTCTGTAGGACACTATTAATTAATACAAAATTAATGTCCTTTTTTGTCACGTAAAGAGATTTTAATTTTGCTTTTCTAGTTCCTTGTCATTACTGCAGACAGGACAGTTTTGTATGAAAGCAATGGCTGGTGATGTGTAATACAGCAGCTGGTTCCAAAAATTTGATTTCTCTGTTTACATCCTTGGCTTTTAAGTCCCATAGCAACTGAAAAAAAATAATAAAAATCCTCAACTAAATTACCATATTGAAAACTTCCATATAATCCTATTCATGCAGAAGGGTTTTTCTTACAGCATTTTGCAAAGTTCCTTCCCAGCTGCTAATATTTTAATAAAATACCTTTACTAATATGGAGTGCACTGGGAATCAGACCTGGCACTTCTCTAACTGTAGCTTAGCTGGAAAAAAGAAATACACCACTAAAACCTTTGCAGCTCAGGTCTTTTTACTATTTCTTCCCCTTTCAAAATGTTTTGACTAATTTCAAGCCTTGCACCTGCTTCAATCACCCATTTTACTGATTATATTTTCTTTACCCCTGCTAGAGAGGAGGCTGGAGCTTTACACTCCTCATTGACAACTCTCCATCAAGAATGCTTTAAGAGATGAGCACTTTCCTCAGCAGCAAAGAAGGAAACCATGAGGTGTTACACACAGAAGGTTGCCTCAAAAATAAATAAATAAAAGAACTCACCTCATATTTTATCCAGCATCTTCTGAGTCTCATCAGAGGAAATTAAAATCAAAATTGGCTTCTTGAGAGGATAGATCAGACACCTTAAAGAACAGCTGCAATTTGTGTTTCTGAGAAATGAAAATTGAAACGCAGACTAAAGTGGATATTGGGTGATTTATTAACCTCCTTTCTCCATTCTTTCTGAGTGTCAGTACATTCAGCAGATTATCAATAGCACCGTCTTTAATGTATGATTTTCAAAATGAAATTAAACAGACAACTCCCTGTCTCTCTCCCTTCTCACCTCACATGGAGCACAAGGATGGGCACGAAGGCCCTTGCAGCTCCTGTTTGCCCAGCAGGAGGCATGGAGACTGCAAGCACCCTCTGCAAATCTCACAGCCCGACAGAATGCAATGGCCACCAACTGCTGTAGGTATTAGTGCTGTTTGTGCCAAATGATTGAGAGCCTTCATGAGCTTGCCCAAGCACACCAGGCCTGTTCATGAGCAAAACTATTAAATGCTACTCCTTGACATTTTGTTATTTTAGTAATCTAACCCCACAGAAACTATATCAAGATCTACAAAGCCATTCAGCCCTTAATCATAGCAGGTGTGAATCGCCCCGTCAGTTAACACTACGTGCATAAATTGCTGGCCATGTGGATTTATGCCACCAGGACATAATTCACCAGGATCACCCCTTATATTTGATTAGAACTGTGGGATTTGAGAAGAACAGACTTATATAGCTGGTTGCAATTTCAGTTGTGACCTTAACAAAAAAGTCGGGGACTGAGGTTCACAATCTGTCTGTGTGCTTAGTTAAGAGTTTCACGTTCACCCTGCTCAGATTAATTGCTGCTTTAACCTGCAAACGCTGACACACATGCACAGCTGTGCACACTAATGGGGGGACAGCAGCTGAGTCTCTATCAAGTTTCATTATATCCTGCATGCTTAATTGTTCTCATCACTGGAAACCATCATTTTGTTTAACAGTTTAAATACAACAGAAGTTCCATAATCTTACTTAAGTATTAAAGGCATTTATAAGCAAACAGAAATGGTGTTAAGAGGAACAAATATTAAATAGATGCATAGACTTGGTCGCCTGGTGCAGGTAAAAGATTTTTCTATTCACCCTCTGTGTCTGTAGCCAAAGCAGGGGCAGAGACTGTGATAAGAAGTTTTTTGATTCATTCAGCTTAGCTTGGTGACACTGGCACGCTGGGTCAAGTGTACTGTAGCTGCCCATAATTGCAGATATTAATGAAGCTTTGAAAAGGATTCAAAAATGTCTTTAAATGTCCACGCTGGCTAGAAAGCCATTTTGTCCTCATATGAGCATGCTAGATCATCCAAAAAATAATTCAGCTACTAGGGTTAAAATACACAGATAACACTCAAGCTCTTTTATGGCTTTTACCCATGCCAGGCTTCTCTCTCCTTGGCTCATTATCTTGTTCGTCCCCTCTCATTTGACAGGGAGCCCACTGAATATCAGAGCAGCACATCCGCATGCTGATGCTGCCAGACTTTCTATTACAAAACCCAGTTTTCGGAAGTACACCATCCTCCACTGAAGCTTCGAAAGCAAGACATTAAGTCCCAGTCTTGGAAACCTGTCAGATTTGGAGACCCTCCCCTCAGAGTAAACCTCTTTAATGGGTGGATTTTGCCTGTCAGAGACCCGTGGAGTGTTAAAATACAGGCGCCATCGTTGTCTTCTCCCAGGCACCCCTCCACTCTGCCCCTGCTGATGTCTTTGCCCTGATACTGCCCTCAGCGATCCCACGGTCCCATTCTTCTGCCTAAGCCTCCTTTCAAGATGCTCCCTTTATGGACAAAACAGGTAAAACCAACACAAACAGACCATGCCGGTAGCAGGTGCTGAGGGGCCTGGGCTAAACTCCAGCTTCCCAGAGGTGCAGGATCACAGCACCTCTTTGACCTGACTGCATGTCTCTGCAGGCAGTCGGCCTCATCACTGGAGCACCAGCCCAGCTCACCCAAGGAGGGGCAATGGAGGGGCAAATTGGCCTTCTTCTGGCCACATGAACTTACATGTGAACCTAAACTTACACCTGCTAAAAGCCTTCTTTGAGACAAGAGAACTTCCAGCAAAGCCCAGAAATTTCACTTGTCAGCATAAAAATGTGTCTTTTTCCAGAGAAATCAGGCAAGTCACTCAGCAACTGCTCTGCAGAAAGTCCCTGAGGCGTCACGGCCACGTGTCAGCCCTCCATTGCCTCTTCCCAGTGCCAGCCTTTCTTTCTCTGGATGAAGAGTTGAGAATGGAGCTGTTCTATTTCTCCCTGCTGTTAGTCAAACTTTGGAGCATCCAACCGACACTCGTCTATCAGCCTTACAGTTATTTAAAGACAGCCTGTCACTTTATTATTAATAGCAGCAATTACATTATAGCAGTTAAAAGAGACAAGTGGGATTGGGAATGCACTGCAGCCGGGCTTAGAGATCTGCTCAGGCCTGCTTTGTGCTGGAAGAGGCTTTCAAGTGTGATTGTATGAGCAAACCCTTCTCGCTGAGACCCATGATACATCTTGCTACAGCACATGGCATAGATCGGGGCTCATTCTGCCAGCCCATCTATGAGCTGAGGGGCCACAGAGCCAAACTTCAGGGAATACACCCTTCCTGTCAGCAACATCTCCTGTCTCAGGTTTAGCGAGGCTCTTGTCTATCCACGTCTCTTCTGGTCATTTCTGCGCTTGAGGCAGAGCATGCTGACATTCACTTTTGGCACATCATTCAGGCCATGCCACTCCCTCATTTCCAGGGGGAAAAAAAAACCACTTCTCAAAGAGAATGAAGATATCCAGCAGAAAGCCATGCTTTATTTTTGCCTTAGTAGCTGCATCTAAACTAAGGGTCTACATCAGCATTATTAAAATAGCTCAACCAATATTATTTTATGGTCAGCAACTCCAAATGTAGGTCTTCGCCACCGGGAGAGAATCATCTTCCTAAGTAGGCACTGAAGAGTTCATGCTTTAAAGGCTTTCTGGAAGAAGGGAAACAGAGGCAGGAAGCAATTGAAAGACTCCCTCAAGGTCATGCAATACATTTACGCAAAACATGAGCCTACCTGCATTTTAGTCCATGGCACAGATGCCATGGAGGTAGCAATTTAATAAGCTACAAGCCCCATCTGTTCATTATTGTCTCAACTGGAGATTGCCATCCCCAAAGCTGAGCCACACTAATTGATTATATGAATACTCCTGCTTTGACCCAATGCAAAGGCAGTCAATTTAATTTAAATCCTTGTTGGAGAAGATTTCAATTTGCTGGCTGACTTTATGCTGAAGTAGACAAGGAGCACTCATGGAAGTTTCATAACCCACTCCTGCTACATCTGACAGAGCACATCTGTCCACCTTCTACCTCCCTGGCAATTTTTAAATCAAAACAAATAAAATGTGAAATGAGCTAAAAGGGAGACCTTTGCTGTGGCACTACCCAGAGCTTTGGGCTGAACACAATTTCAGCTAGCAGAATTTCACAAAATTAATAGCATTTCTTCAGTCAGAAGTTTTCTCTGTTCCAAAGTTTCTTGGTTTGCTTTCCAGAATCATATATTTTCCCGTTCTCTCCATACTTAAATCTGGTAAAGAATAGGGAACACATTTCATATTTTTGTTCCAACTACCAGCATTAGGCAGAAGTAGTAGGGTCAGAGAAGGTACAGAGGTGGGAAAAAAGCTTTAAAAAAACTCTCCCTAAATGCTGCACCCACTCTTCTTGACATTTTAAGTCATCAAAACTTCACTAGTGATATGAGAGGCTGCTAAATTTTCCTCTCTTACCCTTTTCTTTCATTTTTATTAGCGGTTGGATTTTGATTACATTATGCCTGACAAGGACCAGCTGCCTCCACAAGTAACTGCATTATCATCAGAGGCAGCCACATGTAAAAGCATGATGTATGTAAAGGGGTCATAACATTTACTGCTTTTTTTTTATAAACTGCATGAGAAACCAATTCGCACTCACCCTTCCAGTGTTAAAATAATAGATTTGAAAGTCTTCCCTTTGAGCTTGGCTCCCAGGGAAAACCCACATCCATCAAACAATACACCTCCAAAACCACCCTTTACCTCTTTGGTCCATAAAACAAGACCATTTTTTGGACCATATGAAAGTACATTAAAGAAAGAGTATTTTTTTGTTAAAATATAGCATTAATTTTTAGGTCTTTGTCCTATAAGTTACAGCCTTGCTTTGTTTCCACTGGGGGTATTTTTCTCTTATTCTTGGGAAAAAGTGAGAAGAAATACACAAATTGCATCTCAAACAAAAAGGCATGGGCATAGACTCTTCAGGTATCTCACTCCACTGCAGTGACATTACCAACAACTGCAACAGTAAATAAAGTAAGCAGATGCTCCCAGGCAGCTGAACACGGTGGTTTGAAGATATCCAAATTACTGCAAACAGCCCATTTCTCTTTCTCTTTCACCTTCCACCCCATCACTTGACCATAATGGCACTTTTGCTGTTCATCACTCTCTCTCCCCATCAATTTTCATTGCCCTCCACAGCTTCTTTATCACTTTTGTTGTCAAACCTACAACTACCTTTAGCTCAAATGTTTGCCATAAATTCTGGCAATAGACATCTAACCTGTGAAGAATATAAATAAATTGGCTAGTTTTAAGAGGCACTAGGTGATAATGTATTTTTTCATATCCACAGATACAGCTAATACCTTCACATCTCTATTGGAAAACTGACTCAGCACTAACACCCTTACTCTGACTGGTTGTCTGTCCCCTCTGCACTATTTTAAGATGCAAGCATGTTCTGGTGCAGTAAATAAGGGCCAAACCACCTCATGACTCCAAACAGTCACCAGCAAAGAAAACTTTTCAGCCATTCCCTTTCTACACACCCTGCAGGATGTTTTACTACAAACTGCCATTAAAAAAAATATTATTTTTACTCTAAGCTTTGCTAAAAGGCACCGAATGCTCATGGACAGAACTACTACAATTTTCAAAGATTAAAAAAGATAGAGTTTTATCTTTCAGAAGAAGTAATTCCAAATCCATTGCCTCCTTTTTCTTGCAATTTTGTGGTGGGGTTTTTTTCTGTTTGGTTTTTTTTGTTTGTTTGTTGTTTTGGTGGTTTTTTTGGTGGTTTTTTTTTTTGTTTGTTTGTTTTTTGGGTTTTTTTTTTTTTGCTGGGGGAGGTTGGTTTTGGTTTGGTTTGGTTTGGTTTGGTTTTTTGGGAGGGAGAGGTGGGTATTTTTTCACTTTTACACTGATGCAAAAGCATTGACTTTAGTAGACACAGGTTTACTCCACTACAAACAATAGAGAAAAATCCATATCTTTGTGCAGGCATGTCTGTTCCTCAAGGCAAAATGTGTGACTGGGAGCAGGCACCAACACAGAGTGCCCCGTGTACCCTTCCACCACAGTGCCACAGCAGAGACAAACTGGTGTCCCAGTCCTAGCTCTGCTTCTTCCACCCAGACTGAAAAAATACAACATAGGTCCACACCATGTGTAAAATACTGATGATGAGTAGGTCTGGCCTTCTGAGAAACTACCAGATTCATGTTTATCTGACACACCCAGGAAATTTCAATTCTCTCACTAATTGAGATTCCTTATGTTTTGAGGCAAAACCTCAAATTTTGCTTAATGACTCCACAGCCACGGCCCTGTCATTCTCATCAACAGCAAGACAAAATGCTATTCACAGTAGTCTGGACCACAGAGTTACAAGCTGAAGGTGCAGACTCAGTTAACAATAAAGAGACAAATAAATCTCTATCTGCTGACAAATCTGGAGAAACATGACCCAAGTATCACCAAAGCTCTAAGACGCCAACAAAAGAGTTTAAAAAAAAGAAGTTTCAACCATCAAATTTCCTTTTTTTTTTTAAGGACACAGGGAAGGAACGGAAGAATACCTGAGGATGCTCAGCTCATTTTTTGGCACTGTAGTATTCCTAAGACATAGAAAGACAAACTCCTAGAAATGCACCAGCTGAAGGACAGGGTAGCATCAGACACGTGTTCACGGAGGCCTCTTCTCCTTGTTTACCCTGACCAAAATAGAAGGGTAAGGCAATCCCTGGCAACCAGGGAGACTTCCCATCAGGGCAGGAGCCCCTGGGAGGGCAACAGCCCTGTCTCCCCCAGCTTTCATAGTCCCTGTCCTCCAGCAAGAGGGGCTGGCCCATGCAGTTACACACAGAGCTGCCACCGTCACCTCTGCAAAGCAAAGGGCAGTCACACTGCTGGGGGGGAAAGCTGCTTCCCCAAAGGTGGGCAGCAAAGCTCAGCTCATCCCCAGAGAGAAGGCTCACGTCATCCAAGTGTTTTGTGCTCAGAAGTGTGGGGCCAACTCAACCACTGAAACAGCCACTGAGGCTGTACTTGGCTCACCTCTGCCAGGGGCAAGGAGGAAAAAAGAGAGAAGCTGAGAGGGCTGAGATGGCAGCTGAGTTCCTTTCCTTCAGAGAGACACAGAGGCTGGTGCTCCTCCATTGCCATTGTCACCCTGAGGCCTCCTCACAGGCAACTGGTCGAGGCATCCTGGCAGTCAACCATGCAACCAGCATGTTTAGGTCACACACTCACAGCGTGCACATGCACTTGCACACACTTTAGTAAGGAACCTGGTGCTGCTGCAAACCACCAGCTCATTACACTGTTTCAGCACCCACCACGCTTCCAGCATCCTCTAAACAGACCAGCACTCAGGGAGGTTTGTGTGAAGTGGTCACTGCCATCTCAGATCATGATGACCTGCAAGTATAAACCAAGGCAGCCACTGTTATGGCTACACTGATGTACTCTGTATAGGGTACTCCCTTCTTCCCCTTTAAACCTGACAGCATCATTTTCCTTCGTTGCAGCTACCTAGGCACACCTATGACACTGGGTTTGGAATTTAAAAAAAGGCAATCCAAGAGAACCAAAAAACGAGAGTTGAAGAGAGGATGGAAATATTCCGGCATTTGTAGGCTATGATGCGCAAGTGAAAAGCATATTCATTACTGGGAAACAGCTTGATATTTCCAATTTATATTCATGTTTGACAGCTGAAGATGGAAATGCAGTTCAGCCTCATAGAGGTGCTCACACCATCCTTCCTTCTTGCTTCCCAGCTGAGCTGCCAAAGACAAGCAGCGCTGTGTTATTCACCTCGAGAGCTGGGTGCTGCAGAGCCAACCTCCCAGGTTACTTGAGTTCCCGGGGACTTTCATCCCAACCCCACAAACCTGACGGGATGGAGGGCCTGTGTGGGCAGCAACCGCAGTTGACTGGTGGCACACGACCACCATTTCAGGAACCGGGACAGCCAAGGTCGCCTTCCACCACACCCTCGATCTTGCTTAGGCAAACTTGGCCTGGTGCTGCATTTCATAGCCCACAGTTTTTACGTTCCCAGTGTCACAGATTAGCAGCCACCACGTTGTTTACAAGCCAGCCTCCACTTTCTGCTCTGTCACCAGGCACCTGCCGCTACCACCACCGGGTTTAAAGGCTGCCTGGTGCTGGCTGCCTCTCTACTGCAGTCACTGGTGATGAATCGTGATGTCACAAGCACTAGACTGCAGCACTGCTAACCAGATTGGGATGATAAAGGGAGAAAAACGCCTGTATTTAGACACAAATGTCTTCATAATCGGCAGGGCCAGGAAAGGAAATAGAATTAGGCACGGAAATAGAATTAGCATTATTTCAATGCTAACTGGAAGAAATGTGATGCTTTAAACACTGATTACATGTGTTTTTTCCTGGAAAAGGATATTGCTGCTGACACGCTGGAGGCAGGGTGGGCAAAGCAAGAAAAGGGAGCACTGAAATGTGGAAACACAGGCAGAAAGAGCATTGTTTTCTGCATGAAGGCTTTTACTTTGAGGAGAAGCAAGAAAAACAGAAAGTATGTCACAGACCAAGGTGACTGAATTTTGTTTGCTTACTCCAGAGAGGAATGAAACTCAAGGCTCAACAGACCCAGTCAGCAAGTTTCCTCTTTTTCCACTGTGGCCCCATGGAAAGGACACCCGTGTGGGGAGCTGCACCTCAACTTCATTTTTGGCCATTCACCCTTTTCCCTTCCACATCTTACCTTCATCCTTGAGTGCAGGATGTCCATGAAACAGAGGTGACAACCTCACATTGTCAGACACATGCCCAATCTCACCAGCTTCTGTCATGCAGGCACTGCCAAGAGGCATTCCGGCTGGCATTTTTAAAGCCACACCTGACTGGCATCCATCATTCACAGCTCTCTGCTTCCTCCCTCACGTCTGCCTTCAGCTCTTCCAGAGCTGCCACTTCTGATTGCAGGATCTTTGCTTTTTGAAAGCAGCTTGGGGTGCACTGCCTCCTTTTGGCTTTCTAGGAATACAAAATAATGACATGTTTGTTACTTTTGTGAATGGGAACCATTCAAAAGAGACAGTGCTCCTGACAGCTCCTGGAGAAATGATGCTCCAGTGACAAGCTTATTTTTAAAGCCTAGGCTCCTCCTGATGCCCATCTGTGGTCCTTAGCATTATTAGGAGATGTTTACGGCCATGTCAGAAATGGCAGGCTCCAGGTTTTCAATCTGCAGAAGGAACACAACTTGGCATTGGGCACTATCCTCTCCTCAAGCTGTGTGATTTGACTAAAAAAAAAATAAACCTGCTGATGGAGGAAAAACTTCCATGACTGTGGAAGTGCCTTCAAACAGCAACTTCATGATCCCTTACCTTCAGGGGTATCAGAGCACAAGCTAGAAGCAATAATTTTCAAAAGACCACCTAGCATTAGGCTTTTGGCTAAATACCCTGACATAGCTCTGCTAAGTTATTTTTATGCATTTCTCTATATAGCCCGTGGCATGAAGGATTTGGGGGTTCTACTTTCTTTTTCCTGTTCTGCTACGGATTCCCTGTGCTACTTAAGAAGGCCAGTTTATTTGCATGTAGCTCATTTACTTTTATTTTGGAGGTGAAGACAATACTTTAATGGCCCTAGAACACTGGTGCAGTAGCTGTGAAGTTGCTGGTTTAAAAGTGCTGTAAAGGTAATAAACTACCACTGCTGGATTTGCAGACTCTCTAAGAATCCTTGTCTACAGCTTCCCAGCCTAATTTTCTGCCTTTTGAAAATCAATTGTATAATTGATTTAAGTTTCCAACTTGAAACAACAAGGAGAGCCGGTTTTCAGAAAGAGGTGATGCTTATTCCTTGCTCTGCTGATACCAAAGGTGTTGCAGTAAATCAGTCACAAAATCTTAGCACTACCATAGGGTATTAGCAGGCTCCCACAGCTTCAGGTTACTCGGAAAACTTAAATCTTTTTTCTAGTCAACCGAGTGATGACTAGATCAACCACATCCCTAGCCTCTGATGTTTCCAGCCCGGGGAGTCTCTCAGTGAGGGACAAATGAGGTGAACCGCACAGGGAGGCAAGGAGCAGCTGGGCAGGAAGACCATCCTTCCCTTATTCACCCAGTGCTCATCGCAGCCTGTCAGCACTGCCCCTGTTTTGGAACGGTGGAAAAATACACCCCGATGTGAACAAGAGCCGCTCCACTGAGTCCCGCAGGAGCACAGCCCTCCCTCCGTGCTGCCAGCCCCGCTCCCCTCCCCGCGGTATTCAGGTCAAAGACACAGCGAAGAGCCAGACTTAGAGGCTGCCAAAGCAAAGGGCCAGGCTCGTTCGGAGGCTGCCAAGCCGTTCAGCAGGGGAAGCTGGGGCTCAGCGCCCTCGGTGTTGGCGCTGCCTCGGCTCCGCTGCCACCCAGAGCAGGCTCGGCACCTGGGCTGGGCAGGGCCCGCACGGCGACCTTCTTGTTTAACTGGAGAAGGAGGCGGGAGAAAGAAAGGGAAAGGCAGAGCAGCGGGAATCGGGGGAAGAGCGAGCAGGGCGAAGCTGCAGCGGGCAGGGAGAGGCGGGAGCGCTGCCTACGCCGGGGCTGCACTGGCACCCAGCGGCGGCCGCGGGGCCTGCGCCGGCTCCCCGGCGGGGCCGGCCGGGGCTGCCCCTTCGGAGAAACCACGGCACGTGAGAATTTATTTTACCTTTTAAGGAAAAAAAAACCCACCCAAACACCACCACCCCCTCCACGTCGTCGTCTTCCCCTCCCGTTCCTTCAAATAAAAACCCAACAAGCCAACCAACTAATTCCAAACCATTTTCCATCTGTCCGTCAGGCGTGCTTGTGCAAGCCACAAAACGGGAAGTTTCTGGGGAAAGGTCGCGTGCATTTCAATGTTCGTGTTAGACCAGACTTACTCACAGTGTGTTATTTTCACTAGGGCTGAAGGAGAAGCCTCGTTGATGAAAACTTGGCACTTGTACACATACCCACTGAAAGAAATGTTTTCAGGTTCACGTACCTGTTTTTCAAAAGGCTGAGAATAAATCTTTTTGCGAGATAAGAAACACTTTGCATTTCATTTCAAAGAGACAAAGTTAAATAGTTCTGCACAACAAGGGCAATGTTTCAATCAGAGCCTCAGTAATAGATGTTCTATGCTGAACAGCCTTATGTAGCAATGACAATATAATCAATTGATGGATGAGTTAAAATCTTTTAGGACTCAGTCAAAACCCACTTCTTTATAGCAGCATATGAATGTCCATTTTCCAGATAGGCTCCATCCATCAGTAATACCAAGGGAAGGGAGAGGGAAAGGCTTCTAAAATCATGAAAGATGGTTTGAATGTATCAAGTTTTTCTTTGCTTCTCAACTGTGCTTAATTTTCCGCACCCATTCCAGTACAGCCATTAGCCTTACAGAATTATTTTGTGGTATGGAAAAATTATGTACGAGGAAACAGGACTATGGGAATTAGATTATAACCATAGCTCAGATGCACCTGGAGTTGGCTGTTTGATGGAGCCAGAAGCAATCATACAATTTCCTCACCTTCCTGCTATGATTTTTCCAACTTATCTTAAAATTCTCCTTTGTCTCACTTGAAACCAACCCAGGACTAGAAATGAGAGAGCTGTACTAATACACAATCTATTCTTGCTAAAACCAGAAGTTACGCATTCTATCAGTACCCTGATATATTTGGCTTGTAAATTTGGGAGATAGACATTTCAAGTTCTGAACCTGACTTTTCCAAACCAAACTAAACATCTGAGTTTTCCCCACCACTGGCCAGTGCTTCAGTTGGCTACATAATTGCCTCTTCCTTATGAGCTGAGGCTCTGCAAACCTTGTCATTTGTATGGTTTTGTGCTATGGATATAAGGATTAGAAAGGATTTAGGATTTATATCTCATTTGAAAGATTAATAGTTTACCACTTCATGTCTTTCACCAGTGGGAAAGTTAAACAAAGCACTATGCACTACAGTGCCTTATGAATTCCCATCACCAGAGAAAGGTCTGAAGAACAAGTGGGTTTTTCCACTTGACCTCAAAATCATTGTATCTAGATTTGGTGGATAGAAAACTGAGGTGAATCCTAGAGTTGAGGAGGCTACACGGAGAACAGATTCCATCCTTGCATGCTGAGAGAAGAACCACTGAGGAATAAAGATGTATCTGAAAGCAGCGGGAAATCATGTCCTGTGAGAGCCAACACCTCCCACACTCCTTCCCCTCTTATGTTGGGGCAGGAGCAAGGAACACTCCCTTTTATGCTTCTGTCAACTTCATCCAGTTTGAAATTTAGCTGCAGCAACCCCACAAAAACTCTAGCTGAGACAGTAATACAAGAAGAGAGACAATTTCTCAAGCAGGCTGAAATTTCAGCCACCCGCATTCTCCCACACATCTGAACTCCCTTCTCCCATTTATTTTTTCATTCCTCTCTCAAGAGCTGTAACAAGTCAGCTCTTTGTTTTTAGTGCTTCAGTTACTCCCTCAGAGCTTTTGAACTGCTGAGCCCTCCCAACAAAATCAGGATAATGAATAATGTTCATCATTTGCTTCTGTGTAACTATTTCCCCCGCCCAGGCTTGCAGCATGACTGGAGAGGCACGAGAACTGACAGCTGAACAAATCCCACACCATCACAGAAGACAGGCTCAGCAGTGTACCCTGGCAGCTTTCTCACACTCTGCAGCCTGCTTTTCCATGTTTGGGGGGCTTTATCCCTAAAACTGGCCATGGAGGAACAAGCCCCACTTGAGAAGGAGGACTACAAAGGAGCCCTGAGGCACAGAGATGCCTAGCACAGCAAAAAAGGTGTTCTCCTCTCCTTGGTCCTCCCTAAAAGCACTGCTTCTCACACCACCCACATGAATATCCACTTCCAGATACATCAGCCAAAGCACAAAAGGGGGAAGAATCAAACTTTTTCAACCTGGCCTGCCTTAACAACAAAATCCGCAGCCAGCTAGTTTCTGTTTGTCTGGGTTTGAACAAGACTATTTCATATTAAAAATCAAGAAACATGCATATACATACCATTACATATAATATAGTATATTGCTGTTACTCGTTCTTGCAAAAGCCTTTTTCTTTAGCAGAAGTCTGTCACTGCTGACTCCCCCTCGGTCAGCCTGACTCCAGCACCAGGAATCACATTTACCTGCAGCCTGGGAGGCATCAGTCACTTTGCCATCAATACCCTCACAATAGGGCCTTGCAATGGTTGAAATTGTTGCTCAATTAATTGCTGGCTAGTTCGTGCCAAATTGCCTGCAATAGCTCTTCCTTTGGCATGGAAGGAAAGAATAGGGCCCTTTAAAGTGCTCTGAGGTCACATTAGCCTCACACACGCTCCATTACCCATGACCTTGTCTCTCTGGCAGAAGCTGGAAGCTTCCATCCTCATCTCCCAGGGCCCAGGGGCACCAGGATTGAGACTAAAGGTGGTCTCCACTGGGAGATGTGAGGTGGCTAAAAGAAGCACAGGGTCAGAGTTTCTAGAAATGCTGTCCCCAAGCTGCCTTGTCTTGAGACACCAACACAGCCACACAGGGAAGAGCCTCTTTATTAAGAGAGTGGGGCCAAGGGAGAAAAAGGTGGTTTACTTTACATGCTGCCATGGTCACCTGGAGGCTGATCCATCAGGAGAGGTTAGGAGGTTCAGCAGAAGACACAGTGGATTTTCCATGGGAGATGATCCATGTTTGTTTCCTTCCTTCCTTCCTTCCTTCCTTCCTTCCTTCCTTCCTTCCTTCCTTCCTCCCTCCCTCCCTTCCTCCCTTCCTTCCTCCCTTCCTTCCCTTCCTTTCCTTCCCTTCCTTCCCTTCCTTCCTTTCCTTCCTTCCCTCACTCCCTCTTAATGAGCAGTGCCAAAAAAGCCCACAGAGACCTACCCAATTTCTTGCAGATTCAACAGCAGAGGAAGGTGACTGCCTTTTCCACCTGGGAAGCAAGAGGTGCTCACTCTCCTTGCCAAGAGAATGAAAGAGAAACACAACTCCACATACCCTGGAAACCCAAAAGTCTGTCTCTGTCCTATCCAAGCACAAAACTGGTATTTGGGGTTATTCTGCAGTTTACCCACAAATCCACAGTGGAAACAAAACCTCTGAAGTTAAGGAAGAAGCTCATTAAATGTGCAAATGTGAGGAACTGTTGTTGAAAATTATCATAAAAATACTGTCATCTTGGGTTATGGAAGATTTTGAGTAGGAAGCTGCTCCCTTGCACCTTCCTCCGAAAGCTTTTCACTATTAACTTGCCTTGCCAGAAAATGAAGAACTGAACACAGCAAAACATTCTGTGAAGCCATGAACTTTGCAAAATTTTCATTAAAAATGTTTAAAAGCAATGACATTTTTCATAAAACATTTCAGTCTTGAGTCTGGAACAGCTTTCAGCTTTGAAATGCAATTTCCCTTTTAAAAATGAGAAAAACTGAACACTGGAAAGAAATCTTTTGATATTTTTACAATCCCATGTGACAAATGAGGCATTTTTCACATTGCCAATTTGCTGAAAAATATTTTTAAGAGGCCATTCCAAACAGATTTTTTTTCTAAAATACTGACACTTTAAACAACTTCCATAGGCTTTGGGGTTTTTCTACCCAACTCAGTTAGGACTACATATTTTGTGATTTATGGGTTTTTTGGATGCAGTTTGCCACAGATTCCAGTCATCCAGATACTCATGATTTTTAATTAATTGCTTTACCATTCCTGCCTCTAAAAAATGTCAGAAATATAAATGAAATGTCAACTAAAACACTGCATTCTACTTGTTTTCTAGGGAAAAAAATAAAAGAAAATTGGACCTTGGTAGGTTTGAGAATCTCCAAAGAGTATGTTCTCATTTCTTCTAAAAGTTATTGCACTTTTCATCATTTAACAGGAATATCTGAATACTGTGGTTGCCACACCCTTCCAGAAAGCTATTTTTATCTCTTTTCAGATACAAAATTATCTCCATTGTTTCATCTTCATTGTTGCATTTTCCACAGGTATTATCTGTGGGGCAAAAAAAAAAAAGAGATTGAAAAATGGGGTGAGAGTGGTATAGAATAAATTTAATTCTGTATTAAAACATGAAATGCAAAGAGGTTCCAATTTCTTTATTATAAGTAACTGAATAAAATTCTCTATTTATGTTACCATGAGTGCTGCTTTATTTAGTGTGTTATTTCAGTGCTATTTCTAGAGTGGCCCACTGACACGAACACTGGGATCACCATACTGATCTGTCTAAATATAGCACCTAGGAGCTGACAGTGACAGGTACCAGATGTCTCTTATTAAACTGCAAGAAGATGGCAAATGATGAAACAGTGAATCCTTATGGAAAGCTGAGCAGGCTCCTGCTGCCGTGGGGTTTAAATGGAGCCAGATTGCCTTGGGGTGGTAAGTGCAGTCCTCCTGAACCTCCAGGATCTTCACCTTCCAAACAGAAAGGAGGAGTCAGGACAGCAGGGCACGGGACCCCTGGTGCTGTGTGCACCAGACTCCTGAGAGCGTGTCAACAGCTCTAAGAATGGCAAGAAATCGACTTTACTGCCCTGAAACAGTGGCTCTCCTGGCTATTTACAACAACTTAAAAAGCCAGCACAGGCTTCAATTATTTCCCTGCTCCTTCAGGAAGTTAAAGAGGTAAGACAGAAGGTGAGAAACACATAAAGACAAAACATTACTGGAATCTGCACAATCTGCTGGGAGCAAAGCATCACTATATGGCCCCATTCGCAGTAGCATTATCTGTCTGTCTCTCTCAGCTCACCCACTGACTTGAAGCCATTTCAGTTTTAATGAATGTTTAAATTCAAATATCATCACAGAACTATCCAACACTCTGCATACAAATATATGTTTATGCCTTTTGTGCAAGGTGGCATCCTTTTCAGCCTCACTGGAAAGAAGCCCAGCCAGAACCTCAGTGAGTATTGCAGAGACAGCATTACTCTATTTTAAACATTTGTTCAATGCACACTAGCTTCACAGGTAGTTTTGGTGTCTCAGTTAAGCAGAGCTCTGCTGGAGATGAATCCTTCCCTCACCAGGGGTGGACTGAAGCATCCAGCAAGCTCTATATACCAATTGAAAATTCAGATGTTTCTGGTTTCAGTGCCCCGGTTTGCTTTCCTCCTAGAAGAGAAAATAATAGCTCTCAGTTATCTTTTTTTAAAATTGATGACTTTACCCTCTTTTGCAGCCAACCTTAATAATCTCCTCTAAAAAATTAAATCGTCTCAAAGCCAGAAGGATGGAAGTTTTTAGGCACCTTTGAATATTTCCCCATCCTGTGAAAAGCTAGGGCATGCTGCAGTCACAGAGCAGGGGTATAACTCATGCTACTCAAAGACAAGGAGAAAGAACATAGAAATTACATTGACGGATTCACTCTAATCGTTCATTAAGATAATGAGAACAAGCTATCAGAAGGATTTCTGAAAGAGGCATACTTGAAGGAAAGAGAGGTGGCGAGTGGGCCTGAAAGCAAGAAATTTGGAGCCTGGGGAGAGAGGCAAGTGCAGGAGACGGTGCTCAGAGGGCTGCAGAGGCAGGGAGGGAGACCACCCGCCCGCCTGCTCAGGGCAGTGGGGAGGGAAGCATCCAAAGAAGACTTTTCTCACTGATTTCTTATTAATAAGAGTCTGAGGAGACCTGTCCCCTGGGTCAGGCACCACACACCGTGGCTCTGCGCACTCCTAGTTCTCCCAGCAGTGTGTGGGCAGGAGGAGAAGGAAATGAGAGGGGCAGAACCGGGAGGGAACACAGGTTCCCTCAGGGTGGGGACAGGGTGGTGGTAGAAGGAGGTGGGAAGGCAGCCGAACGGGAATAAAGGCCCACGCTGGGGAAGTGCCCCTGTCCTCACCAAGCTTCTACTCGCTGTCCCCAGCCCTCACTCAGTTAAAGCCTCGCTGCTTGACAGAGCTTCAGCAGAGATAAATGAAGGCGGCGCTGCGGGCCCCGGCGGCTGCTGTGGCTCAGGAGAGGGGGCTGCCCGCGGAGCCCAGGGAGCGGGGTAACAGGCCCAGGCCCAACACACACCAGCACGAACCTTCAGTCCCCCAATCACCACAACCCTCGTCCGGCCCGTGCTGTTCCCACCTTTCCCAAGTGCCACCTCTTTCGTCCAGAAGCATTTCTCAGCAGCAGGAGGCTGTCCTGTCTGCCCTTGCTTCCCCAGCATCCCGGAGGGAGCGGGGATGCCCCCCCCCCGCCTCCGCTCCCCGGCACGGGCAAGCGAGTATTTAATGGAACACCACAGCGGATGGCAGCGCTCGGCTCTCATCTCGTCATCTCTCAGGCTCCCCGCAGGCAGAGCTCTGCTCCTGCAAGATCTGTTGGCAAGGCACCGGCGCCTGTACAAGCTCCTCCTGGCCCTCCAAGCGAGGCCCCCGCCTGAGAGCAGCTATGACAGGCTGCTCTCAGCGGGACGGAGGAGAAAGCAGCTCCCCCATGCTCCTCGGTACAGCAGCTCCCCAGAGAGCAGGACAGCCCTGATTCCCGCCCCCTCGGCAGAGCAGGTGTGGTGGAGGTACTTCATTATTTGGGTATGCGGGCCCCGCAGCCGAGCCCCTGGAAGCCGGAGGAAACAGCAGCACACCATGCAGAGACCTGTCACAGCAGCACAGCGGCGTGCCCCTGACACTTCACGCAGAGACAAATGAGGAGCCAGCTGCTGATGTGTTCCCACACTACCAGCTCTACCAACTTTTAGCGTATCTCTCTGGCTGGGTTTGAGCTAAAAACTCTCTCCAGAGGCTTTTGGAGATTCAGGCTCGAGCTTCATGCCTGGGACGTGGAGCTGGTTCTCACACTCCTCTCATCATCTAACCAGAGTACATAATGTAATGAAGAGTTTGGTGCTTTGGCTACAATCCAGAAGTATTGCTCTTTGAAACTATTCAGACCTGCAGTAAATCATAAGACATGACAGCATCCTCAAATTCTCCTGGAAATGTAATATTTAAAGGAAGCTCTGGAATATTCAAGTGAAGTTTCCAGTAAAGGAAACTAGAAGTAAAAGTGTTGTAGGTGGGAGAATGAAGGGACCTGGAGAGACTAAAAGGAGCAAATAAATAAAAAGTATGTCAACAGAATAGCGTGACTGTTGCTGAGAACAGAAGGAGCATTAAAAGGAGGGATGAGAAAAAGGAGCATAGAAGTGCTCAGACAAAGAAAACCTCAGAGCAAGTCAAAGTAACATGTAAAAGAAGGCCAGTGACCAACAAATACATATTGGTACATCATAGCAAAGGAAAGGGACAAGAAAATTAGCAAAAAGTACAATTTTAAGGTGAGAGAGGGAAAATACAGGAAAGGGAAGTGGGGCAAAAGTGAGTAAAAATCCATGAGGCAACAGGCAGTAAGGACAGGTAATGTAAAAGGAGGTCAGGTTTTTGCTAAAGCTAAAAGCAGGACCTTAAATGAAAGGGAGGGACCTATTTCACTGCAAAGTGGTGTATAAGCAATGCAGAAGACTTGCTATTTCCCTCGAGAGTGCTGGTGAGACGGGTGAGTGCGGGCAGAAGATGCCCTCCCTGGATGCAAAGAGCAGGATGTCGTGGCTGGCAGGGGTGGTAGCAGGTGCCACTGTGGGGCAACACTCCTGCTCCCTGCTCTTGCCCCAGCCACATACAAGCCTGACAGTGTTTCCGAACTAGCAGCCAATAAAACAAAGGGCAAAATCATTTTGCCCCTGACCTGAAAGTCCCGCTTTTCAATTTTGAGGCTACAAGCTCAGTTCTCACTGATGACCTACATTTCCCCAATAAAACCAGATTAGTACCAGTACCTACGTGACAGCCATTTCAGACATAATCTTACCTTACACTGAGGGTCATTACATTTGCATTATGACAAGTGTGAAACACTTCCATGGTCCTTTTTCTACATCTCTGAGGGGAAAGAACAGAAAATTATTCAAGCATTTCCTGACAAAATCACTTGTTGTCAACAATGCTATGGTTTTTCAAGGATTTCCTTGTGAAAATCACCTATTATTGCAATACCGGTCTGTTAGTCCTCAGCTCTGCTTGGCCACTTTCACCAGCTGGAAGCAGCATCCCAGACTGCTGTGAGAAGTTTCTTTACCAAAACCCACCAACTGGGGAGGAGATAATGTCCTGCTTTTCATCTGGTTTAGGTGGTCTTAGAGACCAAGTGAAGACATGACACCACCACCCATGCCTGACATCCTCACCATCCCATGAAGACTGATTCCTCTTCTTTCAGCAAAGGTGACCCTCACATAAAGGTCAGTTGAAAAACCTCAGGTCTAAGGGAAAAGCACAATTTCTTTCCCAAACTAGTCAAAGCAAATAATCCTGCCTAAAAAGAAATCCTTTCAGAAATAAGCATGTTTCACACTGCAAAATTAAGGACTGATGGAAGGGAATGGTTGCCTGCAAAAGAGAGGTGCTAGCAAGCAGAAGATGGCCAAAGGGCAGTTTGAATGATACGAAGAAATAATTAAAAGGGAAGAGAGGGAAACATCTGGTGGAAAATGCATGAGAGCAGAGGTTGTCAGATGCAAAGAATACCCACATCTATAGACATGATTAATTGTGAGAATAACAGGTTATTTGCCCATCTAGAATGCAGGAGAAGTGAAGTGTTTTGTAGAAATGCCATTAATCTCCCTTGATGGGTACATTATTTCCACTGAATTCTACCTGACATTTCAAGTTGCTTTCAATATCTTTTATTGTATATTTTTTCATATTTTCAGTGCTCTATTGCCAAAAACTCTGAATCATCAAAATTAATCAGCTGCCTGGAACAGAGCCAGATGCAACAAATAAGGAACCAGGAGCTTTTGATATTCTCCCAGTCTTAGATGGACGTATAACTCACATTTATTGATATGGGAAGATCTGGGGCTACTCAGAGAAGAAAAAAAAAAGGAAAGAAAAAATAACAACACCCATGGGCATTGTTGCAAGAAACTGATAGGCACTCTTGATGAACAAATGGCTACTGCTTCTGCTTTGAAGCATTTGTTTGGCTCATTGTTTGGAAAGCAGCAGAGAGAAAGGAGAGCCCAGGACACACCCCTCTCATGGTGGGTAAATCACCAGGAACTGTATCAGATGCAATGGAGTTACACCAGTGTAACTGAGGGAGGTCTGTGAGGATGACTGAAAATATATGGACTCCATACAAGAAACCTACCCTGAAGGCCTGGCTGCAAAATCAAAGCTACTCCTTTATGGAGGAAGAATAAGAAATACTTTTCCTTAATTATCCCTGAAGGGCAGCCTGATGTGATGGAGTAAAGCTTCCATGTAATAAAAGTAAATGAGAATCCCTACCCCTGCTGCCTGCCGTAGAGTGCCAATGCTTCATGGCTGGAAAGCAGGTGTAGGGAATTCCCTGTTACCTGACGCTGCCTGTGCTAATTCCACACCAATGCCAATAAGCATAACTATGGGAAGCTAATACTGATAGGAATGAAAGAAGACAGGGAGCAGAGGCACATCAGTTCCCACAAACCATCAGACATCCAGAAGAGAAGCTTCAGTGGAAGGAGATGTAACTTTTTCAGAAAGCCAGTGTACTTTCCTCCTCCTTCCCATTCCCCTTTCTTCCAACAAGGGAATGGTTTTTGAGAAATTTGTGATGGCAGCAACTGAGGTAGACTAGAATTTGAGCTGGGCCCTCCTCCCCATGCAGACTCCAGTGGGGCTCCTTGTCTGCATACCTCTGCATCGAACCAAAATTAAAAATTCTGTTAAGAGAGGAAATCTCCTGCCAGCTAATATCCCTAAGCGCAGAGAAATGCTGCAGCAACAAACACTGTGACAGGAATTTCATGCTGAGCCCCAGCACCAGGAGGACACTATCATTTTTCTGTGCTATTTTGAAGTGATGCAAAGATGTCAGCATGGAGGGGACTTAAAGAACCCATTACTGCAAAGCTCTTTGACAAATAAATAAAACATGAAAGTAGTTCCCTTTGCAGGGAGAGCAGTGGAGAAGAAGGATAAGGAGAGGGCTAGGAGCAGGAACACCATATTTGCTATGGATTTTGAATGTTTAAAAACCTGCCTCTGAAAGCAGCTTAGTAATTAGCAGCAGCTTACGTTGACAAGGGTATTTTTGCACAGCTCCATTGCCCTGGCTAATTGACAGACCTTCCTTGCCAGTGAGGAAATCAGGAATGGGCTTTCTTGCTGACATACCTCAGTGCCCTGGCTAACCATTTAAGAGCCATCTCCATTCCCATGCACAAATCTTCAATATACATACTTATACAGTAAGTATGTTTACAAACACTACAAATGTTTGGCATCTTAGAAAAGCTCTCATAGAGACTTTTGTTTTCTTAGAGTGCTTAAAATAAATGTACCAGCTAGGAAGGAGAAATTAAGACAAGTGTTTGCTCTAAAAATAATGGAAACTGTGGCACAATAAAGTTACTCTGAGATACACTTACTTCACATATAATCCTAGACTGTTATCTACGCTACCTGTTGCAGGGTTGGACAAATTAAAATATTATGACATCTTGCTATCTATGCTGTATTTACTATGATGGGCCCATTTAAATAAGGCAAATCTAAAAGGAGTTGCTCCTGAAACCAAAATTGAAAAGCAGGAATCCTGTATTTGTTAGCTGTGAGCAGCAGTGTGCTGGTGCATACGACATTTCTCATCCCCAAAACTTTTGTCCCTGACTTCTGAGAAAGAACAGACAATGGGCTGCTGCTTTTTTGTTTCTAAAGGGGAGCCAGGAGGAGTCAATACAATTACATTTGGCTTCTACACACAAGCTATTCTGGCAGATAAGCACATGTGTTCCTTAGAAAAAAAATCTTTAAAAAACCATTCTGGAGAATTTCTATCAGAATGCATGATCTTTATCAGTAACTAATACAAGCTGAATACCTAAAATGCAGGATGAAGTCTTGAGTTTACCTTTTGTCACACAATGAATAACAGTTTCAGCATTATGATTGAGGACAAAAGCCAAAACATTATGTGTTTGGGTAGCAGCATCCATTAGAGCTACTAATCATCTGTGCTTTGGCTTCATGAGGGCTGAATTGAGACCTTCCTGTTGACTTCAATGGACCTGGGATCAGCCCTTCTGCTGATGCAATTCAGAAAAGCACTTAAGCAACTGCACTTAATTTCAAGCCTGAGGCTAAACTCCCCTAGGCTGATCTGATCAGGAAGTCAGCCAGAGAAAAAGTAAAATTATTCGTGGAACTAGTGAGTCAAAACAGCGTAATTTCCTTTGTGATGGCTGCTTCAAAAACCCTTCCCCTGCTCCAAACCTGCTCCTCCCTCCCCCTCGCTGTCCCACTGAGCAAGGCAGCTGTTTCCATACTTCCTTCACTCCCATCTGGCTGTGGCTCTTCACAAGTGACAGGAGTTAATTTTCTTTTCCATAAGTAAACAACAGTGTTCTATCATTATAATATTGCAAAACCTGCATTTTAGCAAGTTAAACAATAGAGCCTCTGTAGAAGCTTGTGAAGGCAAACTCCTACACCAGGTCAGCCCTAGAGAAAGAAAACACCCGTGCATAAAAGCTTCTGCTCGTATTGATTTGTCCAGCACTATTCCTGAATAAAATGTATTCTCTTCGTCTCCTGCCTCCTGCACTGGGGCCCATAATTAAGCAGGAAGGCTTGTTCCTTGCACCAGTGAGCACTGACCTCTCGATACAGACGTGTGCAATGTTTCCCACAGCACAGCATTTTCAACACTTTCTTGCTCTCAGATCTTCAACGGGGCTCCTGGTGTCACCCCACTGTACAGTTTGCATGGCTCGAAGTGGCTGAGAAGCTGGCTCAAAAGGCAGCCAAGGTGAAAGTCCAGGAAGGAGAGGCCTTTTGGCACTTTGCATGATGGCATGCAAGCTCTTGTTACTGTGCATATGGGAAGAATTGTAAGGTGAGAGAAAACAGAGAAACACCTTTAAAGGCAAGGTTAGACTTTTCCTCTGTTCTTCACCTTCAATAGACATGTTTGTATAGCCAGCCATCGTTTTAACACACCTTTGGGACAGCCAGGCCCATGACCAGAGAGGCTGCAGGGGAAGCATTATGTCAGACATTCACACAGAGAGCAATTTCTGCAGAGGATTCTGTTTTGTAAGAGGAAGGTGGCCTTTGCTGAAGTACATTTTTCTAGCAATTAATTGTGGCAAAAACCCTTCCACCAAACACTGTTTTTAAACAGAACTGCAAGTTTTCCTTAGGAAAAAAAAAGGCTCCCATGGAAAAAGACTGTGGTAGCCTTTGAAGCTTAGGCTTTAGTAATCCATGGCAATAACTGTTAACTGGTGGCTCCACCATTTGCAGCCTTCGTGCAAGTTTCCAGTTGTCTGAGAATGAGCTCCAGCAATGGCTTTCCTTGTGCACTGCCTACTGTGAACTAAAAACACTGTCAGCTTGATTTTGCATTTTGAATTGATTCTTCAGCAATCTGATCTGACTCTGAAGCTGGCCCTGCTTGAAGCCAGAGATTGGACTGGGCCAACCTAAATTATTCTGCATTTGTACGATGCAGTTGGAGAGGAATCACTGTGGTCACAGAGAGCCCTACTGAGCCAGGACTGCTCCCTCAGCAGACGGTGCAAGGAAAGAGAACCAGTCTAACTTCAGACAGCTTGGAAATTAAAGCCACACAACGGGACAGTAGAAAATCTGCAACTTCCAAAATGGCAATTTTTCACATTGAACGCATCACAGCGCCAGAATATCTTATTCTCTCAGTTTTGCTGTGTTGGAAGTAGTGCATATCACGACCCTCTCTCCTGAAAGTCAATAGGAAATGGGCACATCTGTGTCTCCCATTCAAGCTCAGTGGGACAACTCTCACTCCAGTACAAGCACATGCTTAAATGCTTTGCTGAGTTAAACTCCAGGCACTGTTCTGTCCTATCTGTAGCTATGAGCCATCCTCCCACAAGCATTCATTCTTTGCTACATCACACAGAAAGGTTCAAAAGCATGTAAAAAAGTTACCTTTTTCTATTAAACCCTATAGTGCTTTTCTGTAAGGCTAGTAAATTCAGTTTATTGAGCAGTATGACTGCTTGAGCATTTTTAGTATGCTATAATGCATAAGAGATACTGTATTATCCAGTGTATTTCAATCTTTGAAAAGTTTTTTAAAGACTGAAATGCTTGCAATTTAATTTTAGGAATGTATTAGCACATATACAATAGCAAAAATGTATTCATTTTCAGCCAGCATTACAATAATTTCTGTTATCATAAAGGAATCTACTGGCATTAAAAATGTACATGAATAAGATGGACTGTATTCACCACAATTATCACTGCTAAGCATTTAGAAAGCCTGGACCCGTTACAATTTGATGACAGTTAACAAGAGAAGAAATTTTGTTATTAACATCCTAAACATTAGAAGCAAAAAAATCCGGTATGACACTATTTGCAGAGAAACAACAGATTCAGAGCTCTAAAATAGGATTTTAAATTATTTAAAATATTGTATTTGTTTAATGAATTAACAATGCATGCCTGAGTAGGCTTTTCAGTACTCCGTGCAGGATTACGACAGGAAGGTCAAATTACACCAAGCGCTCATGTATGACAAGGTTGCTCACTTAGTGTTGGAATTGACCTTTAAGGGCTGTGTTGTCATATTTGAATGGCTACCAATGTACAGTTGTCAATTGACTGCAAAGAAAATGCTGATAGTTTAGGAGAGAAAACTATTAGGCAGCCAAAGCTTTATATTGATAATGATGCGGTCGGTTTTTGCAGAGGGAGAGTGAATTAGGCTGTATGCTTGGACTAGCTGCCATAAACCCAGAATTCACAATAAAACATCTGACAGCTTGTTCAAAATGTTATAATAATATGGAAGGACAGATACGTGTCTGTTTTGTCAGTGACACTACAGATTGTTCTGTTGTTGTACGTAGGCTACATACGGTTGAGGAAAGCATGAATGTATCTTCAAAATGGAGCACTTGAACCATTTTTTGTTATATTGTGGTCAAGTTTGTTTGCAGGATTAAAGAAATGCATATTAAAACTACCAGCAGTGAAATGAACAGTAATATTTATGCAGCATGTCAGCACACAGAACAGCATCCTCCAGCGCAGAGGAAAGTCCCTGAAAGGTGAGATCTGACACACCAAAATGATGTTATCGAAACTTGAAAAGCTATGCCACAGGCTTAGCTATGCTCCTAGCAATGCTGAGCAAACCAGGGGTATCCAACCACAAGACAAAAGAAGAAAGCGTAATTGAGCAGTTTGGTTCCAGCCTCAGAAGCAAGGCTCTTTGTTATCCCATCCACCCGCAGCTGGCAGAGCTGCTGCCAGCTGTGGAAGACTCAGCTTTGCAACCATGGCACAAGTGGCATTTCAGGAACATTTTGTCTGAGGGCTGAGAGAGGCACACAGAGCAGCTTTGTGCCTCTAGGCATGAAGTAATCTCTTGAGTAAAAGTATAGCGTCTATGTGAACTGATCAGCCAAGAATTCTACTGAAAAATAAGGCAGACAAGGTCTTTTTTATTTGGAGTTCTCTTTTAAGAGGAGTTCCACCATTATGAATAACAGTGTATTTGCATCGGGGCTGGATGATTATCACCAGCACATTCCTTGCCTTCTCCCAAGCCTCACCATTTCTGCACTGCACCTTCCCTTTACTGTGGAATACATGTGGCAATGACTTTTTGCAAAGGATGTCTTCAACCTAGGGATGTCTAACTCTACATACCCACTGTAATCATGAAAAAACATACCCTGCCCTAGGGTGAGCTGGAGAAACTCATCAGATACCCCTGGAAGAGTTAAAATTCTTCACTAGCATAAAATAGACCCTCTTATGAAAATTGTCCTTTATCAGGCTCCACCATATATTTCAAATCACACCTATCCAAACATGGGATGGAGCATTACCTTGGGCTGTGTGAAGTATTTTAATTTCACCTGTTTATTCCCTCTCTACTGCTAAAACCTCCTGCTGGGGAAGGAAGGTCATTCCAGATGGACATGGATGAAAATTACATGGAACATTAGCAGGAGTTCAGCTTAAGCAAAGTCTTCATAAAAAGTCCCCTGAGGGCTCAGGTAATCCCCATCACATTTATTAGGAGTTTCTTGCCCACTGGCAGTAGAAAGAAGTGGTCCAGAGCAATGGAAATGTTGCCTTTTCACTTGGTTTCACTTTCTGTGTATTTTGATTTTATCTTTCGTATGCATGGATATTATAGACAACATGCACAATGTCAGGGCGGAGGTGATTCATTTTTATGACACTTTTTCAGCAGTAGCATGTGAGCCATGAGCAATACTGTGTCAGTTGCTTTGACTCACATTTGCATCCAATCATCAGTGAGTAAAATGAAATCTCACAGCTCACAACATTCCATTTCTGAGGCTCTCAGGATTTTCATTGAGGATCCACAACAGACGAAGTATCATGCAGATGACTTTTACTTTAAAGTTACAACATAATATCTCTTTTTAAGGACAAAAAATAGAACTAGTATTACCTCCAACAAGTCATTGAAACTGCATGCTATGTGCCATTATACAATTATATTGAATGCACTTAACAAAAAGTTTATGTTTGTGCCAAAAATGCCAGGTAAACACATTCATTTGCTGTGTATCAGTCTAAATTGATTGCAGCTAGCATGGCAGTCTTTCCACTGAAAGCACCTCCGGATGGACTGCCAAGGTGTACTGGCAGATATATGTTAGAGGCCTTCTCATACTCATGCTCCAAAGCATAGCAGATCAGCTATCAGGAAAAAGTTTCCTGCTTCTATGTGATTTATGAGTTCTCATTCAGCAGATCTCAGGTAGCCATTTCAGCTGATAGCTGGTCTTAAGGTAAAGAAAGCTCTCAAAATATTGATGGATCTAGCCTTTCAGGCTTCAGCAATTCTGTCCTCTCTTTCTCAATCCACTGCATGTATTCCAAAGGCACTCAGAGAGCTTACTTATAGAAAGCTGTGAATATGGCACCTGATCCAGACCTCAGGGAAGTGGAAAAGATTTGTAATTACTTGAATGTAGTTAGACCCAGAACCACAGAGGTGACATATAGACCATGTCTGTATTAGCAAGTTTACTTGAGGAGCAGATCTATAGAAAGAAAGTTGGTACTAGCACTTCATACCTCTTTGGGGCGAAGGGTTTAGTGCAAACCATTTACAGGCTGTTCCCATGGACTGAATACCATAGTTCCTGCAGTGCTGCAGGAGTGACATTCTGGGTTTTATTCACGTGAGAGGTGCCTGCTTTGTGCGACCCAAAACCACTCCAAAAGGCAGGTTAAGGTGCGGTGAGGGTGGAGAGCTTCACTTCAGAAGCAAGCTTCTCATCAAGCCTAAAATATTTGATGAGACACATCCACACTTATCAGTATGTTTCTTGGTGTTTTGTTAAATGTGGAAGAAATAGCTGCAGTCCCACTGTCTTGAATGAATGTGTTTAGTTGTGACACCATGAAGCCCCTACGGCATCATCATTACTTGGCTAGTTAAATAGTAGGCTTTTTCAGATTAGAGATTCTGAATGATATTGGTGTAGAGTGAGGCAGAAGTCTACCTCATACAGACTTTTACCTGTGCAGCAGCCAAGATCAGAAGCTCCTGAACCATCCTTTAAATTACCCTAACCAGAAGTGCGTATCAGTGATTTATCTCAGTTAGGCCTTTGTGTTTAGATGACAGCAGCTACTCAGTTCAAGCCCCTTCCCATAGCCTCCTCCACAGCAGAACACTAAACAATCAAACAGTTTATGAAGCATGGTTTTGTTGCCAGAAAGAGAAGGAGCAAACCTTCTTATGTGTGAGAAGACCTGCAGTCTTGAGGACACTTTTTGGCCACTATGGCATGAAAACTGAGAGATTCTGAGCCATGTGTTTGGGGACCACCTGCCACAGATGTTGCCATCAGTAAAGACTTTAAACACAAAAAAAAGCTAGTACTATTCTTTCCTGCAACTGAAAAGATAATGTTAATCTCCTGTGTAACATGCTTTCTGTTATCAGCACTCAAGGTAAAACAGTACATGGCAGTCTGCCATGCCACCAATTACATACATATTTATAAAATAAATTAAGACTTTTTTCAATCTCAGTTTAAAAAGAAAATAAAGGTGAGTCTACCCTTTCCTCCTCAAAGTTTATCATATTACATGAAAAATTCTCCCCATCAGCAACATATCCTCAATGGCTTTTAAAGGTTTTATAAGCATGCCTTACAGGGAGTTTTGTTAGAGCCTCACTGACAACATCCCACACTTGTAAAACACTGTGTCTGTACAACTGATCTCTGAACCCTAAGCTTACTCACAGAGAATCTGCCAACATACCTAATGAGCCCTTATCTCTATTGCATTAATTCATACCAATTTGGTCCATGGTATCCCACTCAGCTGTGAATCCTTAGTGGAGAGGAAAAATGCCTGAAATATCAGTAGCTTCCTAAAGTACAACTATGCCATAAGTCACTGCAGAAGTGTTCACAGTTTGCTTCTGTGAAACAGCACAGGGCAAGCCACCTTGGGATAGTCTTAAACATACCCCTGAGTAGGCGAGAGAAGGGGACCCAAAAAATTTACCTCTTTTTCTTTACATTGCAAGGGTGTTCCCAGGCAGTTGGGAAAGCTACTCTCTCCCATCTCTTAGCTACCTCATGCCAAGGGAAAATGCAGTGACTGACTGCAGGTGAGCACCTTCACTCCTCCAATCTCCACTGCAGGGCTTTGGTCTATCTCATACCTGCTTGATTCGAAGGTGCTTGCTCAGGTGTGTAGCTTGTTCCAGTTTGTTTGGCAGATGTTTCACACTCTGGGCACAGCACAATGGCTGCACTGCACAGCAGGATGCTTTTCCTGTCCTAAGGTGTCGTTGAAAAGACTGCATGGCTCTCCCTTTAGCCACGCACAAGGATATGCTTGCAACTCCCACAATTTCTTCATGTGCCTAATGGCCATGGGCAGCCTGAAAGGTCCTCCTGTATCATCAAAACAAAGAGATATGGGCATTTAAAAAGGTCACAGTCCACGTGTTACCAGATGCAGTTCCTTTACTGCAGCACTGTCACTTCTGTGTCCATGCAGGCTGTGGATCCATTTAACTTCACCTGGTTCATTCAGAGAGCCTGTGCTTTGTGCAAAGCCCTCGCGAAGGGTCTCTAATTCATCCTGTCAGGACAGTAGTCCATGAAAGCTATTTTTGTTTTTTATTTCACAGAAAAAGTATAATGCAGTTTTGTTTTACTGGAAAGACACTGGCACAGCCTGAAATTCCATACCTTAAAAAGTCTGAGTACTTTCAAGTACAAGACTGTTTCCTGCCAATAATTTTGGTTTTACAATCATCTTCTACTTTGTTCTCTTTTTGTTTTGCAATAAATTAGATTCCCCACTGCTGAGCTAAAGGTCTGGACAAACATTAAGGAAAACTGCCTTTACATAAATTGTTGTCAAAGGACAAACAATGCTTCCCACTACTCCAAGGTGTGATGAGACATGAAAACAGGCAAATAAAATTGCAGCTTAGAGCATGATGCTGTACACTAACCCTATCTCTTCCATCCCTGCCATGAAGGTGCCCTTCATCTGGAATATCAGGGCTGCTTATGGGGTGCTGGGTTCCATTTCACCTGTCTCTGCACAGTGCATCTGTGCTGGCAGTTCAGGGTGTTGTCTGCATTTCCAGGACAAATGCATTCACAGAGACCTTTCCCACAAAAGCTAACTGAGGAAAACCCTGCTAGGTCTGAGGTTTGGTGTTGTTACATTAAATTCTGGCTCTCTGTCTGGCCTCGAGAAAAGCATGTACAAGATGGAAGTAAAAGGGTTCGGGGTTTATTGGAGTTTTTTTGTCTCTTCTATGTTTTAACCATTCTCACAACCTTGCCCTTTGGCTCTCTGAATAGAAATGAGAGCTCATCGAATAATAATTGTCATAAATGTGAGCTGGTGGCATTATGAACTGTTGAAAATGTTAGGAAATATTTTGACTTTGTCACTGTGAGCATTGCACAGTGTCAAAGGTGACATCTGCTTTGGAGGGGTCTAGTTTAAGGTGCTAATTGGCATTTATTGAGCAATATTTGTGACTTCAATCTATAGCGTGATCTCTGACTCGTGTTTCAGGCAACTTCACTGTGTCAGTTAAAATATGTAAATACACTCTCAATATTAACAGATATCAGATGCCCTTGCATTACACAGTTATCCTTTTCACCACTTTTGACAAAGTCTTTGGAAGCAATTATCTTCTTATCAAAGACTTTTCACAACTTCATGGAAGTTGGGGCATTCCCTAGCACAAACACAGGCCAGGCAGAAAATGGATTGAGAGCAGCCCTGAAGAGGACTTTGGATGCTGGTGGACAAGAAGCTTGCCATGAGCTGGTCATGTACCTCTGCAGCCCAGAAACCATATCCTGGGATGCATCTAAGGCAGCGTGGCCAGCAGGGCGAGGGACAGTATTCTGCCCCTCTGCTCCACTCTGGTGAGACCTCACCGGGAACACTGCACCCGGTTCTGGAGCCCTGAAGGTAAGAAGGGCATGGACCTGTTGGGTTGAGTCCAGAGGAGGCTACAAACATGATCAGAGGGCTGGAGGATCTCTCCTATGAAGGCAGGCTGAAAGCTGGGGTTGTTCAGCCTAAAGAAGAGAAGGCTCCAGGGAGACTTTAGAGCCCCTGACAGTACATGAAGGGAACCTACAAGAGAGCTGAAGAGGGACTTTTTACAAGGGCATGGAGTGATATGAAAAGAGGGAATGGCATCAAAATGAAAGGTAGTAGGCTTAGATTAGATATTAGGAAGAAATTATTTTCTGTGAGAGTGGTGAAACACTGGAACAAGTTGCTCAGAGAAGCTGTGGATGACCCATACCAAAAAGTGTTCAAGGGCAGGTAGGATGGGGCTTTGAGCAACCTGGTCTGGTGGGAGGTGTCCTTGCCCACAGCAGGCAGGTTGGAACAAGATAATCTTTAAGGTCCCTTTCAACACAGACCATTCTGTGATTCTCTGATTAAAGATTTGTACAGGAAGAACAGTAAGATAAATGGTTTGTAAAGAAAAGTTCATATACTTCCTAAAGGCTTAAATCTTTTCAATCTAGCATTTTGGAAAGGATAGAGATTTAAAAAAGGCTCAATACACTGTGGAAAAAAAAGAAACCACTATCAAAGCTGTAAAGACTCAACATACTTTGGTAATAAATCTTGCCTGTCAACATACTTGTCTTTGTTAATTCATGTGCATCAAAGTATTCTAACAGAACTCAAATGATGTACTTAATCCAAATTTAAATAGTGTTTAGACCAAGCAAGGACACAGTCACGTACCTGATTTTATGGATCTGTGCAGTATGCAGTTTTGTCACTAATTCATTGACTTTTTATTCATCTGGCACCCAAGGTGGCCCACAATGAAGGCTGAATTCTGTCTGCATTCTCCAGCCTCGGAACAAAATCCTTTTTTTTTATTCATTTCAGCCAGGTGCTGTCTCTTCTTTAATTGAAGGTATTTCCCTGCAAAAATAAGTTATATACTACCAGCATTAATTTTCTCTCCGTGACATTACACTGTCGCAAGCGATGATGTGGTGAGAAAGAAGGAGTTCTGTCACATGGAGCACATGTACAGGAGGCATGTGATAAACATCCTGTAGAATTACACAGCCTTAAAAGTATCCAAATGGATAAGAGACAAGCAGGAATGCACAGCAAAGCAGGGTAACAGTGCCAGCTAGTTTCTGGTGTAGGTATGATGACTTTAATGAAGACACATAAAAGCTAGCGGGAGAACATGTGTTTGTTGTTAGGAGCCTGCCAACCACACTGTGCTTACAAAACAGAAGTGTGGTGGCTTTTGTTCATTTATTTTATTGTGTTGTGATGAGCTTGGTCAACCCCCATGCTGGCAAAAGTGGATTGTTAGAAATATGAAGTACAGATACCACAAATGAATGGGGAAACATAGTTGTCAAGACCTCCTGAAGAGGACATCCCTTAAAATGTTTTTCAAGGAGAGAGGCGTCATAAAGGGAATAGAGAAGAAAGCAAAGCAATGAGAGAAACAGGCCTGTGTGGAAATATCCTAGCTAAGGAGAAAAAAGCACACAGAGGGAGCACTGGAAAAACACAAGATTCAATCAAAACTACACACCAGTACTTCTTAAGGAAAGAAGTAGGTTATGAAGTCTATTTAATGATGCCAGAGAAAAGCTGTGCTTTTACTACTCCAAAAGAAGAGTGACTCTAAAGGGGATGTTGCTTGACAGGGAGACACAATACTGATAATTGTTACTGTAGAGGACACAAATTGGGTCAATGTTTTCTCCTCCAGACTTGCTTATTTCAGGGATTTAAGAATCAACACAGTGGAGCACAGACCAGTTACTGGCAGGGATAGCTAGAAGAAAAGGTGCCACTGCACCCAGCAAAGCACACCAGGTGCCAGTGGCATCAGTGGCAAATCTAAGGTCCAAGTGAGAGAGTAAGAATTGCCTATTTCTCGTCTTTTATATTCCAGTTTATTTCACAGACCGTTTAGTTATGGCATAAACGCGATGCAACATCAGACAGATTCTATGATCCCTTCTATAGTTATTCAACCCCATACTGAAGTTTGGGGTCTCCAGACCTCAATGTGTTCTCTGCATTGTTTCAAGAATGAAAACAGCTTTCCCTATAAGGGGCTATTGATCATCTGAAAAACCTACATCAACAGCAAAAATCATTAGTGTTACTTTTTTCCCTTGAATTTGATTCTTCATTTCAAATTCTTAGACTGCAGATGGCAGTTTCTTAAAATTGGCTGACCCCAAACTTTGTATATGAACATTGCACTTTCCCAAATGCTTCTACCCACTTCTAATACTCTAATAGTAAATTCACCATGAGAAGTCTCAGAGTTTTTTGAAAAATGAAGCTATATGACCCTGACCAACAATTTTCTGGAGAAGATAAGCAGAGACCAAAAAAATAATAGAGCTAACAAAATCAATTAATTGTACCAATTGAGGAACGAAACTTTGAAAACTCACAGTCCATACTGGATAAATGGCTGGTTGAGATGGAGAAGGAAAGATGGTGTTGTCCAGCAGCTTTGCCTCTAGTCTTCTTGCCTGAAAAGGGGATGATCCAAAGCTATTGTTAAAGTTTGTTACCTGCTCTGCTTGGAAGTTTCCACATGCATTGGAAAGCAGAAAGCTGGGCTCATCATTCATATGTTCTGTACTAGTAACCCCTAAAATTTTTCAACTGGATGGTCGTGACACCCACTAAACCTGGTTTTTAATGCCTGTGATCTTGGACAGTAGCCATAAAAACTTAATTCCAAGAGCACATGGAAATGTCAAATAGTTCTTATCATTCTGCAGTTGCATTCATTAACAGTTTAACTTTCAGAAAGCATTATTATGATTTATAAGATTCAACAACACTGACACCTACTGAACACAAAATGCTGAAATCCTGGTGCAGCACAACATGTGCTTACATATAGGAAAACATTGTTTGGCTGCAGTTCAAATTTAGTTTAAGTATTTATGTTCTTGTTCCTCTTTGGTTTATCATTTAAAGTTCTGACACATCCTCAGAGAAGGTTTCTCTTTGGGTGGTTTTTTTTTGCTGGCTAAGATACTAGTCTGTTTGAACTTTTTATTTTGAAAGTCAGAAACAAACATAAAAGGAGAAGACACTGACAACTCTACAGCCTTCAGCAGCAGGTAAGATCACTCAGTGCCTCATGCCTACGGCTTCACTGTCTGTGATGGTAATATGTGGTGATGACCTGTGTTTGTGGCGAGAGGTTTGTGGACTTTCATACCTTTGGAACATTTCTCTGTGAAATAAGGCTCCACTTAGGCTCTGCCTTTGATTGTGCTCCAATAACAATAAACGGTGGCCTCTCCCATCCCTATCTGCTGGGTTGCCTAGAAACACGTTGCTGGAGCAGAATTTGAGAGATCAAGTCTGTTGCTTGCTTTTGCAGGCAAGTATATAATAATCACACTCATAAATGTACCAAGATCCATCTAACAAAGCAGCAGATGTCTTGCCTTTACTGTTCCTTGGGGAAGGCTTGCTCCATGATCCCACATTCCCACATACCATGCTAGCACATCACGTCTTTCATCACACTGGTGGCCTTTTCTTGCTTGTGCTCCAGCCTGAGTTACTCTTTCAAACATGAGCCACCAGTATTTCAGGTGACCTAGGTGACATAATATTAGGATATAGTGGAGTCGGGATTTGTTTTTCTACTACAGCTGTCCCCCTTTTATGTTCTGGCAGACCGTGGGACTGTATTAGACTTTCTTATCATGCTATGGATCACAGGCATCCTCTATCCTTTTTAATTTTTTTCACCTCTAGCTGATAAGCCCCAGTTTAAAGACAAAAATCTTATCTAATCCCAAGTGCTAAATGTTTTACACACTGCACTACTAAATCTGACCCCCTCTTTTGGTTCTCCCAGACCCCCAAACCGTCAAGGCCATTCAGCTTTTCCATATTGAAATTTTGTTGGCTTTAATGACATACCCCAAACTTTTTAAATCAAGGTGCTAGTGAAAATATTGAAATGTATCTGCTTCAAGACATTATTTATTAAAAGGAAAGTACTGAAGCCAGAGAAATTTTAATTCTCACCACCACTGCTTTCCTTTCTATTAGCTTTTACATGCCTTATGGTTCTTGGAGTAATCACACCTCTCCAAATACAGGTGGATTTTTTTCCCCAACAAATGGACAGTAGCAAACATTTTTGATGTCCAAAAAAATAGATTTACTGCATTTTTTTCAACTTATCTTCTACACATCTTAACAGAAATGCCAGAATAATCAACTGATGGAACCCAAGCTGACTTCCCACCATCCTCCTTTTCCCATTGAGTTTTGTTCCATACTTGGTCTTAAATATTTCCAGACTCAGTCGAAAAAGTCTTGCCTGTATTTGAGGTCACATGACAGGATGAATGGTTGTTCAGATTCCTTTAAATACTTTATTCTAAAAGAGGTATTATACTCTGTAGAGCTATAACCTTGCTCTTGTGCTTTTCTTTCAGTGTCGCTGAGAAAATGCTGAGACTGGAATTGTTGTCTTTTGCCCATATACCTTAACATTTCCCTTCTTTAAAAATGGATTTGGTGAGGAAATGAGGAGAAGGGCACTTCTGATTTTTTTTTTTTAAAGTCTGTGTCATCCCAGTATTTTATGAGGCAAATATGGGCTATGTGTTTCTCTCACACCTCTTTTATATTTATTAAGTGGTTGAAGAATGCTTTCTGATTTTTATCCTGAGCAAGCTCCTTTTGAGCGCATCAGTTCTCAAGACAGTCCTATGTTTCTCACTGATCTACACGTTTTTCCATTGCTTATAAATTTTCTACATTTCCAATATGTCTCCTCTGAAGCATTTATTCATTCAGTGACATCTGGAACTCTTTCAAAAAATTGTTTACCTTGTGCTCAAGAAACAATTTCCATCTTATATGTTTTTGTCTCTTTACTTTGAAATTCCCAGCCTCTTACACACTTATTTAATAATGACATATTTCAAGAGAAAACACTAGACAGCTTTAGCCATCAGTTTAGTCATTTTTTCAGTGATTTTAAACCACAGCAGCTTGGGCTAAAGCTGTTTTCCACACGGAGCTTGATCTGTAGGCTATTGCACATCTGAGCCCTGCTTTTTTTCCCCATTGAGGTGAAAGGCACCCATAATCACAGACTCATAGCATAATTTAGGTTGGAAAGGGCCTCTAAGATCATCAAGTCCAACTGTTAACCTCCCACTGCCAAGTCCACCATGAAACTACGTCCCTAAGTGCTGTATCTACATGTCTTTTAAATATCTCCTGGGATGGTGTCTCAGCCACTTTCCCGGTCAGCCTGTTTCAATGCTTCTTCTCTAGTAAGCTATCTCCAAGGACACTCTCCTTTTTTTGTCTCTTGGCTCTAATCATTAATGAAACATCAAAATTACCTTTTTTAATTCCCTTCTAAGACCTGACAGAAAAACATTTATCTTCAAAAAGACTAACTAGAGAAAGGCAGGAAAGGTAGAGAAAAGGTAAGGAAACAATGTCTTGGCTGTAAAATTAAATTGAGTTGATACGTAACTTGGTTTCTTTGCTCAAGTCTCTGCCCAGACAGAAAACACCCTTTCATTCCAAGGTCTAGAATATTTGATTCCCATGGCTTTGTTTTGTATTGGTTAAAACTCTGCTTAAAAGCTGCTCTGCAAAGAGACTTTACCTCTAACACCAAAACAGACTACTATGCCCTTTCTAGATCTACACAAAGACAGGAATGATTTTGCAGTGTCTCAAAACGTGTTTGGCTGGAGTTGTGAAGCAAACCTTTCTAAAATTTTTCTATGCTTCACGCACCCATTGCAAAGCAATAAATCTTGCAGTTTAAGGAGGTCCAGAGGTGCTCGTGCATATTCTGAATTTATTCTTTCAGAACATTTAGCCTGTCATGTATGGTCTCTGTACTTTCATGCTGTTGCTAAGGCACATACACTAACTATATTCATATTGAGAAAAACCTGCTTATTCAGAATACTATAATTATACATCTTGCAATGACAAATATGAGGAGAAAAACATCCTCCAGTGTTAACCAGGATTTTAAAATTGGAAGATGCTGCTGAGGGCACAGAAGGAGTGCACTAGTCCAATCTTCAGTCAACCTTTGCAACAAGAAAGGTCTTTCTACCAACTTAGCCTATGCATAAGGACAAGTAGGAGCAAAAGCACTATATAGAGATTATGAAAGGACTAGCAACCTTGTCCTCATTTAACAGGGTGCAACATAATCTTCCTGCTCTTGTGGTTCTTTGTATATTCTTAAGGGTATTACTACTGACCTTAACAAGAAGAGTTTTTATGAGGCCTTCACTGAGTTTTTCAACTCAAAATAAGAACTGTTTTTCTAGCCTGCAAGATAAACGCAATTAATGAAAAAAATCAAATCTACAAAAAGTGGCTATAAAATTATCAACTTGGTGTCTCATCTTGGAAATTTGAACAGTTGTGCTTGTAACCTTGCATTTAATTTCCATTTGGAGTTTTACCATCATTTTTTGTGGGATTCTTCTTTCTTTGGTTCTGTCTAGTTCTTTTACTCAGAGCCCAGATAGAGACGCAGGAGACACTGTTTCTTCTTTAGGTTTGGATGTTTATTATTTCTTATCTAAGTTAAAACTACTCAGAATGTGCTTCTAAGTTAGCAAGGTGAAAAATGGCCAATGTTGAGTTCTTTCAGGGCCTTTTGAAAGCCAAGTTATCCAATTATATAATGCCAACAACTTTATTTTTACTTATAACCCCATAATCTGTTAACTTGACCTCTGCATTGTGGATTTTTCTGTCCAGTCACTAACTTGCTCAAACTTATGAAGAAGAAGGAAGAAAGAAGTACTGGCCACAACCCTAATTCCACCATCTTGTCACTTGTATATGTATATATTACTATATCCCAAAACCTAAAATTCTACATCTCACCCAGTGATATAACACACTTCTCTCAATTACACACTAACGATCTTGGAGTTATGACTCAGATTTGGAAGCCTTTTCCAGGGCCTCCAATCAAATGCAGTGCATTTTTGTGGATCTCTACTTGTCAGCTCTGAGAGATTAAAACTCTCAGAATCCAGGGTTCCAACAATTTTTCACTGACATTTTAACTTTCTGCCATTTTCATGTCTTGGGAGATGTGCTTTTAAGTATGAAGACTGCATTTTTACATTTAAAAGATTAAATAAAAGAAGTAGAAGACTGAATGATATGTAAGGAGAGTTCCCTGTATCTTCCCATTTCGTAAAAGAAAAACAGGTATCACCATTATAAATAGGCCTATGAGTAGCAAATTAACAGAGTACAAGGTGGTTGCTGCTGACTCCTGACATCTGTTGATACCCAAAACAAAACTATAATTGTCCCACAGCCAAGTAATCACAAGGCTGGTTTTGAGATTTGATTTAAAGTGTTACACAGGGGACTAAAACAAACTTTGAAGGAAGACTAATTACTTCCTTAACTCTCCACTAACTTGAGAGACATATATAATACAATATGTTGTCTAATACATTATAAAATTGAAAAGTGCAAGCAAAAACAAATTATAGGTGTTTGGCTCTGGACACTGAATTAATGCAGATCTATAATAAATCAAAAAATACCAAGGTCAAGCAATCTCTGTTGTTGTTCTGGCATCTTTCATAAAATGCTTTGCAAACATAAATATTTTACATACTTCAGGTAAATAATACAGACATCTAAAAATATTACTAAATTGGTGGGTGATAAATTACAAACATACTGTGTTATAGAGGACAGATGCAGACAGACATGGTCAGTTAAAAAAGAGAAATACCAATTTGTCTCAGAAATACAATAGAATCTCAGAACGATTTGGGCTGGCAGGGCCCTAAAGATCGTCTTTTTCCAACCCCCTGCCATGGGCAGGGACACCTCCCACCAGACTAGGTTGCTCAGAGCCCCATCCAACCTGGTCTTGAACATTTCCAGGGATGGGGCATCCACAGCTCCTTCTGGCAACATCTTCCAGAGCCTCACCACTCTTACAGTAAATAATATCTTCCTAACATTTAACGTAAACCTCTCCTTTTTCAGTCTGAAGCCATTCCTCCTCATCCTATCACTCACAGCCTTTATAAAATATCCCTCTCCAGCTCTCCTGTGGCCCCTGTAGTCCTGGGAGACAACTCTAAGGTCTCCCCAGAGCCTTCTCTTCCCCAGGCTGAACAACTCTCTCAGCCTGTCTTCACAGGAGAGGTGCTCCGTCTCTCTGGTCACCTTTGCAGCTCTCCTCTGGACTCACTCCAGCAGGTCCACATCCCTCTTCTGTTGGGGCCCCAGAGCTGGATGCAACAGGTGGGAGTACAAAGATGTTAAACTGTGCCAGTCCCAACACTGACCCCTTAGGAATGCCACTCATCACTGCTTTTGACATGGACATCAAGCCACAGCTCTTCGGGTGTGACCATCCAATACCCACTGAGTGGTCAATCCATCAAATCCATGTCTCTCCAGCTTACAGACAAGGACGTCCTGTGGGAAAGTATGAAATATTTTGTGTAAGTCCAGGCAGATGATGTCCAGTGCTCTTCCCTTATCCACCATGAAAGTCTACATCGTATCGCCTACCAGAGAGAGGAGGGATGGACAGAATAATCTAAGGGGCTCCTTTCAATGTTGTCACCTACAGTTTTATGGCCTGATTCTTCCTTTATTGGATAAAGATTGCATAGAAACACCTGAAAATGTAGAATTCTGGAAGGAATTTGAACACTCAGGTATTGGAGCATAAACAACCTCTTAACTAGTGCACGAAGGAACTCATCTCACCAGCAAGTCAATTTGTAAGCACCCAAATCTTGCCTCTCATGGGGAAACATCTGCTACCAAAAAGAGGATAATTTCTTTTTCCTCCAGTTAAAGCTCGCACACCTGAGGAAAAAACACAAACACTGAACACAGATGGCACCTCACATTTTATTCTTGGAAAAGTGTGAAGTTGTGAGGATTATAGTGTTATGCCCACCTACCTTTGCTGCTTTCTTCGGCCAAAAATGACCAGGATAATCCAACAGCAGAAATCCAAATCAAAAATGACAATCTTTTGTTCTGACAGTGGTTAGTGACCTTTACCACTGACACAGGACTGCCTTCTTCAGGTTGGCCATGAAGCTCTGTGGAACAGTGAATGTGGTGAAAAATATTCCTGTTTAGATCTTGTAAAACTTATCTGCCTTTTTTGGTTTTTTGAACCTCTGACCTTGATAGCTTCTCCCTCTACTCAGGTATCATCTGTATTCACTTGCTATGACACTGCAGAAATAACAGTATTTGGCAGTTTTCACCTGATTAAAATGCATTTGTGTAGCAGAAAGAGGCTGGGGGTTTAAACTCAAAAGAAAAGTAAATTTCATTTGCAGCTGAATTCTTGATCTTGTTTCTTCTATCGTTAAAAGAAAATTGTCAAAAATTTTATAACTTTTTCAAGTGCTTCTTCCACTTTTTTTTTACATGACCTGAATATGACCCAAACTTCCAAAGCAATGTTTATCTTTCCAACACTACAGTTTTAATGTAGGCTTAGATTCAATTCACGAAAAAAAAATTTAAAATATTCATTTTAGTCTATAACTACCCAACTCCCACATAGTATTTTTACTAGTCTTACCCTAGTGTGATAGAAAAATATGATTCATCAATATTCAGTGATTCTTCCCACTGAACTGTGAATCCTTATTTCCTTTCCATGTGTGGTTCTCCACAAAAAAAATCACATATAAAACCATTTTTAAAATACATATATTCCATCTTAAAAGTTGTGATTTTACATCCTACCTGGCAATTCTTTCTGAAGCATTTATCTATTTTATTATTTTTTATTTCACTTTAAAAATTAATTTAGGGCACAGATAGAAATCAGAAACCGGACTAGATTCCATGAAAATCATGCAAAACTCCCACTGACTTCAACTGACCCCAGATTTCATCCATGTGTCAAAGTCCTTTGGAAGCAGTTCTCCATCTGACAGAAGTGAACTGCTGAAATTGATGTGTTTCAGTGAGGCTGCTATGGCCTGTCCACCCAAAAAACATTCATCCCATTTCATCTGATGTTTATCAAATTCCCCTACTCTAGAATTTCTTTCTCTCTGAAAAATTTTCCCTGTCTTGCCCACATGAGAAAAAAAAATTCTCTCTCATCAGGAATGCTATACTTATCCCTTGATACTTCTTTAATTTCGTCTTCCATACCACATCTAATCAGATTGTGGCAGAAAAGGGTTGCCTTAGTTCTTATTACACTAGGAAAGGTTAGAGATGTGTTCTCAAAACTCACTTCAGGGTAATTAGAAAAAGAAACAGAAAAAAACAAAGAAATCACTGATAACCAAAGGGACAAGGCATAAAAGAGACAGGATGCATACCAAATATTATGGCCATCCAAAAAACTACTTCTGTTCACATTTGAATGCAGAAGTGAGAGTAAGATAGCTACCAAGCAAGTGTGCACAAATATATTTTACAAGTCCCAAACATCTACAGCACAAGATCTTCCCAATAGATTTTGTAGAATATATGCAGCACTTGCTTATACAAAACAGCAATATTTTGGAAGTAAATGCAAAATCAATGTCCCTTTATAATGGCTGAATTTGTAAATGAGATTATCAGAACTGCCTATTAAAATGTGGTCTGTAATGAAAAGATACTGCATAATCTCCTGACAGGAAGACAGAAATACAGTGTGAAGGCTGTCATTTGGCAGTTTGCTGACACTGCTGTCTTTTTCCCAAATTGTTCTCTGCATCATGCAAACATTTTCAGAAATAAGTTCAATAATATTTTCAGTTTCTCCAGTTTCTCTTGGATTTCTTTTATGACAACAGATATTACCATACAAAAAGTAAAACTACCAATCCTACTAACTTAAACACATCACATAAAATTTAGCTGGCAGAAAGAGTAATAAAAATGGAGAGGAGATGAAGCAGGGGAAAATAAACAACTAGGATGAAGAGAGATCCATGAGAGAAAGATTCACAGCGCTACCCCACGAACTATCCCTCTATCCTCACAGACAATGTCAATGATCAAGGCTACCCACAGAATCAAATTAAAATTATTTACATGGGTGTAATACATACTTCTGGTAATTTTCTGTGAAGGCAGTCAGATGACTAAGTCATAAGAGATACATCATGTGGTTTTAGATTGAATAATGTGAGATGCCAGCTGTTGGTAGCAACACCGATGACTGGATTTTTGTGTAGGTTCTGGCTGCTCATGGTACTTTTAATCCTGCTGAATGGGGCCACAGAATTCCAACAAAAAGGGTTCTGGAGGATTCAGCACAGTGGCAATATTTGATCCCAAATTGTCCTCTAATTGTCTGCTTGAGTTTCTCTCTCTCTCATGTATCAATTTCCTGTTGGACTTCAGTGTGTGTTTCTCCTCAAGATGTACAAAAGCCATATACTCATCAGCTTCCGTAAGGCTTCTAGGACTTTCTGTGCCAGTTTTCCCACAGCAGAGGTGGCTGAGCAGCAGATATTTGCAGCTTAACCAAGCTGAAAATTCTACCGGTGAGAGAGGACATTTCCAGCTGCCTCCAACCATGGCAAATGTCCTGGAGGAGGCAAGTTATCAGAATGCAAAATGCCCCATAAATGCAGGGAAGATAGTAATTTTCTCTCTATTACCACACTGAGGACCCTAAAAATAATCATTTAACAATCAAGCCACCTGCCCCCACGATAGCAGGCATATAATGCAACATAATGTTGGGTTGTATAAGGTTCCTAAATTTCCTTAATGACTTTTTTTTGTTTCTTTCTTTCTTAATTCCTAAGAACTTGAAGCATATTAAATTTCAAAAAGTAAGAAAAATAGAACAAAAACTGGTAATGTACTCAGGATGGAAGGAAGGCTGGGTAATATATTCATTCTAATTGTATTAACCTTCCCCCATAATGAGAGGGGGGAAAGCCTACCATCTGTTTAAGTCATTAGTCAGTTCCATAATTAAAGGATTAAGATTAGCTCTAACAATTTCATTACTTTTCCTAGGAAACTGAACATCTGACTATTTAAAACTAGTCTAATGCCACTGAAAAGTGCTATTGATTAGATTTGTCTTTCTTATACTTTGGGAGGTTGCCATCAACCCAAATTCAGTCCAATTGATTTATGCCAGGAACATTTCCTAAAGTTGAATACCATTTCCAATACACAAGGAAAAGAATTTTGTCCATCTGATATAAATAAAAGTATTTCATCAGCATAAAGTAATAGTTAAACCTCACACATTCCTGATATCATACACTGTAGTTTTATGATTTACCCTAATTTGTATTTCCAACCATTCAAGAACAGTGATAAATGAAAGGAGTGAAGGGGGATGCCCTGCTGTTTCGCACAAATTTTAAGAATTAAGCAATTAGCCTCCTTTTAAATCAAAGTGATTGTGGACTATAATAAAGCAACAAAATCAAGGCGAGAAATGATTGCACAAGCCAAATCTACTTAAAGGGCCAAATCAACCTAATCTTGTCAAATGGCTTTTTCTCATCAGGGCAGCACTGCGGCAGGGATTTAGCTGAGGATCTATAGACACTTATCAATTCCCTTGGTAATGTTGTACTATCAATGCCCGATCAGTTTTTATTAAATTCATCTAATTAGGATGGCAGATAGCATCTATTATTTTATTTGCTCTTGTACCCACCATTTCAGTGAGATATTTAGGTTGACAGAACCTAAAGCGTTGTTGTAGCTCTTTGCCTGGTTTAAGCACAACTGAGTAAGAGCCTCAGGAGAACAGCCTCCTTCAACATGTGCTGTTGCTTACAAGGTCTAAGGGATAACATTTACATAAAAAGCACTTCTAGGTTCTGGTATCTTTTTTAACAGTGCTTTTATTCAAATCTTTCCTCATATTTCTTCATAGAGCAGATGAGGAATCCTGAGATTACCACCTGCTGCCCACCACTAAGGCCCCACACCGCCTATGAGCTGTGTTCTGTGTCACTGAACACATCCATAAACAATCCAGGGGGCAGGAAATGTAACAGTGCTGATATTTGCCAGTAACAGCAAGTAATTCTCGGCAGTAAAGCTTAAAACCATCAGTGAGTAGTTCTGAAAGAATCTCACAATACTCAAGTGACCCCAAAGATAAAGTGTCAGGTGAAGCTCAGGGTTCTTCAAAGCAAAGCAAAGTACTTGAGATAAATAGTCTACCTTATTTATATGTAGATAACGAATGGGTTTGCATTAGCTATGAGCAAAAATTCAGTCACTGTGGATACCTTTCAGAAAATGCCAGCAAGAGTGGTCCGAGGCCAAACAAGGAAAATCAAACATCAGCACTGTCTGTAAAATACTTGAGAGGAAAAAGCATTTTGCCATTTCCTTAAGCCACCACGTGTTCTTCCCACACACAGCATGTTGCCACAATCAGACCATGTCCAACAAAAGACTGGGAGAAACTAAAATGGCATAGAGAGAAGGATGACAGAGAAAGACATGAAACTGGTTCAGCTGGAAAGGAACACGCATAGATTAAACTTTAGCATGGAAAAGACCTTTGTATGAGGGAATATGACAGAGGACAAGAAAAAACTGGTACTGACTGTTGTCCAAAAAGGTGTATAGGGAACAATCATTCTACACAATACACAAGTTTTCTGAAGATTGGCAAGCTACCAGTTTTAAACAAAGGAATTTTTTGATTTTGGGGGACAATGTGTTAACATATGGTAGAACTCAAAACAGTAGGATACTGGGGTGATTAAATAAATCTACAGAGACTAGCCAAGCTCACAAAGGTTAAGTGACTATTAAGTGACAATTCCGATGATATTTCTAATGCAGGCCCTGGTTTAAAGAGTCCTTAGATCACTGTTTGTCGGAAGCTGAGACAATACAACAAGGAAAATAGTCATTCATATTTTTTTTGAGGGTGTAAGTGGCTAACCTTGCTCAATTTTGATTATCAGAGTTTGGTTCTTTGAATCTCAACTTTTATCTAAAACCATAATAATATTTTTCTCCCTCCCCTGATCACACAAAATTCATGGTTTAGACTCAATATCTGAAGCGGGTATCACATCTTAAACAGATTTTTTTTTGCTGGATCCTTCATCAGCTATAATGGGATCTTAAACACTCCTTTTACACTCAGATACCGACGCCTAGGTATCACATATGAACTGAATTCAAACCCTAATAGAGCATTTATCCAACTAAATGCGTTTGTATTCAAACACAAGGCAGACAGCATGAACACCATTGTAGTCAATGGAGAAAGAAATGGTACTTGTAGAGGCCCCTCATTTTAACTTCATGCATGAACAAATTCAGTCAAACTGACCGTGTCCTAAAGCCCCCAGTCCCCCATCCCCCATGATGGAGGGAACAGTGCGGGGACCTCAGATGAAGATATCCACAATGTGAGGTTTAAACACTATGTCACGTGAATGTTGCTTTCAGTTATGTTTACACAATTCAGAACAGGCAAAAAAATCCTTTCCAAGAACTTCTTTCCAAGAATAAGGTATATATTACACCTGTAAAGTGACATGTACCATCCAAATGTGTGAGTGTGCACATAACATACCAGCTCCTGCGGGTTGGGATTATTTTTCCTACTTCACCGGGAAATGGAAACAAAACTCAATGCAATTCCAATGTTAGTTTGCTATAAATTCCTAGTCTTTAAGCTAATGGCGAAATAATGTTCCTCTCATTAGTTTAATGATCATATCGTGCTTAATAGAAGCATTCCCCCCTCTTTTTCCCCCCCTTTCATTAACTCAGTCTAATAGTTGCAGACAATTTTCTTTTACTATGAAGCTGTCAATCTTTCTCTTGTATGTAACATGTCAGTCTGTTATAACACAGAATTAATGCAAAGCATTTATCAGACTAAGGCCTCTTTTCATTTACTCACTGAAAAATTATTTCAAGCTATCTAGAACGATGCATGTTAATGGAGCACATTTTAAGAAGAAAACATTTAGATCATTTACAGATTTTCTTTTTTAACTATGATATGTGCTTCCTTGTCACTGTTTGACTTAGAATAAACTAGTTGACACTTGGAAAAAAGGAAAGGAAGCTGAAACTGAAGCAGAGGAAAGTCCCTCAGCTCATACTGAGCTGGCTGTTCCCCTGAGACACGCAGAAAAAGACTTTTACTCATGGCAGTATGCAGCAATATAAAGCAGCAGCAAAGTTTCCTTCTCTCATAATGATGCAGACTCTTCTTAGGAGTATGAAAAACGAAAATAAAATACTTATTTTTATATGCTAGATTTTAGAAGAAATCACCAGCAATTTCACTGAAGGGATAAGGAAAAAGAAGCGATAACAAAGGATGTGTCCAAGAGCTGCCGTGTGAGACCCACTAGATGCTTAAGACCTCAGATGTATATGGCTTGACTGGAAATGTGGAGATGCTTTATTCTAGGCACGTAACCTATTCAGCCTTTCTGCTGGGATCTCTTGCATTCAGTAGTGTCACATCATCTGAGCTGACACCTACTGGCTGTGAAAGGACAGCCCTACATTTCTATCAACACTCTTGAGTTTGCATTTCAGGCCCTCAGCTCTCTCTTACACCTTTCTGTCTCTTGCTTATGTTTATCCCAGCTTCTCCAGAGCTCATACTGCTTTAAAAGAGCAAAAATTTATCTTCGCCAACAGTCCTGCCTCTGGTCGGTTGCAACAAAGCTGCTGTTCTTTTCTTCAGTTCTTTACAATAAAAGACTTTATCAAATGAAAACCAGCAGCTGGTGAATAAAATACCCATTGCTTTGCCTTAGTGAAATTTAGGGGGTTGCTGTGCTTACCCTCTTTGTTCTTCTCAGAGTCTGGCATTCCCACACAAATCTGTTTGTTTCTTCCCTGTTTCCATGAAAGGTTACATTAAGACTATTCCATTTTAACTTTCCCCATTGTTTTGGGTTTTTTTCCATTTAATGTGTAAGAAATGCTTCTAAGTGTCCATATTTCAAGCAACCAATTCAGAGATACTGTATCAAACACAGTGTTCAGTCAACCTGTCAATAATTTTATTACATTTTGGCTTTATAAAATGAATCACTTCTTCAAAACTGTTTTTTAAAGAACTAAAACAGTATTAAGCAAACTGAGAAACAAAAAACTTTGTCACTCTGGACTGTGACTTCAGTGGTTGCCTACCTTTTAAAACAAGAGGCACTCTTCATCCCTAAAATACATGCTAAGGGCCAAAACAGTACTTTTCAAGGCTGTAGAACATGGAAAGAGAGATATTAAATGGAGTTAATATTTTAAACTACAGCCGCTCTGTCACTTACATTGGGAAAAGGAGCGGGGCAGGAGACTGGTGTGACCTGAGTGCAGCTCACTGATCTTAGCATCAAGGAGTGCTGAGAAGGGTTCCTCAGGAATGGGAATAACAGGCCATTTAGCTGGTGCTGCCATTAATCTCTTAGGTATCTCTGGTGCTCCAGGGGAAAAGATGCACGGAACAATCTAGTTACTCATCCACCAAGACACCTTGTGCGCTTATGAAATGGGCAAATGCCCCAGGTGCCTTGTTCAGTGCTGGTGAGCCTCCTATTACCTCCTGTCATTTCCTAGAGCATAGGCAGCCTTTCAGCTTCCCTCACGTGGACAGCATTGGTATTTTCTAAGGCTAGGACCAGTGCCTTTGTTACAAGGCCGGGTGCTTGCTGCGCTAAAAGCACACAAGCAAACCACTAGCCAGCCCCAAACACCTCTGACTGAAGGGAGATCAGAAACAAAGACCAATAGCTGCCAATAACTCTGTCATGTGAAGTGCACCGAACCCAAAAAGTCGTATCTACCTCTCCCCTTGCAAATATTGGATGAAGGTTCTTCCCATTTCCCCAGACAACACACATGTATTCACACTGCTCTGTCTTTGCATAGCTCAAAACAGATCAGGCCATCCTCTCAGACACTGTTTCAGCCAAATTGATTCTGAAATTTTCATGGGGCATTCAAGGACAAAGAAGGGGGGAATTAAACAGAAATTACTGTCTGGCAGAGCTGAAGAGCCCTTTTGAGACGTGTCTCCATCACTCTTCCCTGACACAAAACTGTGATGGTTATAGCAAGGTCTCACAGTCTCTGAGATCAACTAACCTTGCCCTTGCCCTTCCTTCCAGATCTCAGACATTCCTTTCTGTCCCCTCTATTGTAGAAACATGAGCATTTTGGATGGAAGTGATCTATTTCCTAATTTTTTTGGTTTTGACTTGATCCACCAGTGTCACATGGAGACTGGTTTCCAGCAGGGTCTGGAGGAGATACTCTCATTCCTTCTCTTTAAACTGGTATCTCTCCCTCCTCTCTCTCTGCTCCCTTTTTCCAGGCTTTGACAGCAACATAGGATTTCCTCTGAAAGCCACAAAATTATCATTATCTCATGATGTCACACAGGCCAGCCGACCTTGGCTCTGCTTTTGCTCTGCTGCATGTGCAGTTCTCTCCACCCAATGCAGGGAGGACAGAGAGACCTCAGCCAAATCCTGACACCCTTCTGCCTCCACCCCAAACCAGGGAGCCACAAAACTAGGATCCAGCTCCCACAGAGGACCTCCCTGCACCAGACCACTATTACGCAGTAGATCAGAGGAAGCTCTCCAAGCCTGATTTTATCCCATTCAGTGCCACATTAAATACCTGTGAGCTTATTTCCTGTGTGCAGCCAGTGGCTGGAAGACAAGCATTTGATGAAATCTCGGATTATTTCAGGCACAGAGCAGCAAATGAAACACACGGCAGGTCCTGCATGGTTCCCTACACCACACTCAAAACAAGACAAAATTGGGCATGCGGTGTAATCCACACTGCTCCAGGCACTGGTATTCAGAGGTGCAGAATACCAATTCAAAGTATTTAAATACCACCTCTTATTTTCTTTGCATGCATCCTTATTTTTTTTAGCCTGCCTTTTACACTGCAATTCACCCATGTGCCTATCTTCCTGAAACATATCCCATTTGGCTTTTCTCAAATGACTGTATATAAATATATTTACCAAGTTGACACATGTAAATGTCATTGTCTGTCACAGCTCACTGTTTCTCTTTCTTTGCAAAGAAAACAATGTGTGCAATGAGAAAGGCCACAGGGCTGGACAGCATTGTGCTGCACACTCTATGTTTTCCTTTCAAACTGAGATGGACAATAAATGAATGCCTGCTCCTGGTGTGAAGAGTCAGTAGAAGATCAGTGAAGGAGGACAATGTATCTCAACAGCTTCCGAACTCACAGTGCCAGTTCCCAAAGCAGCTGAAGTCTGACAAGCACTGTCAGAGTAACCAGCACTGAATTGAGAGGCAAATTGGATTGCCTGTATTTTCATAAGGCTTCTCTTAAGAAAGCAGATGCTGAAGCCATTTAGGAGGACTTGCTCCTGGATTCATACTGATTTGTTCCACTATGACTTAGTGTTACTCAGGTATTATTGAGAAGAAAGCTGAGGATGAATCAAAGAAACTGCTTTTCATCACAGTGCCAGAGCAGTACAGCCTGGAGCACAGCAGACATGAAAGTGCACAATATGCTTAGTGAGATATTAAAAGGAGGCCCTGTATGTTTCTAGTATTCTCTCTTCCTTTTATGTATGTATAACTCTCCTGGAAGCTTGAGAAAGAATGATTATTTCCCCAAAGAGGCACATACACAGTCTGCAAAACATTACAGGAAATTTGTGACCCTTCTGGACAGAGCTGCCCTCCAGGGGCAGAAAGCACGGAGTGCACCAATCCTGTGGGGATGGCTTTAGAGCAGCAATGTGGCCACAAAAGGTCACCATGCCACAGCACATTACCTGAGCTGTTAGCCACTGCCATGGGTGATAAGACAAATCAGAATAGTGTGGTGGCACTTCACTATCAATGAAAGGTTAGAGTGGGAAGCTCGACTTCTGGCAATGGATAAAAGGGGAAGTTTCAAGAGAACACAAAAGAGAAACAATGTTTACAATATGCTTTTTCCCAAGCATAAACGTGATTGCTCACTCCTTCTAAGTGTGTCTTTTTTTAGCATTTCCAATAAGGCTTAGGAATGATGGCGTTGCATGCTATTGCTTAAACCAAGGTTGAAGAAACTTCTGATTTTCTTTTCAGAAGCAGTCTTTTTATTCTATCCCTTCTGTAGTTGAAATGGTGTTACCAACCTGTGACCAGCATGCAGTTCTGACCTCCTGCTGACGCCAGGCAACCACATTAAACTGACTGTGCTCTCACCTAGTGCCATCAGATTGCTGTGCTTCACCCATATGTGCTGCTAGAGAGAGAATCAACTCGTGGTGCAGCTCTGCCCAGAAGATGGACTGAGGCAGGGATTGCACTCCTGGCAGCTAAAGAAAAATGGGCTTTTCTGCCCCCTCTATATGTCAAAGAGAAGCAGGAGGCTTCAAGGCCTGTAGCACTGAATGTTTGCCATTTGATGGAAAAAGGGATAGGATATGCTCAGGTCAATTTAAAAAATGTTATCAAGCACCAAAATACTAAAATACCTGAAGATATTCAGAAGGCTAGAAATACCAAATACTTGATTTGAAAGCAGGGTTGCATCATCTGTATAAAGGCATGTATTTCCTACCTGAAATCTGTGCCATGCCTAGCATATTCCAGCAGGAGATCTCGTGTATGGGTGGTGTAGCTTGATTTGGGAAGGAGAAGTCAGACTGGAGAGCCATGACATGAGAAGAAAAGAAACTTCAACAACTGTTCTGGATGGTGAAGCCTGGAAAGCAAAGAAAGAGATTCACACAAGATTTTCAAGTAGCATAGAAAGTCACTCATTGCCTTCATGTAGAAGATTGCAGTACTTTGGAAATGGCTTCATCTCTGCTGAGAAAATGCTGAAAGAATCCTTAATAAGAGCAGGTTCGGAAGCCCTTTAAAAACTCCAGCCCTTAGGAACTCAGAGTGGATCTTCTCTGCTTCTGTGACACGCTTACCAATCACCCTGTGCTCTGCAATGTTTTTCAGCCACTTCATGCTTAAAGTAATCTAATGATCCTAGCTGCAGGAGAAGTTTTGTTAGTGCAAGTGCTGGAGGTCAGCGCTCATGACAAGCAGAGGGAGAGTCAACGTGAGGCTGGCAGATTGCTTGGCACATGCAGCAAAGACATGTGAACCCTGAGCTGAAGCAGCAGGGAGGGAGAAAAGCTGCTAGAGGAGGCTCTGAAAAAAAAATCAAAACAGTCATTCCTCCCTTCTTGTACATACCAAGGGACACAGTTTTGCAAGTTGCCTTTCTCCAATCCACCAGGATGGCTGCTTTGGGGAAAAACACATTTAACAAGTGTGCTCAAAATCACATCTTTTAAGCCCTTTTTAGCTGGCAGTTCTCTATTCCCTCCCCACTGCCAATTCTCAGACAGGTTTTTAAACAGCTGTTTTTAAACTTTTGACACTTCAGGCTTCTCTGCGAGATGTGATGAAATTTCTGTCTGTATCTTTTGCTCACAGTCTGATCTGCCAGCCTAGCCAAAATTATGGACAGTTCTTGTCCTCATGGCAATCCTTTATGCTCACTGGATATTGTCCAAAAACCTCTGCAGAAAAGAGATACCAGATACAAAAAAAAGGCACAATCAAAGAGCACTATTCATACACCAACTAGATCTCTTTGTCCAGCTATTTCATAGCATTTCTTTAACCATCTGGTCTCTTTGAACTTGTCCACTCTGCCAGATTAACTGTATTCATTTAAATTACCTTTTTTTTAAAGATCTACATTATTAGGCATTGATTGAATTCCACTACAACTAGGAGAACTCTTTGCAGTTCATAACTTACCTTGTTTTGTTCCTGTTCATAAATTATCCACAAAGGACTTTGATTTTTTACTAATCTCCTCATTATTCAAGGCCCTTCAGCAAAAAATTAATGCAAACATATTTCAACATATGGATTCTGTCTGTGGGCTAGTCACTTCTTCTAGCTCTTTGACTAATTATTATTTATGGCCTGAGAGTTGTCAATTGAACAACATGGCATTCCCACCCCTTGTCTGGGTGTTTCCTCCAAACTGTCAAGACTTCCTGAGAAACACCCTTCAGCTTTATCTGACACTTCTCACTGAATAAGCTTCAGGTCTGAGTTATCATTATGAGACACTTACAGAAACCAGAGTAGTAGAAAGAGAGGGTGGTTCTTGCTGCCCAATTCATGACTTGAGCATAACCCAATTCCCTGCCTTACCTGTGTTCACGGACCAGAGGTATTTCTCAGAGCTTCCCAGATGATTTATTCCATAACTCACAAGTCAATAACAAAATTATGTGTAGAGGAAAACCTGACTAAACAAAGGCTTATTGCTTTTTACCCTACTGCTCTCTTTCTTTGTAGTCTACCTCACCTTGTTTGGATGTAGCTTGGATACCTCTACATGAATGATGCAGATATACCTTCAGTTTATTCCAAAAATGAGAAAAAGACAACAGCAGTGTTTTGTCCATTTACAACAGAACAGGCAATGAACTTAACAAAATTAAATGAAGCCCCCAGGGACAGTTTCCCAGTGCATAGTGTCAGGCTGGTCCCAGGAAATGCCCTCTGTTAACATCCTTGTCCAGCCCATCCTCAGGGCTGCCTGGACACTGTTCTTTCAGACCTGGGCAGCCCCCAGTGAAGCCTCCCCAACACTCACACTCCTGAGTGCCTTTGAGCCAAATAGGGCTTCACACCAAAACTAAAGCACCTGTCCCTTCATAAAGTTACGATTTCTAAAAGATTTTGAGGAGAGGTAACTGCTATACCACCAGTTTCTGAGGAGGTTTTATTTCTTATTTTTTCAAATTAGAAAAGTGGAAGAGACAGCCAAAGGGCTTTTATACCTCTTTACAGAGCAGTGATAAAAGCCACCAAAATCATAATAGCTGCCCGTTTCTTGTTTAAAATGCTCTTGCTTGGCTTTAGAAAAGAGAAAACGACTCTTTAGTGTCATTTTGATCATCACTGCCACCATCTGCACAAGTCTTAACTCATACAGCATGGATTTGCAGGGGAATTTCAACCAAAGTGGCACCAACAGTGTGTTTTCAGTGCTGACAGAATCCAAGAATAAGGAATTAAACAAAGGGATTCACTGAGGAGCTGAATTGACCCATGTTGCCAATTCATCCCTGCAAAGTCTTACACAGAAAAGTCTGATGGGGAAAAAAGAAAAGAAAACCACAAATTAGAAAAAAAAAAATTCCCCAACCCCATCAGGTCTGTTCAATGTGAAAGAATGGGACAGAGAAAGCATATGTATTTATCTGGTGCATTGTTGAGCTGTAACTCTTTTTCCAGACTCAATCGATAATTTTTCTCTTTAAATTCCCCCGTCCACTGTACAGGAGTCAGCAGTGTTTGTTTACCAGCAGATAACCATCTTAATTAGACTACTGTATTGAAGCCCTGTTCTCTTCAAGCACAGAAATAGTTTTGTTCCCTCTGGCATTGTTTTCCTTGGAGGTGTCTCTTGCTAAACGGAATCTTTTCCTGTTTAATGAAACAGACTAATGTAAATGCCAACCTGTAATCTTTGTGCTCGTGTCACTCCCGCTCAAGTGAAACTAGACAGCACCCAGTTAATTAGTACAAGCCATTAAAACCAAATAAAAAACACCGTTAATGGCCAGCTTATTTATTTCTAAGCATCTCATTTCCTCAGCACCAAAACCAATTGGAATCAAGTAAAACGACAGCCAATTTTTTATGTTTTGAGCATGAAGCCTGTGCAGCCTTCTGCAGGCAAATTTTTGCAGAAGCCATAGCAACTTGAGAAGCAAGTCCTGAGTTACCAAGCAAGCTTTTCCAAGACCAGCACGTGCACTATGCAGGAACCCTCAGCACAGAGTTCTGTGCCTTGTGCTGCTGCTAGAAGTCTCAACCACTGTCCACAAGAGTCATTGCAGCCTCACATCTAGCCAAGGCCAGTTCCCAACACCAACAATGCTTGCCAGCCCACAGAGAATTCAGTGCAGATTTTGTAAGAGAAGGCAAAACCTGACCCCACTATGTCCCATCCTACTGAAGAGTTACTTCTCATACACAGGCTCCTGTTTTCTGCCCCTCAGCACGTACTGCATGCCAGTCCTGCCCTAAACGCAGGGCATGTGAGGGGCACAGCAGCACCATCCTTTGCTTACAGTTCACACCTTACACAAACCCCTAGTAAGGCAAGAAAATACTTTTGAACCTATGAGAATCTTTCTTTCCTGGAACAAAGTTTCCATGGTCATAGGGCCAGCACAATTCTGTCCTTCTGAAGGAAGGAATATGAATAGAAGAAATTTTCAGTAAAGAAATCTAGATCCTTCCTCACTTGCTTTTAGGATAAACCTACCAAAAGTCCAGGGCCATATTCCTCTTCCAATGTCTTCCATCTGCAGGTTAAATCTAGAAGGAAGGACCTTCTTCACGAAGAAGCCCATCTGAGATGATCAGTCAGTTCCACACCTCTTCCGCAATAAGGAGCAACGAGCAGCTGTACCAGGGGAAGCACCATGCCAAGAGACCCCCCCACCAAAAAAAATACTTTTCGCAAAGTCAGTGACTGGGACAAGTGACTGAGGGGGAAAGGAGGGGGTTAGATTGACAAAGTATAGGACTATGCCCAAGTCATGCCTTCTAAGTCTGGCAATTTCTGTGTGAAACAAGGAGTCACAAAATCTAGCAGAATATTTCTGTTCTGAGCATGCTTTGATGGCTGCCATTTTTTTTCTCAATGTTGTGCTCTCGCAGCCTGAGAAACTGTAGGCTTTCAGTGCAAGTTAAAAAGATTGGCAGAAATTCTTACTCTGTCACTGGCTTTTTGTGAAAATTGACTCCAGCAAACAGCTAGCTTTTTCACAGTCACAACCTAAAAATAAAGTGAAGCAGATTAAGGAAGACAACATATCTGGTTCTGCAGAGCCACAGACAAAGATTCAGGTTAAACAGCTATTGTGGTGTATACTCTCCATCACTGCTCACCTCAGCAAGGGTGGGAAATATTAAGAGGTGGATAATACCTTTCCACACAGTTTTAGCATCAACTGAAGCAGGAGGTGATGTCAGAAGAGAGCACATTTTAGAGTACACGCATTCCACAATGTGTGCTCATTGCTTGTTACCCAGGGTTTCCACTGCTCCCCTCCACAAATCTCTTGTACTACATGCCAGCTTTGGAGACAGGAACCCAACCTCCCCATAGCCAAGAGTTCTCCTTCCCCACCTTGTGTTGGTGACATTCTAAATGTGGGCATTTTTCAGGTGCACTGTCCATGGATGTTGGAAAAAAAAAGCAAGGAGGACAATTCAGTGAGCTAAAATGTCAAACTCTGATATCCTCATTACAGGACCTGGTCATTGTAGGATTTATTTGGACCTGATCCAGCGGCCCTGTTGTTGTACTGTATTTATTAAGGCTATTGTGTACTAAATAGCAGGAAGATGAATAAACACATCTTTGTTTAAAAAACGCAAATTTCATTTTCTCAGCAGCCTTGAAGCTGTACAGTTAATGTTCACCAATTCAGACACAGCATATACTCATCTGTCCTTTACTGAAAAAAATTATGATAATAGAAATAGTTGGATATTCTTCAGCTGCTTCCCACTCCAATTTGCTTTTTAATTAGTACTGATTCCAGGAAATTACATGGCTATGTTTTTCAGTACTGTATGCTTTTATGTGATGTGACATTATACAGTGACATGATCAACAAATGCCCCGTTCTGGCCCTGGAATATTGCACCCACATCCGTCATGCTTGCTTTCCACCCATGGTCCAACGAATGCAATTAGGAAATGAGTAAGCCTCTTTCTATCCTAATCACGTCCGTGGGCACAGATGAGGTATGGAATCTAATGCTGAAGCTTAAATGAGATCATATATGACTCCCAATAACTTGGTCAAAAGCTGAATAAAGTTAGCTTTGTTCTCAGACATCACCCATCTAAAGAAGTTCAGTTCCACTTACACGTTTACCTTGTTATTCTCCTACCCTTTCTCACCTGCTAAAGAACGCCCCAGCAGTTCTTCAAAGTCTGGAAACTGTGCCCAAGCTTTAATATGGTGAAAGTCAAGGGAATTTTACAAATTTGAACTGGGCTTTGCTTTAATCCCATAGCATTTTCAATCCACTTTTACAAAAAATATGATTTCTCTCGATTTTTTCCCCTCTTCCCTACGCACATGCTAAAATGACTGTACAGTGGTCTAGAAGCTAGTGTCTAGACCTTAAGAAGCCCTAGAGGTAAGATACAACTCACAGCCATCCAGCTGTCTCTGGGCTCCACATACAGGGAGGGCACTTCCCTCTGACCCATCCCTGTGAGGGTCCAAGAGCTTGGTGATTCTCTCATCTCCACGCTGACTTGTGTTACATAGCCCAGAAACTCAGGACATGACAGTGCATAACATGCAGACCTTTTAGACTTGCAGTGGCTATTTAGTTAGGACTAATAATTCCTTTTGAATGACAATGCACACAGAGATTGCGAGGATTTATTGAGTATAACCTACTGTAGTCTATCCATCAAAGTGACACTCAGTCACTTACAAAGTTCCTTCTCCTACTGTACTTAATGAACACTTCACAAATTTCTGCAGTATTATTTTTGCCTAACAGAGAAGTCTCTTATGTGATTCTTAGGGAGAACTTCCCTAAGGAGTAAAGAGATCTGCCTAAGCCCTTGGCAATCACAGCACATGCTGATTGATCGATGTTGCTCATTTATCATCTCTCACTTGCTCTTTCCTCAGTGCACCACATACTTTAGAATTAACATTTCCATGGCTATTTTGCAGTGAAATCTCATTACATGTTTCGGGGTAACAGGGGAAAACAATCCCCTGTCCTTCTGACCGCCAACTTCCCTTGAGTGGGCATCAGAAGAACAATTCTGTTTTGCTTGAAATGTCAATGACAGCAATGATTTAATCCTTTCTTTCTAGGGGACGAAACCAGTATCTTGTCATTTTCATCCATGTCTTTATCAACAGTCCTATAAATAAACAATAAGTAATGCTCCTCCTGGAGTCAAACAACAAAAACGAAGAAAGTGCTTTTCTTCCCTTAATCTTCTACTGCATACCATTGAAGATGTCTCTCATCTTCCCTTTATTATTTTTCAAGTTCTCCCAGCTTGTGTCCAGTTTTCTTCTGAATGAGTGTGTCTGTGACCACCTGTTCTCCCTCTTAGCTTTGCCATAAACAAGAGGTCAATACTTCTGCACTCCCTTACTCTTATGCTGGCCACCTCTTGTTTTCATTGTTAGCAACACAACTGCCAGGCCAAATCAAAAATCCTCCTACCTAAAAGTCCTGAAAGGCAATTAAAATGTCCATGCTGCTTTTTCTCAGACTTATTCTCAATATGTAGATGTTGCCTTTTGGGACAATGTGCCAGTTTCAAAAGTCCTTGTTCAAATTCAAAATCTCTAGCAATCCCCTAGCAGAGCCACACTGTCCCTGCTCCAGCAAAGGACAGTGACCCTGGGAAAACATGGACAGTGACATAGTTCATAGACACTTTGAGGAGAAGTTCACATTTCATCTGAAGCACGTACATCCCCAAACACCTGGAGAAGGGTGGTCACTTACCACACCGCTGATTAGTCCCAGAGGTTGGCAAGCTCCTTTATCCTCCCCAACATCATACAAGCTCAAGACAAACCCAAATTCTCCCACTACAGTCAAAATACCATTCTCCCGAGGAAGGAAGATAAGCCTCTTAAGTTTATAAACTTCTCCTCTTTCAAATTTTTAACAAATCACTACAGTTTTCTTGCCTGTTTAGTAAGACAAAGGTTTGAGTGGCCTCACCTGAGAAAACAGCTCTAAGGCCCTGCCCACCTAGCTTAGTAATTGACACTTGCTGGAGATGCCTCAGCAGCTTCTCTCTATTTAACGCAGAGCACAGGCTCTGACAAAGTTGTCCTAGTGAAACGCCTAATTACCGCTCATATTTCTCTGGCATCCATACAAAGCAGCACAGCTGCAACAGGGATGTTTCTTCCAGACTTCCCTATAGCCTCTGATCTAAACCAGGCAAACATGATTCGACCTCTCTCCTGTGTCCCCAAGTGTCTCTGCCTACACTAGGGGTACAAGAGCACAGACTGCCATTATTATGGCCTCTCTCTGAATGGCATCTCTCTCCTAAGGCATTCTCTTTTAAAATACAGATTCTTGTATTTGATGAATATAACTTTAGTTTGTGCCTAGCTTCTAGACAACTGAACTCATGTTTCTCGGTTAAAATCCACCAAAAAATAACTCATCCAAGCAGCTTCCAACTCCTCTCCATAGTCAAGAAACAGGGGAGGTAACACCTTTGTCTGGAGAGAAAGGTGTGGGCCACTCAAGTCACATGAAAGATGCCAGCTAGAATAAGAATGTGCATGTCCTGGAAATACTTGTATGTAGGTCAGAGAGTCTTTAAATATGCATTGAAACGATATTAATGTCACTGACCTGTCTGATCACAAGTGCAGCTGCTGCCTAAACCATCTCAAAATTGTTTCTTATGAGAGCAAGTCCCTGCTGCCCCTCAAATCCTTCCTTTATCTGTTGACGGGTGGAGGGAAATTATTTACTATCAGATGTTCTGCTATATTTACTGATTTTAATAAAAAAGGAAACTTGATAAAAGACACTTGGTTTCCAGTTAATGGCCTGCAAAGGTTTATCATTGGAGACCTTTGGCACCAGAGCTGAGGAGAAGTTTGTATTGCTGCTGTTCAGCTGTGCTTTGCCTCGGGTTAACTCATATTTTGTGTTCTGGTGCAGCTAATCTCTGAGTTTTTTCCATGAGCATGAAATAGTTGTTTTTCTTGGGAAAAAAAAAATAAAGACAAAAAAAACCCACGCAACAAAAGCCCCATATATACAGAGATGGCAAGGATTACTTGTAACTGCTATAATTTAAGGGCAAAAAGGAATCCTCTTATCTCACCTGCAGAGTGGATTTAAAAAATGAGAGCAGGAAGAGAAATGACTTGCTGAAAGGAAGCTTTGGAGGGCATTATTAGGGTCCAAATACAGATTTATGTAGCCTCCATGCTGTAGTCTGATATCTTTCATGCACTTTGGCTTAGACAGATATTGAAAAGGAACTGGAGCAGATGCGAGTTCATCACTGACACACATTCTGTCGTGATGTCTCTGTTACGTGTTTACTCATTGCCAGGTAAAATGGTAACTTCCCTCCTGATTAGGATCCTAAATGTACAGCAAAAAGGCTCGGAAATTATTTATATAAACATTTGCAGCAGGGAGGAGATGCACACGTGTCTGTTGACAAGCATGCTACACCTGTGTAGAAAGCAAGCTGCGAAGGAGAGGGCCTGTCTCTCCACTCCCAGCACCATCAGTCCTTTGCTTCTGTGCCAAAGGAGAGAAAGCACACTAGCTCAGAAATGGTGGTGCTTTATGTAGGACTATTCACCGAAGTATCTCCAGGTACTATTGTCTGTGTTAAACTCCTTCTCGAGGGCATGAACTAACCTGCCCCAGGGCAAAGATGTCAGTTCAATGGCACTGCTAGTGGTGCAGACATATGAGAACAGCTGTGTTAGTGCTCATGTTCTTCTGTAAAGAAGACACCTCACAAGAGCAAAACTACATCACAGCCACTACATAAATAATTTCTGATGGTAAAATAAACTTCTGCTTACACACACACACACACACCTGTATATGGCCTGTGGCACAACAGAACAATTTTACCTCCAAGTATTCCCAGAAGAGTTAAGCAAAACCACCTATGTTTGTCTTCCTAATCATTCCTCAGGAAGATGCCAGGCTACGATATCAGCATGCTATTAAAGAAAGTGGCAATCCTGCTCACCTAACTCTGCAATTAAGATAATGTCACTTTATATTTCCACTTCGTAAAATACTTTGAGATCCTCAGATGAAATCTCTGTCCCAGTGCAAAACATTTATACCTTCATCACTGGAGCAGATGACATGCAGTAGACTCGTTTGTGTGTGAACCCTGTTGTCAGTGCTGTTGTAATTAGTTGAGAATCATCCCTTCTGCTGTTTGGAAGTATTTGGTAAGGGCTGGCATTTCCACAGGAGCAACTGTATCTTGGTGGCCTATATTTAGTCTGCTTCCATCACTGTTGTAGCTGTGTAACTACATTTTGAAGAGTATTGTGCCTATATGGTCGAAACAAAATACAACAAATGTGTACATCAACTATTAAAGAGTAAAGGAGACATGGAGAGGCAAACTTATCCATTGCTCTGCACAGAGCAGGGTCAAGTACTCCTAAGCATTTCCCAACCAGTTAGTCTAACCTGTTTTAAAGACTGTCAGTGAGAGAAGCCCATGTGTTCTTAAAGAAGCATTAGCTTGTACTGCATACGAGATTATGTAATATCCAATCTCAAATCCCCTTGGGGAAATATATGCCCATTATTTCTAGTCTTCTTTCATAAATAAGTTTTTCCATCCAAGGCCCTTACTCTTTGCAGCTATCTTTGTATACTTGCAGATTATTGTATCTGGTACACTGTATTCTTTTTCATTGCACTGAGAAATATGCAAAACATGTACCTCTCTGCTTCGTCCATCTTTCCACTGCAAGCCCATGGCTGAATAAAAGGAACACTGGGGGAAAAAAAAAAAATAGAAAATAGGTACAGTAACTATCTTTCAAAGTAATTGCTCTTCAGCAGACCAAGGCTGGAAAACAAGCATAAATGTGTTCTAATTATATCAGCCCCTGAGTTTTGTTTTGGGTTTATTCACATGAATGGAGTTACAGAGGTTCTGCCTTTGCCAACAGGAATAAAGCACCTTGAAACATGCATGGATATATCTAGCTAAATAAAAGTAAAAATATTACTGATGTTGACTGTTAGTAATCCACAAATAAATGCAAAAAGAGAATTTCAAACGAATTTGAGTAACTCATGTAAACATCATCACACACATGGTCAAGGAAGAGGGCCTGCTGCACTTCCCTCGTGGCACAATGCATCCATGCAAAAGACTTAGGACTTCTTTTGCATCTTAGAGCACCCATAACCTGTAATTAACTTCTAAATTATGGAGATTTTTATACATTTGAATTGTTCTCAGGCTCGCTTACAGGAACGTTACCTGTATTTGTAATTCATGTTCTCAAGTTGCAATAATTACTTTTCTCCTAAAAGAAAAGAAGCAATGCCTAAGACAAAAGAGAAGTGGCAGGGTTTTGCTCTGCTCTGTGCTTTACTGGATTCCTACAAGGGAAATTAATTGCTGGGCTGAATCACACAGTAAGTCTGTTCTGCTCGTATCTTGCCCCTGACAGGTACCAACAGCAGATGCTTCAAATCCTCATAGACAGTCACGCAGTAATGTTCCCAGAGAGGATGTTTCTTCCAAAAACAATATGCTTAAGTCTAGTAAATGTCTTGAAGCAGAAAGGCTCAAATCTTTAATATTATATTTCATCCCAGCTAGTGCAACTATAGACATTCACCTGAGTGGAATCCTCTGCAGTCAAATTCAAAACCTCAGTAATAGTGTCCAAAAGAGTTTCGTAATTTTTTTTAAAAGGCAGTAAAAAAAAATCCTATAAATTCATAATACTGTCCTTCATTTTATCAAGTTATCTTAGTCTCTGAAATAACAATAAGTGGTAGAAAGAAAGGTCTAAATTATACCTTTAAATATTTCTTTACTTTATATACTTTTATTTTTCACTACAATCCATTTGATCAAGTCCCAAAATTTCCACTATTTCCTTAAAATATTTTACGTTTTAAATCCAAACCTGTATAAAGAGTTAGCCTTGGTATCTTCTGGGTAATTTACTTGAACAATTTAACTAAGCATCAAGACCTCAGGAAACCCTCCAATCTATCTTCTAACCAAGTACAGATCAAGTTAACCAAAACTATTCTTTATTTATTTGTTCCTACATTCTTTAGGAAGCAGAATTTGAGAAGGTCTATGGATAGACAATTCCAGTGCCAAACTGCTGGAAAGTGTGTCTCAGTATTTAGTCTAAATTTCCCTTGCTGCAATTCAAACCCATCCAGATTTTCCCTATTTGTGTGTCCTAAAGAGCAAACAACCCCTCCTGGATCAGATTGCCATAGACATCCTTGTCCTGAGTATTTTGGCCATTGAGTAGTTTCAAATGGTACCATTAAAAGTGGAGTGAGCAGTACAGAGAGAGAATTGCAATATCCACAAGCACAATGTTGGCAGTGATGCCATGGCTGCAGAATTAAATATGCACCATGACCTTACCTTCTTCCAAGTGCAACTTTGTGCACCAGATCCATCTTCCAAGATCATCTCCAGAGATCCAAACCCACTGGACACTGTGATGGCCAACCCCAGGCTCTTCAATGATATTCAGTGGAAAGCCAGACTCACTGACCAGAGCAGTGAAACAAATACAAGAGTATCATGCTTGTCTGAATTGTTCTCAATTTATACACACACACAGACACACACACACATATATATATAAATATATACATAGTGCATCTAATGGGGGAAAAAAATTACCACAAGGCAAAAATAATTCTTTCAGGATGGTGTCAAAAAGGCTTATTCTATTTTAAGTTTCCTATCTCTTCAACTCCTCCTTATTTTTCTAAATAAATATATCAAAGTGTCAAAAAAGAAGTTGCTTGGGATTAAAAGATAACATCTTCTTTCAAGAAACAATATGTTCCTTAGAGAATATCAAAAGAAAGTACTTGGACTTTCTCAAAGTTTTCTTCAGAAATAAAAAAGAATGACAAGATGGTCACAAAAATGTAGAAGATCCTTTGTCACCAAATATATTCACATTCAGAATTTGGCAGAAAACATGTGATAAGAAAGAAGTCTGCCAAGCTTTCACACTATTGCTGAGTCTACCTGCTCACACTGAGCAGGTGACTTCTCTTTACAAGACCTGGATCACCATTCAGCAAAAGGAACAGATCACAAAGACATAATCACTTACCAGCCACAGCCACTGTTTTACTGGAGTGTTTGGTTGTCCACGTAGGCATCCCTGGGTCTAGATGGCATTTCCATGTTGATCTTTCAGCCCAGTGTAGCTAACTGGCCTTACACAAGCTCTCCATGCTTTTATCTCCTGTGTGGAGTAGGTATTTCCCTAAGAAGCTTTAACCATCACCCAAAGCAAAGCAAGGGTTAATGGCTGCCCAAATGCAGCAGTGTTTTGAAGTGTGCTGTATTATTTTTTATGTATGTACATACCATAGAATGGTTTGCATCAGGAGAGACCTCAAAGCTCATGTAGTTCCAATCCCGTGCCATGTCAGGGACTCCTTCCCTTCCCTCCCTTGCTCAAAGCCCCATCCAACCTGGCCTGGAACACTTCCGGGGATGAAGCATCCACAACTACTCTATGTAAGCTGTTTCACTGCCTCACCACACTCACAATAAAGAAATTTTTTTCTGATATCTAATCTAAATCTACCCTCTTACAGTTTAATTTATGTGTTATTGGCAATTTTATGGGAGAGATGAGCATAGATCAGAACAGGAAGAAAAATGAGATTAAGCTCTCCTCCTGGGAAACTCTGAAAGTCTTCAGAAGAAAGACGTTACATTACACTGTAATATCATTAATTTTTCAACATATTCCAAATAGAAGTGAGACATTGTCAAACACCTGATAAGGTCTTGACAATTACAGAGCTCCTTAAATATTGATGTGAATTGAGTGGGTCATTTTATATTTTGGCTTAGCAATATTTTACCTTCTACTACTTTGAGAGTACTCAAACATGGAAACGGGAGCAGGATGCACTATTAAATGGGTAAAGTGCCAGAGAGAGCAATATGAAGAATAAATTGAAATCCAAATCTCATACACAAATTATTATTAACACTAATTTCCGCATATTACAAGGCAGCTCCTTTGCATGTATGACATTGCCTTTTGCACCCAAACATGACTTTAATTAAGATCTAACTTATTCATGACTATAATTCAGATCTAACTGCTACTCTAGTCAAATGAGTATAATTAGTCCCAGAGGGTAGATCTAAGAGAACTAGGGTTTCCTTTTTACTCTCCATTTAGGCAAACACAATAGATGTTGGACGATCCATCTGGGAACCTGGAAATGTAAAGAGTTTTACAGAGCTGGTAGGGAAACTCTAAACAAAAATGTTGTTAAAAAGGACTTTCATAAAGGCTCATTTAGTTTAAATTGTTCTTGCAGACTACACAATAGAAGTGAAACAGCAGAAGTGATTAACCAAAGTAAAGCTGATAAACTTTTCGTAATGATTTTCTTGTTTATTAGGAAATAGAACCACAGAAGTTTGTTTAGCCCATCCACACATAATTTTGAAAGGGATTAATGAGGTGGGTATTCATTTTTATTCCTGTCCTGCAGAGAATACAAATCAAACAACCTCCTGCGTAGGTTGTCACTGGCATAACCAAGCCAGAAGTCCTAAAAAATGCTCTATGATCAAGCATTCAGTTATCCCAATGTCCCCATTCACAGCATACTCCATCCAGAAGGCAAAACAATGAAGGCAATACAGGCCATATGATTTGTTCTTTCTTCTAGTATGTCATCCAACCCCTACGGCTGCTTTTCTTTTCACCCAGCTCCTCCTCCCCACATACTTCCCAGCACCTTTGTCCTTTGTCCACAAGGCACTAACTTCACCTTTCCCTGCCAAAGCACTCCTCATCTAGTGCCCCTGTCCTGAAAGAAGGCTGATAGAAACTGGTTTTGGAGCAAGGACCACCTCATCTCCCATTTTCCCATTCCCCAGTGTCAAATCAGCTTCTAAAACAGATTGCAAGGAATTAATGCTCAGGCTCAGCTTAAATTTTTATGTGCTCTGCCATGACACTGTGCTTGGTAACCCAGTGGTTCAGAGGAGTACACTTGCGTTGTTGTACCCTAAAACTGTCCTCTGGTTTGGTCACTGATTATGTCTGAGCTGCAAAGCAGAACTGTGAGTTTCCACACACTGAACGCTGGGGACTGGTGCTCTTCTGACTTTCACAGCTGGCTTTTAATCTATCTGTAGCTGGCACTCCGCTATGCCCATAAGATCTCCAAGCTGTGTTTGGGAAAAGCCAGACTCAAGAGATCTTCTGGTGGAAAACACCATCCTATGACAACCTCTGGTTCAGCCAGAGAACCAGGAGCTGAGGCTCTCAACATTTTGCTGCTCTCACCACAGACAAAGCAGCAGTTCAGGTGCTACCACGTGCAGTCAGCCAGCTTTGGTCTTCAGAGTGAGGTAGCCTTGGCCATCACTCTGTACGTAATAGCAACTATTTTTCTTCTTATAGTCAGTACAGCTTAAACTTCACATTTCCCAAGAATACATCCTTCAACTCAGTTCCCAAAGCTCAGTGACAGACAAGCACTGCTTTTTAGAAAGAAGCACATGTGCTTAATACTCCATTAAGGTAAATAGGGCTCAGTATATGCCTAGTTTTAACCAAACGGTAATTGCGTCCTTAAACCAAGATTTCTCTTAGTATCTGGAAGTGCAACTTGTTTTAAAATGATTCCCAGAGTGAAGAAAAAGAAAAAACAAAAATACAGTCAGTTTCACAGGGGAAGAGGAAAGCTGAACTCACAGTGTTATGATGGCAGCTAATGCATGAGGCTTGTAAGACCACAGTCAGCTGGTGTGGTGCCTTTAAGGAAAGCATCATTAAATGGGTGTGAATGAGCTCAGACTGCTTTTGACAAAAGTTAGAGAGGCTCTTTTAAAATGGTATTTCAGAATAAAAACACACAAGAAGCAAAAAAAAAAAAAAAAAAACAAAAAAAACCCCCAAAAAAAAACAAAAAAAAAAAAAAAAAAAAAAAAAAAAAAAAAAAAAAACCAAAAAAAAAAACCACAACAACCAACCCCCCCCACATTTGTAGCCAGTATTTTTGCAGTGAACTCACTTAACCAGGTGATAAAAATCAGGGTTTGATTCTGCTCTCAACATGTTTTTCCAACTGTGTGTTTCCATAATTTTCACTAATTTTCACCTTTGTATGCAAAAAGACAAACTCTAACAAGTAAGCATTTCTTTAATTGTTTGCCATTTCCCACAAGGTCTCCCGTAAGAATGACATAAGAATGTTCATTCAGTCATGAACACAAGACAGTTACTTTTATCTCAATCCCAACCCAGAGAAGAACATTCAATGTTTAAAAGGGAGATGGAAGTTTTGTTTAATTTCCAGAGGCATTTCTGAATTTTTACATCCCACACAACCCCACGAAGAGAAGACAGTGTCACTTTAGGAGGAGGTAACTGGATTCTCCTTCCTAAATTGGTTTTGACTCAATCAGGTCTTAAGGCAGTGTACTGCTTCAAATTACAGAAGTATTTTTAGCTAAGAAATATATTGAACGAACAGTGTATGAGATTCTTCCCAGTAATGGACCCTACACAGTGCTAAAGAAAAGCTAAATCTGAGCCAGAACTAAGAGGCTGAGAGATCAGAAATGCAATTTACATTGCCTTGCAGCAGGTTCAAGGCGAATTCGTACTCCATGCATCCTTTACAAGTGTTGTACGATGGACATGTGTGTGCATAGCAGTAGTAATGTTCTGCTGGATGTGCAAGCTTGAACAGCTTGTGCTGCATAATGAAAGACAATGGAGAGTCAGCTCAGAGAGGAAATAGAAACCTATTAGATTATCTATTTCATCCCCTTACCACTATAAGACTTCACTCTATAATAATTTCATATCATTTATTCTATTCCAGTTTAAAGTGCCTGGGGTGAAGAAGCTTCCCCTGAGATATTATTCACAGCTTGATAGATCTCAGTATGTGGAAGCATTTCCTAATACACAACACTCATGTTTCCCTTTGAAATTTCATCCCATTACTCCCGGGCACCCACCCTAAATCAATATTTCTTTTCTTTCCATTATTTTTCAGCTTCAAGTTTCAGCAACACATCCCTTTTGCTCCCGTTTAACAATCCCATAATACGCAGCAGATTTAATCTCTTCTAGGAGCATAAATCAGTTCCTCAGCACCTCCATTACTTGTGCCCTCCCCTCACAACGTTTCATACCTTCAGCTGAGGACAGGGCAAGAGGGGCTCTGGGAACCCTTGGCTTCCTGCCCCTCAGTCCTGATTCACAACCACAGCCACCCTTGGCTGGGCTCAGGGTGCTTCACCTTGGAAATATATCCTGCTCCTTTGCATAATGTGTACTGCAAGAGTATAAATCCTCGATTGCAGTTTCCTTTTTAAAATGGACATATTGGCCATGTAGCAATTTGGGCAGTTGAACAGTACAATTAGAAATGAAATCCACTTTTTTTCCAATGCGTTTCACTCAAAGGCTGGCAGGTGGCAGTGCATCCTTAGGAATTAGCCAGGGAAACGTGACCACTGCAATTGTCATTTATCATTTTTTAATATGATTTATCATTTTTGGGGAGCGGTCTGTTTTTCTTTTCTCCTCCCTCCTTCATTTCACATTTCTTCTTTTTCATATTTATTTTCCTTCCTTGTCTCAAAGAATTGCTCTCCCCATTCCTGCATGGAAAACAATTTAATACAATGTGTTTCACATCCTGTCCGCATGTGTTCAGGTATGACGTCATTTTTGGTTTATTCCTAAAGTTCCTCTATTCTCATGGACATTCGAAAAGGTTAACCTGCAAGGTCAGCAAGAGAGACACTGAAATGAATCACGCTCTTTTGGCCAAAAGCTGAAAGGAGAAGAAAATCTGAAATAACAATATTGCTGATGCAAAGGGTATCAGCCAGCTAACTCAGTCTGCCATGGAAATATCCACTGCTGGTGTTTGATGAAAGAGCAAAAACTTATCTAGTTTCTTCAGGAAGCCCAGATGAGACTGAAAACACTGCAGAAGAGGAGAAAAAACAACACTGATACCATTTGTGTGTTGTCTCACCTCAGGCAGAGAGGCAGTCTGTGTTTCAGGTAACCATAAACAACATCTTAGGGACAACAATGGGGCATCCCAGCAGCATCTCCTGAACCAGAGACCACTTCCATGCACTACAGGCTCTGTTCCTGGGTCCCAGTGCTGGGTGGAGAGATGAGGAAGAACTCGTCACACTGTCACCTGAAAGGCTCTGTACGGACAGGGCTGTAGGGCATGGGCACTCCTGCTGCCCTCAGTCCAGCCCAGGGGGGCTGTGGGAGAGGAGACCACTGAGCAGCTTCAGATGCTGCCCCCAGCTGCTGTAACTGTAGTGAACGCCAAGAAGCTCCTTATGTGGGTTTAAATCATCTTGCTCTTCATCTTCCCCATCCTGGCTTTAGTGTACGAAGCAACTGCTCAAGTGCTGGGCTGGCCACTTCAGAGAAAAAAGCAAAAGGGATGTGGGGCAGCAGTTTTGGGACAGGCCAGCTCAAAGGTGGCTTTCTGGCAATGGAGGAAGCCAGTAGGATCATGCCCAAACAAGAAGATGCTGGAAGCAAGCAAGGCACAAACAGGAGAAAAGGCTACACGGCAAGGGCAGGGGCATGCCCAGATGGAGAGGTGAGACCAGAAGAGAAGTCCTGGGGAAGATGTCAGCCCACTGTTGCTATAGGATACGAGAAAAGACACTGTCACACCTGCTAGATTGAGCAGAAAGAGAAAAAAAAAGCAAGTTTATTTTGAAATTCTCATATTTATAGATTTCTCAATTCCACAAGGGATTGGAGGACATTGTCACCTCCTCTCTCATTCAGTGGACAAAAGAAGTGTCCGTCAAACTTTCCCTCAGCAAAATGGAATGAAAAAAAAAAGAACAGTTAAGTAAACATCGGCTATTATTTACATGAAATCCGTGAGAAAAATTATCTGACTCCAAATTAACAACAGGAGGTGAGCAAAAAACAGGACAACAAGCCCACCTCCTCTGAATGCCAGACCCATGGGCAGACAAGTTAGCTCTGCTTGAAATAGCAGCATGATGGGCAGGATGAAGGGAGGACACCCATGGCTGCTCTCCTGCAGGCAGTGTCTTCCCATCTCTCATCTGCACAGCCTTTTGCTGAAAGAGAGATTCACAGGGGTGACTCTTGCCCCAACACCACAGAAGCAAAACACCTTGTTTTTCAGGAATGCTACCACCTCTGGCCTATCCCCCACCACCTGCCTTTCCTGACATAGCTGTTTCCTCCTCATCCTCAGGGCAGGAGTGGAGACTGGCTGGCTTCAGGAGCAGAGATAACCCCTGCTGACCCCCTCATCAGCGTCACAACCCTCCCAAAGCTGCTGAGATCCCGCCAGCACTGCAGACCTCTTCTCCTTTTGTTCCCACCAAACTCCAACAAAAGCAAACTGTTGTCACACTGTGTCAGTCTGTGACTGAACCCTCCCAGTCCTCAGGGAGCCCTATGGCTCCCCACCCTGCCCCACAGCCCTCACAGCTCTCCTCTCACCCCAGACCGCAGAGGGACCACTGCCAGCTGCTCTGCTCCTCGCCCACCACTGCCAAGTTGAGCTCTGCCCAGCCTGCCAAACGCCTTCAGCCTCCTCCAGCCACAAAAATTACTCTGGCCATTTATTTTCATTTTTTTAGGTTTATTAGCTAATTGCTGTTGCCTCTTTGTTGTGGCTGTGGAAGACCTTTACCCTTCAACTACTCAATCTTTGCACTGTGATTCAGGCTCACATTCCAGTCTTTTAAGTTATGGACCATTATCTGATTCCCTGGTTCCTCATTATGGTACTGATCCAAAATCAACGGAGGCTTTCCTCTGGCTTCAGTGCTTTCTGGATCAGGCTGACAGCCCCAGCACAGCAGCATGTGGCACACTGATGGCTGGTTTGAGCGAGCTCCTAACCAAAGAGAGTTCAGAAGAAAATGGCCAATAACATTTGGAGGCAAGGGCAGAGTGTTGCAGAAGAGATTTGCAGTGGGCATTTAAAAAGCATCATGAGGCGAAAAGCAACAGCTCCCTGAAGTGGTTCAGAAATCCCTTGCAAGGAGATGCATGGCTAAAAATATACCCAGCTTGGCAGAATAAGCACACAGGCCATAGACCAGGTAAGAACAGAAGGAGAAATGCAATGAAATTTCAGACCAAGCACCAAGAAAAAGGTCCCCAGACAGATCTCTGCTTAGCTTCTGGAATACTCTCCAACAGAAAATAATACCAAGCTATGAATTGGTACATTTAAATGCAGATTTGACAAAGCACCAATAAATACTCTATTGAGAACAATTCTATAGTGACAAAGCTATGCATTCTTTTACAAAGGCTTTTTTTGGCGCTAGGCTATGTGATTTTTAGGATACTAACTGGAAAAATGACAATCCTTCCCTCCTTTGAGATAAAAACCAAAGGAGCCATGCCAAATTACTGTACCATATATGCAAATGCCTGAATGCAAATTATGTTGTTATCCTTGTGTATGCTCCCAAGGAGCCATAGCATCTTTTAAGTCCTTTCTTCTTCACATACAGTGGATGTAGCCATCCGTGACAAATTTGTGTTTTCTTTTCTGAGAAGTAATACACTCTATTCCTCAGTGGCAGAGAAGTGAATGGAGCTGCCATTTACAAAATTTAAATGTTTACACCCAGAGGGCAATTAAGTCAGTTTTATATGATAATGTTATAAATGAAATGCTAATAAGTACTGTAAATGGCCATGTAATCACATCCCATCATTTGCCAATTATTAGCGGGGTGGGGGGAAGAGCTGAAAGCCAGCAGTAGAGCTGAAGATGACGTACTACTTTAAATGAGAAAATGCAGGTGCTGTGTAATGTGCAGCCCTGACAGTGGCATTTTTATCACAGAAAGTCAGATTTCTAAGCAATGTCTGATATTGCCTTGTATTATCATGTCAGTAGTAGTAATAAATTGCTCTGACATAGGCATTTTGTTACAGGTATTGCCAAGGGATTTATGGAGATGAAAATCGGAATTTCAAAGGAACTGGAGTACACACCTACTTCAGGAGCTGCTCAGAGCCCAGGGGTGGCTTTGCCTGGGCTCCAAGGCTGTAATACGATCATTGTGCTCTGGAAACTGTTTAGATGCTTTGTTGTGCAACTGTGTACCAGTGAGAAGTCTGTGTAAGCCAGAATTTATTTGCTATACCCCTGTGCCAAAATGGTTTCTGGACGATCCCCCTTTCTACCACCTTGAGGGGCAATTTTAGCCAGCTCTCAACAAAGTAGGAACTTACTTTCAGTAAGGGCTCAGAGTCTTAAGTCTGAGGGGATGCCAGTAAAACTTTTCTAAACATCGCAGATTAAAGCGACTCAGGCTGTGAACTACTTGGCACATAAAACCTTATTAAACAAACTGGGCTCTGGTCCCAGAAGATCCATCTTATGGAAAAGGGTGTGAAGCACGTATTGAACTACCAGGAGCTACCACTGGCCCCGTTACACATGTGACTAAACAAAAAAAGCCCACGAAGGCCTCTTCCCAATCAAGCCTTCTCCCAAAGAGTCATGTGGGACCCAGAATCTGCTCACACCAGTCAGATGCCACAAAAGCTGCTCGTCGATTTGATGACTGAGGGTCAGAATTTCATTTGTTCTGGAATGTTTTCCTGGACAGTCTCCCTGGGAGACAACAGGGAAGGAAATTTTTGGGTTACTGAAATGAGAAAAATATAATCAAGGTTCACCAAACTAACAATTAAATGAATATACTTCACCATAGCTATCACAGCATGAGGTCTTAAGTAGAACAGAAGGGTCCTTGTCTTAGTCCTAGGTAGAACCATAAGACTAAGTCTGTCTGCCCAATGACATCTATGTGAAGATATCATTTCCCAGAGCCAGTGCAGCTAGTGCAAAGTAACCAGAGGGAAGAATGCAGAGGGAAACCCTTTCAATTTGATACAGAATTGTTTCGTTCCACAATAGCAGCATACACCCATTTTGCACCAAAAATGCAGATTCAGGTGCCTGAGTGCCAAGCCTTTTTGCTAAAGCAGCAAAACTATTGCCTTTTCATTATAGTTGAACTGTGTTAGATGCTCTAAGGCTGTAATGCCTTTTTCAAGCCATGAAAAGCCACATCAGATATCAGAAAGCATAAAATTTAAAAGTAATACCTCTGACATTCATTCTTTTAGCCTTTGAGCTCTTAGAGATCATATTTTCAAAATCCTCTCCATGACTAAAAGAGATCAGGAACTTTCTAAACAAAGCCTGAGAATCTCACCCAGCTATGCAACTCCAGAAAATGAAACTTTTTTTTACAGAAAGAAGGATCAATGGACATACAGCAATAGAGAGCTGGCAAGACTGTCCGTAGGTAAAGACTAGGAATGAACAGGGAGACTCATGTTCAGAGCTGCACCAGGGGACAGCGAGTGAAATAGGAATTACACCACTATCCCAAGAACTATACCAATTTTATAGACTTACACTATTTCACAAAATAAAAGGCCTTGAGATACCCAAGAGAGTTTTGTATCTGAGAACCTAGGACAGGATAATAAAACTCACAACACTACCATGTTATATTTCTCAGTCCGAACTTAACTATGGTACTTCTGACTGGGCTTTGCAGGTCAGACCCTGAATTTTCTACATCCTCTTCCTTAATGGGTATTGATCATAAGCACTGGCCAGAAGACTGCAATAAACATGCATAATAAACAAATATAACTACTGCATAGGAGAAAATTACTTGACATTGATGGTAATTAGTGGGTAATTTCCATGCTTATATTTGGTTTTAATCAAGACCATTAAACCTTCTTTTGTTCCTATTGTGATAGATGAAGCATGACAGACAAAGCAAGTCATGAGCTTCACCTCTGACTCGGTGTGAGAAGAGATGAGATTTCTACAATTCGCTGTGCAAAGCATGTTCTTATATTTTATACAGCTCAGCAGCTTCAGAGAGTAACAAATGTTCTAAAATTCACAGAAATTACAAAGCACAACAGAAGAGTAAGTCTGTCTGCCCAGTGACATCTAGTAGGACATCAGTACACACAAAGCCTCACCTGCTTTTTAGCACTGATGTAATCAATTCTGCAACACTTGTTGTCTGGATGAGTAAGAAAAGAGTGAGCAACCCTTTGGCAACCTCACCTGAAGTCTGAGGTTGGTTTTGAACATCACCACTCCTATGAGTGGGGTAAAGTCAGGGGGAAGGTTGAAAATTGGCACTTGCTTTTTGCCTGCACTTGTGCAGGATGCCTGGGCACTGTGCAGGCTCTGCTCAGAGTGTCCATCACACTGACAGGCAGTGGTTTGAGCACACATTTGATCATTGGGGTTCGCCTTCAAATGCATAAAGGAAAATATTCTCTTTGGTGAGCTCCCTACATTCCCTTCCCTACCGGTAATCTAGAGGAACTCAAATCTATGAGTAACACCGGGAGGACTACAAGGACTACACTGGCATTTTGTTTTTCCTTCCAGTTCTACTCAGCCTGCTCTTCTCACCATAGAGAGTAACATAAAAAATTTAAAAATGGGAAGCTAAGGCAAACATTTAAAAGAGCAGCATCACGTTGGTTACCCTTCTTTTCATGACCAAGCCAGACACCAGGACCCATCCATACGCTCAACATGCTCTCCACTGGCACACCTTGCTTACCTTTATGGCCCAAACTCTGGCCGTACTTGTAAAGAGGTGCACCATCCTCCACACACAGCCAAGACTTCCTTAGCTGAGTGCTCCTGGCTGGAGAAGAGTGGGGGTTTTGCAAGGCACCCTCTCAGTGTTTTCCCTCAGAGCAACTACCAGAAAAGAGCAAGACTGCTGAGGAGAGGAACACCAGGCCACATCTATAGATGTGCATAGCCTGGAGAAATGCCCTGACAGCCAGGAACTCATGGATTCCACTGGAGGACTGCCTGCAGTGGGCACAGTAGGGAAAGGTACAGGGCGAGGAACCGCAGTGTGTTTGATCTATTGTGTTTAAAGCTCTCTGAAGGTGAAAAACATGAACTAGAAATGGGAAATAGACGTGCCAAAGCTTCCTCTGCACAATGTTAGCTCACTTCACACTCAGGAATGGTTTTTTAAATCCTTTCTCCCACTGGAAAAAGAACTCCACACAGAGGAATTAAAAGAAACCACTAGCATTTCTTGAACAGTGTTCAAGACCCATGTTATACTAGGTGATCGTGAAGGTCTCTTCCAACCTTGATGATTCTGTGATAACTCTGCCAACACGTGAACTTGTTTTCTACTTGAAAGCTTTCTGATTTCCTGTGTGAAACACTAGCAAAGTTACAGAAGGAAACAAATCCCAAGGAGTTTACATGAGCTGTGCGTATTAGGGAGAAAAAGAGAAAACAAACCAACTGAAACAGGGAAGCAAAAAATCTGGCAGGGATATCAAACAACTGATTTGCTTAAGCAGCAGAAGACACATAGGAAGAAATTTCAAACAGGTGAAAGGAACGATGAGCACGGATTCACGGAGTTAAGAAGCATAGCTTAGAACCTCTCATGCAGATGGGAAAACTAAAAAATTTCATAAGATTTATGTACAAGGCATTCACATCTAAACATGATTCACAAATTAGACATGACTTACAAGATGAGAGAGCCCCCCTTTCACCAGTTTCCCTGTCTTTCACAGCCTCCCACTGGTAGGCATCAAACCCAGCTCAGGGCCCAAAGGCAAGCAAGCTGTCCTGGGCTACTGCATTGTCAGGAAGGATCCTGAGTGCTGACTGCAGTGAAATGGCTTACACCAGTGGTGCAGGGAGGAGACAAGGATCTGGTTCCACATTCATGGGGGGTGTTTTCTGGAACATTAGCTGCAAGTAAAAGAAATAAAAGTCACAACATTCAGTTTTACTTAAAAAAGGATGTAAGTATGTCTCAGTATGCCCAAGGAACAGAACTGCTGCCTAGATAAATGCTATGTCTACATATTGCCATTTCTTTTCAAAACCCACGTTTTTAATGGAACAATGCGGAATAGCAAGATATTCATAATATGCATAAAATGCATAACAGATTCACATTTTCAGTGGTTGAAAAGCCATTCAAAACTACCTTAATTTCTCCTGAAAACATTTCTAGAATAACTAAAAAATATTTCATGCAATCAGAATACATCTACATTCTTGTAATGCAATCTGCTCTAGGTATAAGTGTCAAAAGGAGTTATAAGGTGAGCAATTATAACTGAGCTCCACATAGCCAGTAGCATGAGTACAAAAATTATGCAAGACTACAGGGGTTTAGAGTGAAGGGAGAAATATATTGTTTTTATTAAAACGCATTAGGCTCTCATTTGTCTAATTCCCAGTTTAATGATGCAGCCTCTTGGCAGAAAAATAGCTTTGCCATTAGTTAACTTGATTGTGTTGAGGGTGGACTTTTTTTTGTAAACAGAAAAGCTTTAACTTCAAATTGATTTTTTTCCTCTATTCAAATGAACAAGCACAAACAGAAAGATCTTTTTTGAGGTCATCTTTTTACTGGGGAGAGACATTTTTGTCCATTCTGTTTTGGGGAAAGATTTTGTGGAATGGATCATCACTAACCTAAGTTACTTCTAATTGTAGCAGCCTATTTTCACAAAATTATTCCTGAGTGAAATGTAATTTCAATGGAAAAATAACAGTTGAAATGCCTCATTTATTCCTATTGATTTGAGAAACAGCCAAAAGATCATTGTCCTGAACCTTTTGCAAATTTGTTACTTTACAGAGCAGTAAGTTATTGATGTAAACAGCCTCAATATTAACCAACTAAAAAGTTAACTCTGGGAAGATCTATTAAGCATTATTTGACCAAAAAAAGAAAATAATTAAGTTGGGAAAGTCAAGATATTATACACTTAGCTTTTCCTTTTTTAATTTCCCCATAAAATATTTAATACATTATTTCTCTATTTTGTCATGTTTAAGAGGAGCATGTGCTAGAACCCAGTTTTCATCTAAAGATCAAGACCTGATTTGAAACTATCAGTAGAGGTTTATAGATTCATCTTTACTCTGGGTTGGAAGAAGCAGGGAAGGCATAATTATTGCAAGAGAAAGAAAGGAAGAAAATTAGGGAGTAGGGAGAAAGGTGTGAGGATGGGAGGAAATGCAGAGAGCAGTGCCAGCAGCTAAGGAACTTCTCCAAACCAGAGACAGAAGGTGGAGGTAAGCAAGCAATCTGATCAAAAACAGCATGCCAAGTGACAGACACACACACTGCCACCACCCCTACACCCTATTCAAGGGGGGAGTTAACTTGCTGTGACATTACAGCACTTCTCACATTTTGAAATATCAGTCAGGGCTCACTTTCTGCACCATTTAACTCATTACAAACTCAGTTTTGCAAACTCACTCATTGGAAAATCTTTATATTTTCACATGTTTTGTTAGATACAAAGGGGCAGAGATGAGATTAAAATTCCCACAAAGCAAATGTTTTTGAAAGATACAGCTGTTCAGAAGCATGACCCATTGTGGAGCTTCTTATCAAGCCATTACGAGAAGTAGGTCACTGCAGCCTCAACTATTCAAATGTCACTCTTTCCTTCCAAGAATCAGTCACTGCTAGGTCTTGGTTAATAAAAGACAAATCTCCAGCAAAGAAAAAAAAACAGAGAGAAGCAATTTCCTGCAACATCAATGGCAACTAATGAAATGGTACTGACTTTGCAGTATCTGCTGACAGAAATTGTTGTAAGAAGTTGAAGGAGTGTAACTGGGAAGACATCTGTCTTCAAACTACACTTCTGAGTTTCTCATACATCATTTAATGTTGAGGGAGTTTTGTTGGCTTGAGTAAGCTATCCCTAAGATGTTTTTCCTTTTCATTGTACAATACCTTCTGTGTTTATTCCTAGGCGTAGATCGCTATCATGCTGAGGCTTTTTGTTCTCCATTTCTTCACCCCCCACCATCTCACAAACAAAACAATATTCCTGTCTTCTCTAGTGTGCAGAGAGATATTGCTCCCTGCTTTGTGGAGAACATCTGATGATATTAACAGGTCTCTGCGCACTCTTTCCTTCCTGCCATTCTCACACAGGACACCAAGAATATGAGAATAATATGAAATGCAATAGGCTCATGCATGTGTCATCCACTGCCTTTCTAGCTGGGGCAGACTAACATCAGAAACAAAAACAAACCAGAGGCTATTACCCAAAGTCCCTGAGGCTCTCTGTTTATGTTCTGAGGAGCTCAGGGTTTAGCAGTTACTTACTCTGTGTAGTGCAGTGATCAGTCCAGAGAGCTTCTTTGCTACAGCTGTAGCTGGTACAGGGTACTCAACTTTCTGTGAGTTGATGCTCTGTGTCAGGGCAGTAACACTTTTCTTTATCAGCTGAAAGTTCATCACTTTAAGTGACTGTTCTGCTTTAAGTATGTGCTTGCTCTGGAGGTGCTCTACAACATATTACAGATTTTCAGGTTGAAGAGATCAAAGGCAATCTAGTTGGCCGTGAAATCAATAAATATGAGAGGGGATAACAAAGAATGCTCTTCTTCCCTTTTCATGTTATCATTTCTTGGCAATGAACTATCTCCCCTGTTTCCTCTAAAGCTGAGGGGTCTTGGGTGCTTAGTAAATAATTTGAAAAATCAGGCCAGTGACAAGCAAAACTGCTAAAATCTAATCTATAAAGAGTTATGTGAACTTTTTTATGGATACAGAAGTGCTGCCTTTTTAGAATGTAAGAACTTTCTCTAGCTCTTTTGATACCTTCACACATCCTGAGCTCCAAGAAAATAAATCAGAGAAAAGCAGAGGCAAAAGATACTTACAGGGATTCAATCTGAAACAGAATGGCCAAAAAGCTCCTGGATCTACCAGGCTTCCAGCAGTTTTGGTTTTAACCTATGGCACAGCAGCAACTTTGAAATAACACTGGTTAATGGTGGTGCTGCGTCCCACTTACACTCAGGTAGGACATCGTACCTGAAAACCATGTCCAGGCATGAGCTCCAGGAGACGGATGCTAGGAAAAGCCACCTGCTTCACTGTGGAACAAACACAGGACTTTGCCTTGGCCAATAGGGACATTATGAAGTCTGAAATTACAGCCTTTAAATCCATTCCTTCAGATGAGAGTGCAGAGCACTGCTTGGGCCTCACTGCCCTGGAACATCCTCAGTACCACACAAACCTTCTCTGTGCTGTACCATCTATTTATTGCCCATACCTGCCTGCAAGCAGAGGGGAGCCAAACCCTGAGGATCCTGACTGGGAGGTCACTGAAGCAAAAGAGATTTTTCTTTCTTTCCTTGTCACTTACTGGTATTTGACAGTTATTCCCAACAACTCCAGCTCCAGCAGTGGCTTTCCTGCCTCTCCCCAGAGCCTGGAGATCCCCACCTTGAAGGCAGCTTACTCCAGGGCTAATTTTGGAAGGACAGGCCTTAACATGAAGACTATCTTCCTACAGACACATAAGGATTTTTAGTCAAAACAGTGCTGTACTTTTCAAAACTGCAATTTGCGTCATACGTTTGTCTTTTTTCACAGAGAATAAAACTTTTTAATATAAGAGGACAAATATCTATTTGCATTTTCAGCTGGCTTTTTAATTACTCTGGCAATGCTTATGAAAAACCCAACTCATTCCTTCTTGCCGCCACCACCAAGGAGTTTATTACAAAAGCAAAGGGCATCTGTATGGCCTTTGTCCATGGAAAAAGCAAATAATGGCACCAGATAATAAGAAAAAACAATCTCCCCATATTACAGTACAACATAGAGCATTATAAAAGCAAAACATGATATTACTCTGCAGCACAAAGTCATTTTCTCAGAACTCATCTGGGTGATGTGAAATGGCCTTGTACAGTACTGTAATGATCGACAGACCTGATATAAAATATCAAAATAGATAATATGAGCTGCAGGGCTCTGATTTCTCCCACCATTCATGGGATGAACCAGTAGCAATAGGAAAGAGGTATTGAGCTGTCATCAGAAGCCACAGGACAGAAGCTTCCTATCTTTCAAAAGAGGGCAAGAGATAAGGTCAAGAATTTTAGTTGTTTATGTACAGATATATAAATTCCCAGTATATACTATATATTTGTATTTTTAAATGTTCATCTTTATAATTACTATAGCCTTCTCTCTATTGCTAAATATAGAGTGCGACAACTGCAAAAGAAGTATTTTTCCCAACTCTACTCCAAGAAACTCTCTCATAGCTGGTGCTATCAGCAGTGCTACTCTGGGCAGTTTTTGATCTTACATGAACATCACAGACACCACAGCATTAACTGTATTAACCTGAATAATTCCCATTGACTCCCCAGTAGATTTACTAACATTACTGTAAACTGAGAGCAGCTGCTCATCAGTCCCTCATGCTGCCTGGACTGACTTGGAAATGTGCTAGCTCAGAAACAAATCTGCAAGACCTGATCATACCTCTGCATCTATCATACTATTTGCTAACTTACCTGTGTGACTCCTTAATCTCTATTCAGTAAAATAACCTTCAAAGCATTGCTGTCCGGAGCTATACTCCATCTAGCTGATGTGCCCATACACGGAAGGTGCTGCAATACACCCCTAAAACAATTCCAGTCTGGACTGAAGGAAATTATTCGGGCTTGACACATTTTCAGTTTTCACATGCGAAACTTCTTTTCATTCTTCCTTCTTCATCTTAATTCTGCCTCCTTCCTGCTTTTCCATCATTATCCAACCACAATGTTAAACATCGGGATATGCTGTGAGAAAGATGCTCTAACACATGCGTAGGTGTTGTTCCAGCATAGCAGGAGATGGGCACTCTGCACTCCAAAAAGCCAGTCGTTGTCCTCCCAGCGCTCCAGAAGGAAGTTACACCCTAAGCTGGGCATGGATTTGTGTTTTAGTTATCTTCTGATAGCTACCGCACATCAGCTGTCTTCCCCAGCCCTAAGAGCAGATGAAGGTTGCCCAAGTACCACAGTGTAGTTCACAAACCACAACTTTGTTCCTCAGATTTCCTCCCAGTCACTTGCTCAAGACAGATGCTGCAATATCAATGAATAATCCTTCAGCTGACGACTGTATAGGATTGTCTCAACAGAATAGGACTCAGAACACTACCAGATGCCAGATCCCCCATCAAGGAAATGCACAACAAATCCAGATAACTCATGTTCTCATTCTTCTTGTTTGGATATCAACCAAACCTGCACAACATCACCACGTCCAAACAGCTTCTTGCCAAAATCACAGAATCATCAGAGTTGGAAGAGACCTTTAAGAACATCTAGTCCAACTGTCAACCCAGCACCACGATTATCAGCCCTAACCCATATCCCCAAGTGCCACATCCAGACACCTCTTGAGCAATTCCAGCAATGGTGACTCCACCACCTCCCTGGGCAACTTATTCCAGTGCCTAAAATATCTCATCTGAACCTCCCTTGGTGCAACTTAAGGCCATTTCCTCTGATCCTTTCCCTTGAGACGTGGCAGAACCCCCACCTTGCTATAGCTTCCATTCAGATGGTTGTAGAGAGCAGTAAAGCCCTCCTGAGCCTCCTCTACTCTGGGCTAAAGAACCCCACCCAGCTCTCTCAGCTGCTCCCCATCAGACTTGTGCTCCAGACCCTTCGATAGCTATATTGCTCTTCTCTGGACACATTCTGGCACCTCAGTGTCCTTTTTGAAGTGAGTGGCCCAGAACTGGACACAGCACTCGAGTGGTGGCCTCACCAGTGCCAAGTACTGGGACTCATCAATTCCTTAGTCCTGGCTGGCCTCAATATTGCTGATCCAGGCCAGGATGCCACTTACCTTCTGGGCCACCTGGGCACATGATGGCTTATGTTCAGACGGCTTTTGACCAACACCTTTATGTCCTTTTTCACTGGGCCTCTTTCCTCCAGCCACTTTTCCCACAGCCTGGAGTGATGCCTGGAGTTGTTGCAACCCCAGTGCAGGACCCAGCACTTGGCCTTGTTGAACTTCCATCTCTTGTCCTCAGCCCATCAACCTAGCATGTCCAGATCCCTCTGCAGAGCCTTCCTATCCTCCAGCAGATCAACCCTCCCACGCAGCCTGGTGTCATCTGTGAACTTCGTGAGGATGCTCCCCATCTCCTCTTCCAGATCACAGATAAAGATGTTAAACAGGAGCAGTCCCATTACTGAGCCCTTAGGAAGACCACTAGTGGCCAGCTGCCAAGTGGATTTAGTGTCATTCACCACCACTCTCTGGGCCTGGACATCCAGCCAGTTTTTCACCCAGTAAAGAATGTTCCCATCCAAGCCATGAACAGCCAGTTCATTCAGGACAGCTCTGTGGGAGTGCTGAAGACAACACCCACTGCCTTTCCCTCACCAGCTGGTCATTTTGTCATAGAAGGAGATTATGTTGGTCAAGCAGGACATGTGATGTGGAGATGTCTGTTGTATCTCACAGGACTGTCTATCCATTTCCTCCATTTTACAGTGGCATAATTCTTCAGATGACTGAATGAATAAAATGATAGCAAATAACTTGTTTTGTAAGCTCTTCTCACAACCTCCACAGTTCATATGTTCTTTGTATGTTAGCATCCCACATTTATATTTCACTGGAAAGCACCCTTACCAGCCAAGTCACCCAGTTACAATCAAAAGCAGATAAAGTATTCTCTNAGGCTACTTTCCTAATCCTGAATTTCATTGTTACACCTCAGCAAATACTTAATCAATGATATCTTGGATAATCAAGGGTATGCAAAAATCAACTGAGAAAAAAATTCAGATTTCTGTTTATTATTTTCCTCTCTAGATACCNCAAAAGGCTACTTTACTAATCCTGAATTTCATTTTTACACTTCAGCAAATACCTAATCAATGATATCTTGAATAATCAAGGGTATGCAAAAAATCAACTGAGAAAAAAATTCAGATTTCTGTTTATTATTTTCCTCTCTAGATACCTTTTTTACTGTCCCTAGCAGCTTTAAAAAGAACAGAGAAACAGAAGCACTATAACTGTAAAAGACACGAGTGTGTTACAGCACAAGTTAGAGGGTGAAGGACTGTTGTAACAATGCTGAGGAAGGTGTTGAAAGATGACTATTAGGGAAGGAAAGTTTTCAGAAAGCTTCTGAGATAGGAAACTAAAATTTCAAAGGAAAGGGAACCATGTACAAAAGGAAAAAATGTTTAGGGAAAGGAAGCATGCAGCTTACACCAAAAAATTTACATCTCTCTGTAAAATACACCCAATGTCACAGAATCACAGACTGGGTAGTTTGGAAGAGACCACCGTTCACCATCTGGTCCAAACTCCCTGCTCAAGCAGGGCCTTCCCGGAGTACATGGCACAGGATTGTGTCCAGATGGGTCTGGAATATTTCCACTGAGGAAGACTCCACAACCTGTCTGGACAGTTTGTTCCAATCCTCACTGCACAGTAAAGAAGCTCCTCCTCATATTCAGGTGGACCTTGCTGTGCATCAGTTCCCACCCACTGCCTCTTGTCCCATAGATTGGCACCACCGAGCAGTCTGGACCCATTCTCCTGACACCCTTCCTTCAGATCCTTGTACACATTGACAAGGTCCCCTCTCAGCAAGCTCTTCTCAAGATTGGACAGGCCCAGCTGCCTCAGAATTTCCTCATAAGAGAGATGATTCAGTCCCTTATTCATTTTTGTTGCCCTCGGCTGGACCTGCTCCAGGAGCTCCATGTCTCTCCTGTCTTAAGGAGGCCAGAACTGGACACAGCACTCCAGATGTGCCTCACTAGGGCTGAGTACAGGGGCAGGATCACCTCCCTTGACCTGCTGGCAATGCTCTTCCTAGTGTACCCATTTCAGTGTTTCTTTCAGCAATTCAAATGGGAACTGTTTGTGAGGCAACTCTGTGAGAGGCCAGGCTGTTTTTACCAGATTGAATCAGATACAGTTACCATTAGCTATTCTATTGTATATTCACAGCCTGGTAATCATTACAGAGGTATTCCTCACAGGAGGAAGCTGTTTCCAGACAGCAAAACAGCAGCAAAATTCAGTTTCTCTACCTGCAGGCAGGCAATGACAAGCACTCTCCATACCTACCTTAAAAGGGATTATTGGCTGCTCCAACACACCTGGAATCAGAATTAACCCAGTCAATCACAGAAATAAAAACAAGAAGCAGGATATATATCTCTCTCCAGACTTCTTCCATGGCAAAACATGTAAAACAATGAGAATGGCAAATAGCCTCTGTGGCATCAAAACAAACCTGTTCAAATTCGATGGACAAAGTTGAGAAAGTACTTAAGAGGGATGCCCTCTGAAAACACAAGTATCTTGCTTGCTTTATTTTATGAACTCTAGAAGGCCCTCATGGTGTATGCAAATCCATTTAAATCAGAATGTATCAGTGATATTTTTTGCACAACTCTAGTCCAAAATGGAATAGACCAAAAAGCTACTGAAGCACATAGATTTCAGTTTATTTTTTAATTATGAGACAAGTGAAAAAATATTAGTAAAAAGTGTTGCTGTTGCTTAACATGTTTTCCTTCCTCTTAATACTATTAGATCTTCTTTGCAGTAAGACAACAGCAGCAGACCATGCTCAATATATTGATCATCAAAATTTATTTCCTTAAGACTTACCCAGTGAACAGTAAGTTTGACATTTACCAAAGCAAGAACTCATTTTCTGGACTGTTAGCCACTGTATGCTTTTATACTGTAACCAGAGGTCTCCTGTGCCCTATCCCAAGTAAATGGAAATTGAAAAGGCAGCAGTCACCTAAGAAGAGTTTGGCTTAACCACCTGGAGGAGGGACTCTAACACTCCGAACCAGAAAGACAGTGGGGGTAACGCTGCCATGGCTCCCACATGGTCACAGGTGGGCTGGCTGGACAGAAGAACTGCAGTCAAGGCAGGCTGGGGCCAGGCATGAGAGAAGGCAGGCACCCAGCCAGTCAGGGACAGCAGAATTTGTGGCCTTGGGAGAGCACAAGGGTTACAACCCCAAGAAGTCCTAAAGCAGCAGGCAGGGTCAGAACACACACAGTGGTGGAAAACTGTACCAGGAATCATGCCAAGGATTCAGGCTTCGAGTACATAGGATTTGGGGAGAAGGTTAAGAGTTAAGGTACAGAGCATGACTTCAATTTAAACTGCCATTCCAGCCGTGTCCCACAAGAAACTGACCCAGAAGCACTGTCTGACTGGGCAAACCAGAGTCAACCAGTGCCATCATGCAGCCATTCTCTTTTAAACCATTTCCCTGCCTTATTCACTGGAAATGTGACTTCTTTAGTAAAGGACATAGGGCTCCACTAGGCAGTGACCTCCTTTTCAACCATTGCTTGAAACTCCTTGAAACTGCCCTGGTTCACTCTTCAGCCCATACCTAGCAAGCAAAGCAAAGCTCCAAGGAAAATAAGTGCCTTTCCAAGAAAACACACCATGCCTGAGCATAGCTTCTTAGTGCTTCACTTTGTACCATTAGCCTTCTGTCAGGATTGGATTTCTGATGCAATTTCCTAATTAAAAATAAGCAAGATAGCAACCTCTGCTGTGCGGCATCATCATTGTCCCTATCACACAAGATCAGCAGAACATGAACCTTGAACTGACAGCGACAATCTCTTGCAGCTGGACAAACGGAGGAATGATTTAGTTCAGCGAGTAGTGGTCATTGTCCTCCTGGATAACAGCAACAAATGGAGTACTGTGGAAGGCTACTTGACGTCTGTCCTCTTTAATACCTTTATCAATGATCTGGAGAAGGTGACAGAGAGGACTATGGCCAAATTTTCAGATGACACAAATTAGGATGACCACTCAATACTCTTGAGGGCAGGGCTGCCGTTCAGAGGGACCTCATCAGGGTGAAGGAATGGGCTGACAGGGATGTCAAGAAATTCAACAAGTACAACTGCAAAGTCCTGTGTCTGGTTGGGAGTAACCCCTGCCGTGATACAGGCTGGGGACTGACTGGTTGGGGAGCAGCCCTGGTGAAAGGAACTGGGGGATCTCGGTGGACAGAGGGCTGCACAGGAGCCAGCAGTGGGTCCTGGCAGCAAGGCAGGTCAACAGAGGCCTGGGCTGCATGAACAGGAACATGGCCAGGAGACTGAGGGCAGTCATTTCTCCCTGCTGCTCACCACTTTTTGCACAGACCAGATATACAGTGTCATTTTCTGGTCCCCACATTAGAAGGAAAACATCAATAAACAGGAAGAAGTCTGGTGGAGGGCCAACAAGATAGTCAGTGGCTAGACCACCTGTTGAGGGAATGAAGAGCCTAATAGGCTTCAAATAAGAATTTAAAGATTTGAAAAATGCTAAGAAAAGAGAAAGCACTGTCATAAGCTATTGGCAATTTCCACTCTAAGGATTAAAAGTAGGGTAGCAACTGAAACAGGACCATACTTAAAGCACGTCTGAGTTTCACATTAGGAGTCAAGGCTCAAGTCACACCCACAGTTTGGGCCTGACAGAGCAGAAACACTTTTATTAAGTGAAATTAATTTAATAGAGGCCTCCAGGGAGAGTTTCCTATCTGAGCACTGTACCTGTGCAGTGCTCTACAAGCACTGATAAAAAAGCTGACAGCATTGAGAGCACCCAAGTGCTGCTGAAGCAAAACAAACATTGCTGCTGCAGAAGTGATTTGTGCCAGAGAAAACTAGGTGAGTGCTTCAGTCTTCAATCCTCCACCTATGATCTTGATGTAAGCTCGGTATCAAAGCAGATTTCCTTAGGATGACACAGTCCTTCCTAGTTTATACCACAGAGCCTACATTATGCACTAACTGCCCTGGAGTGTAGAGGACAATCATAGATGTGTGGTTGCCACGTAGACACCATAAACATTAAAAATTCCTGCCACATAACACATGGAATAAAGCTCTTCTCTTCCTTGCAACCTGACATCTCTACAGCCCATTCTTCAGGGCCTGCTGCCCTCACACCCGAGGCCACAGTGCTGCCACCTCCCCATCTTCCTGCCCTGACTTCATTTGTGGAAACAAACACAATTATCCAGGAAGGGCTTACTCAGTGATTTCCCACTAACTCACACACTTCAGTTTGTGTATCCCAGCAGAGCAAGTCTGTGTGGAGTTCACGCGTAGCAGAACAAGCTGCTCAGCAGTCTCCATGAGCAGCTGCACAAACAAGCAGCACAAGCACTGCCAAGGCCGTGCTCCCACTTTGCCAAGTTAGAGCACACGGGCAGAGCTCTTCCAGAGCCAGACCTGCAGCCTGGGGAGCACCAGGACACAGAGGGGAGACTGACTGGGAGCGTTTGTCCTGGCCACCCATCTCGTGGTTCTGGCTGCAGTAATTGCAGGGCTGTGTTGACAACATGCAACCCAGTGCTCAGTGTTTCGGGGTGAGGGAGGGAAGCCCCAAGGCATCGCTCCATCGCATGGCATTGACTCAACTGTGCGGGCCCAAACATCCAGAAGCAAGGTTTGACTCTGAAGTGCGAAAGCACTCAGTCTACTTACCTCCTGACCTGTCAGGGGCTCCAGAATGGATGTAAGCCTATGCAGAATACACACCTGCTGAGTGTGCATGATCCTGTGAGTCAACCAGTACAGATCCTACATTGAATTTTTGCCCTAAAAGTCATTTGCCATTAGCATTTGAAATAACAGGATCATTATTTTTCTCTATTAGAATCTGGAGAAGGGAAAACACAAATCAGGAATATCTGCTCTATAAAGTCACTTGTGATTGCACTGACTGGTCCAGTTCACTAATTCCCCTTCATAAAATAAACTAAAAAATTACATTTAAAAACCACACTAAAACTATGCCTGTCCCTCAAAACAGTGGCTGAGCAGAGAGATATTACCATCTGATAAAAGTAATAAAATTGGCTGAATAGAGCTTGATTCAAGCTCAGCTTGAATCAAGAGACAAGGGGTTACAATACGGAGGAGAAAATAGTCACAAGAGCAGATTCTTCTTCACCCACTCTGAAGAGTACCTGTAATAGATATCATTCAGCCTCTCTATCTTGATGGGAATATATAGCAGACTGCTGGCAGGAACACAGGGCCTCTCCTGATTCAATCTTCAGTCCAGAAAACGGGGTTGAAAACATGCTGAAGCAAAGCTATTTTTATTTTTTGTTTTATTTATGCAAAACAAGCAAGTTTGATAAACACACTTCAGAGACATAGAGTCTATACACAGGCAGTTTAGGGTGTAAACAGAGCATCTGATGCCTACCCAGGTGAGGATAGTGAATGTCTATAACCACCACCATCTTATGAGTTCCAAAGCATGAAGATTTACCCTTTCGGCAGGTGATTGCAGCAAACATTTCAGCTATGGCTGAATGGTATTTTTTGGTTATAAGGAGAGGAGCAGATTCTACTTTAGCACACAGTACTTTTCACGCAACACCCTGAGGTCCAAAAGCAGAGGTTACAAATGTAGTAGCAGCATTTGAAATCTGGCTGGCCAGCACCTTCCTCGGTTTACCAACAGTGATTAGTTTACCTTCTTCACAAAATAAGCCACTTAAACAGCTTTTCCACCTTACATTTTCTATTTCTCTAATCTCAAGGGTGTGCTTCCTAATTGTACAAACATACTCTTTCAAAGACCAGGAAATAGTTAATTAACTAGTAACAGAAAAATTAATAAAACTTTTCAGAAGAGACATTATGGCAAAGAGCCATGACAGTACTGAAACCACGGGTGTATCAGACAGCCCAGTCTGTGCAGAGCTATTCTCTGATGTCTCCTCCACTTCCATCCTACTTCTTTCTTCCTGAAAGGCGTGGTGGAAAGCCCAAATGGCATTGAAATAAAACCTGGGAGTAAGCTGAGGAAGGACCAGTTGCAACACTTGGAACATTTCCTAGTTTACCACAATACTCCTTCCTATGTCTCCTCCACATGAAGAAATGGGCAGCTTAACCAAGGCAAGTGTGCTTCTTCTGGAACATTCATGGAGCCTAAGAGATATAAACAGTAAGAAATACTGTCTGCTGAATGAAGCAGGAAATAGATTTACTTCCAGGTTCCTCGGCCAAGGCCTGTTTCTCAAATATCAACTGAATTTATCCCAAGCACTGGTATACACAGCTCCACTTGGATAGGACATTTCTCTCTTCCAAGGAGGAACCCAGGAAGTGTTTTCACCCTTTTATAGGTTTATTAAATTCTACTGGATTTAGAACTGAGCTTAAAATTTCAGTTTCTTTTCAGTCTGATCCCCAGTCTGGGTCACAGAGGCTGACAATATTTCAGTACACTGTGCTTAGCTGCAGAAACCCGACCTCTGTGCAAAAAAAAAAGCATTAAAACACGCATAACAGGCACCCCTGATAGAAGTGCTTGCATTATCAGAGCCACTCTTCTTTTAGCAATTCTGTTCCACTTAACACCTGCAAGACCCCCATTTTGTATCTGGCCAGAGCTCCTTCACACAAAGTGTCTTCTTAGTTTCAGTGCTTCATTTAAAACTTGATCTTTTGAGTGCCCGCTACAAGTAAATTATATTTTCAATCCATTCTCCATTCCCTCTTACTTGACATCCTGCCCTTCAAAAAGTAGGGTGTAACCTTCATGCACATCCACTCAACTTCTGCTTACCTGTTATTTAAAACTTGTGAGGTCGCAAGTTATGGATTCCGCGTGTTCCTTAATACCTGTGTATGTCTTTCAAACAAACCAGGATGGGGGTGTTTTTACAAATTCAGTCAGTCATCACCTTCCTAGGAATATTTTGCCAGCCTGGCTCAAGTTTTCAGCTCTCCTACAATTCATAAATCATTCCCATGTCAGATCTGTAAATGGATAAGCCTTAGTTTAGGCTTCATCTTCCACCTGTGACTCTCCATGTTTCTTTACCAATGAGGAACACATATTTATCTCTTTTAATGAATGATGGAGACCAATGCATTCACAATCCATAGAAAGCTCAGTAGTGACTCCTACACATGATTGTTGGAACTCTGTCTACGAATTTAGTTAGAGAGAGATCACCTTTTGGTGCCTAGCAATTTCCACATGAGGAAAAGTTACACAGATATCTTACCTGATTCTTCACAAAAACAAACTACTCCAGTAATTTTAACAAACTGAAGAATAACATTCTGAATATAAAATTATTGAATAGCAACTCCATTTTTGTAATAGGTTTCCTGAGCCTCAAAAAATTTAGTCAAAAAGACTTTGTTAATTTCTATGAAATATATTCCTTTATAGAAAAACAATAAGCTGTCTTCCAGAAACACTGAGAAGTCAAACAGGACAAGTCTGATATTATATAAGCAACTTTTTTTAATTTCCAACACCATTCACTTTCTTTTTCTGTGGTCTTAGCCAAACTAGATGGGATTTGTATCAGAAAAAGGGTCTCTGCCTCTCTCTAGCAGACATAAGCCTGACAGTTTTTAATGGTAAGTTAAAATGGGCATATTCACATTAGTAAGTCATTTAGACAGTACTGGAGATAGCAATTAACTGCTGAAACAACTTTCTAAGGATGAAAATGGCTATCTCCATCACGGGAAACTTTCAGCTAAAGCTGCTCCTTACTAAGTAGTAATTACATTAATGGAATTTTTGTCATTGTCTTTATTAGTAAATTAAAATAGATTATCTGAATTTATTTATCCCCAGGCTGGAATATAAATCTCCAGCGTTTACCACACTCCTTTAAAGGTCAGTAAAACTATAATTATATTAATTTATCATATATAGTGAAAGCTCTTACCAAACCAATTTTAAAAAACAGGTTCAGCTTTCATCTTTGTAGAATGAGATTCCTGGAGGCATGTACAAAACTAACAATTGGACAGGGGAAGGAAAACAGTGCAGACAAAGCATCCATTCTGAAACATTTAAAATAATTTTATTAAACAATCGTGTTTTACATGTCATCAGACCTAACCCCTGAAGTGCAAAAATGTTTCTGAGGTATTAAGACTGGAGGAAAACAGGCACAGTATTGGTTGTTAGGGATACCGCCCTACAGCACAGTGGAATTTGCAAACAACAGGCCTTTATACAGCATTTGCAGGATCAGAGAAAACTGAGAACAAGACTGTATTTGTCTTTAGCCTTGAGAGCCAAAAAGCCCTGATCATTAGCCAGTTCTGTCACATCAGTGAAGACACAGACACAGTTAACACAGGATGATGATAAATATCAATGAGGTGTTTCTAGGCCAATATGTACAGTACATGAAAAATGAAATTTAACTGCTGTATGTGTGACCAAAATCCCAACTGTCTATCCAGTCCAGCTTAATATGTAGTGTCTATCGTGGCCTCTCTAGTACCAGTACTAGTTTTTGTCTACTCTACAGAGCTAAGCCACTGCCTTGTGCTCCTGTTTGAGGGCACCTGTCTGTCACACTCACTTCAGGTAAGTCTGATGTTTATCAGATTAACTACAGTCAACAGTACAGTGCTGCTTGAGCCTGGTATCCTTCTGGTTGCCCTCTTCCCCTCATCCACACAGTGAACAAGTCTAACTCATGCAGAAAATCTGCTAAAGAAATAAGCGCTGATTGATGACTCTTCATGTGGAAATGAAAGCTTTTTCTGAGAACTGAAAAACTCATGGGGCAAAACTTGCCCATACCAATTAGTACATTAGTGAGAGTTTTATTCAGTTGCCAAATTGTGATCCAAAAATAATTTTCTGTGAGGAAAGTTTGGGCAAAACTTGGTACATGATATCTCCACAAGTCAATAGAAGACATATTTAAGAAAATATTTCCAAATTATTAATAAGTAAAAGTCACTTGTTCCAAGTCTCTCTTGGGTTATTTTTAGCCAAGACAGCTGAAAACAAATTCCTCCTGAGGCACATGTGTTTTTGTGAAGAATGTAAAGACAAAAGAGAAGTTATCCTTATCTTGCTAGGTGTTTATGGACTGATGAATTTTTCTGAATGTGTTAGGCTTTGTATAAAAATGGCATACTTGGAAAGTTTCTCATCTGCACCATCTTCAGCTTTTAGACCTTACTGAGAAGATGAAGACATGAGCTCTACTGTCAGCACATTCATGGGCAAATGTCATGCAGTCTGATCGCAAACACAATTGAGATTCTCAACATTTTCTAGGCTTGTTACCAACATCACTGCTGCTTACCTACACAACATCATCTAGCAAATCTACAAATATAGAATAGCTGGAATAGAAGCTGGATACCACTGGAGTGTTGCCTTAATATTACTTTTTAATGGAATCATATTTCACAGACAAGAAAGGCAACCCCAAACAAAAAGTGCAAACATATCATCACTTTCAGTTGAAAACTGGGTTCCGGATGCCACTCAGAACTGAACTGTTGGGCCAGTTTCTGTGCAGAAGGGTTAGGGAACACACAAAAAAGAAAATGCTTGAAATTCCTAGGATGACAATGCCTGAAATCAGCGCACTGGTGACTGTGTTCATCTGGAAAGGAGGTCCATTTGGGTGAGCTGCAAGGAGAAGAAAAATGCCCAGGTAAGATCTGGTTATAATCTCTCAGGAGTGCCAAACGCTTCTGCCTTACCCTTCCGACACCCAATATACAGCATAATTGCAGTGAAGGAACTAAAATTGCACCTCAGAATGAGTACCTGTCTACTTGGATAAAGCTTCTCTAAGTACATTTTGAAAAGTTATTGGTTCTCTCAATCTCAGTCATGCTGGGGTATAAAGACATATGCCTTCCAAGGCATTATCCCTCCTCTGCTAGTGACCAACCTTGATCTGTGCTACTCAAGGCAAGACTATCATTATCCAAGGACTATCAATGTAGACATATAGGGATTTGTGGCTTAATCAAGTTAATGAAAGGATTTCTTCGCCACTATCATTATCTACATCTCAATTCAAAGTTTATATAAATCAGCAGACATATCTGGCATCAGATATCAGACATTCTTGAAGCTTGTTGTACACCTTCAGAGAGGGCTTCTTCATATGCTTATCAATTCTCAGATAGGAAAGGTGACGTATTTAATACTTATTGCAGTTCAACAAGCTGTTCATGGACCAATTCTGAGATAATGGGCCACTTACATCCACAGCCAGTACTGTCTTTTCCAGCAGGAAGGGAAAAAAAGCATTTGAGTACCAATGAGCATTTGCCATTACCAGTGGTGGAGGGTGAGGTGAAATGACAACACAGTCTCTCTATGAGAAACTAGACTGCTCCTCCCAGAAGCAGCCACCTGTCCTCAACAGCATTAATCCCACCCTCCTCACTCAAGCTGAAAGGAAATCATCACTGTTGATCTGGTCACCCTCCCCTTCTCAACACTGTGCTGTTTTCTGACTGCTACAGCAGTAATCTCACCTCACTCTACCTCTGTGCTCTGCACAGGGACAGCAACAGGCAAAGGAAAGGCTGTTGTTCTGGGATGGAGAAGCTTTTGTTGGATGGGAAGGAAAGGTAGCAGCCATTAACACAGCAAACTGTGCGCAGCAAATAAAGAATTTGCTTTTTATTATTTTAATTATATCCACTGGTAGGAACACACCAGGGAGCAATTAATTACAGGAAGAACTTTTGTTCCATGACAGGCAAGAACAGTAGCTGCTTTTAAATATTCTAAGTTGAGACAAGAAAGGAACAAAGAGTGTTAGAATTCAGAGGACGGGATAGATTCCTTGTTCCACTCAGTCCTCCTATGAAGAAATACAAGGTGGAATGGCCCAGTGATTACCTTGATTATCCTTTCTTAGCCATCAGCCACTCCTTGTTACCAGCAGAGAACAGAAACAGATAGGCTGAGACAAGTGTTCCAAGTGTCCAAAGGAGAAGTACCCGAAAGCTTAAAGAGCTGATCTCCCCTGCAGCCTATTTCCTTCACTGCCCTAGCAGGGCACAAGTTCTAGCCAAGTTTGTCCACAGGCTCTTTGTGTGGTTAAATGCCAGAACAGGAGCTGAAGCTCTGACCTTCTGGCTGTGAGATGTGAACTGAGCTAGACTGCACCATAATAACAATTTTCCTGCTCTACTCCTGTGTGGCATGAGCCAATTTTACTGCTTAAGTCTGGTTTTACATCTGGTGGCTATAATGCACTCTTCACCCACATATGCTATAGCATCAGATCTTCATTTCAATTTCATCATAGGAATTAAAAGTTGCAATGTAGATGGGGCTGAGTGCCCAAAATAAACTGAGAATCCCATGCTTGCCAATTGCTTTCTTTTCAGCATGTTGGTGTTGACTCATTTACGAGACCAAAATAAAAAAAAACAAGAAAAAATAAAAAAGAGAGAAAGAAATCCCAGGGCATGTATATCAATCAAAATGGTTCATCTCCTCAGTTCTGCTTCCCTCATAAACCCTCTCTTATGTTTCTTGGAATTGTGATTAACTTACCAAGCTGTGAATTGTTGGTTGGTGTCTCATCTATATAAAACAAAAATAGCAGGTGTTATATTTTTAAAATATGTCTGCCTACTCCTCCCCTCTTGCAACACAAAAGTCAGTAGTCGTAGTTTCATTTAAAAAATACGTCATCTCTACTTGCCACATTAACTAGCAGCTTTTAGCATCTCTGTTAGAATATGGACAATAACATTAATTGCATGTCGTTGCTTAATTTTTAATATTAAATAGATATATTAATTAATATTTTTAATGCCTTGTGGAAAAAAAAGAACAAGTACCACCTTAAATCAGGAACCTCTTAATTGAAAAGGTGGCCAGTTCTGTTGTCTCCCTCAGTAAAAATACAATCATATGCACAATGTTATACGCAAGTCCCTTCACTCTTAATCATATTATAAAATAGCTCTATAGGAAAAAACTTGAGTTTAACAAGAAAAAATATGTCAGTGACTATAAATTATTACAAAAAAATCTTTTTTCACCATGTTCATTTTCCTCTTGGCAGTTACATAGTGGTTTTATATTCAGAGTAACATTTGTATTTTGTCTTCAGTTTTTGCTTACTTACCAGTGTCCATTTCAGAATTACATTTCTTGTCACTATTTTGGGGAAGGGGTTTTGTGCAATGTGTAAGCACAGCTCACGTATACATTTGTTTTGAGCAGCTGTCTCCTAAGCTTAAGTGAGACATCCATCAAAAGCTACATAATTTCAATTTCCCAAGTAGGTGCCTGCTTTGTTTCCATACAGAGACTAAAATATTTTCTTCTGTGTACATCTCCCGTAATGACTTATTTTAGATTAACAAAAAAGAACAACGTTTCTCTGGAAAGAGCCAAATGTTAGAAATATGAGTTCAGAACTACACAGAAGAAGGACCATCACTCTTTTGCAGGAACCATTCAAGGTTCCTACCAAGGCAGCTGCATCAGCAGCTCCATTGCCAGGACAGCTGCTGGCAGGAGTCGTGGGGACACCTGGCTACCTTGAGGAGCCTCTGCAGGCACTGATGTGCACAGGCCAGCCCCGGGACAGGTGCAGCTCCACCCTAAATGAGGGAAGTGAGGGGCTGGAGGAGCCTCTGCAGGCGCTGATGTGCACAGGCCAGCCCCGGGACAGGTGCAGCTCCACCCTAAATGAGGGAAGTGAGGGGCTGCTCATCCATGCAGTTGCAGTCCTACCACTGGCAAATGGACCATGGTGAGCCAGGTACAGAAGGTTTGATGGGCTCTGGACAAATGTCTCTCTGCTCAAGCTAGACCAGAGCTGGCCTTGAAAACAGTGTGAGCACGTCCATGCAGCACTACACCACTGCCAACCAGCACTGTACCCTGGCATTCCTCATTGAAAATTTACCTACATTAAAAAAAAAAAAAATATGCAAAATTATCCAAATTTATCCAAAATTATTCATCATCTAGATAGTTTTGGTCAAGTTCTCTCATGATATTCCCCCTTTTATTTTGTTAACTATGGTATTCATAAACCTCCTGGGTTTCATGAGCTTATTTTCACAATGGGAAGTGACAGCAGGATTAATTCTCTCTTTCTGCTCCAGAAGAAAAAGAGAAAGGCAAATCAGATTGAGGGAGTTGCCCAATGCCACTCATGAAATTCATGGCATAGTTTAGAATTGAATTCCATTTTTTTCAAGTACTTCCTATTAAAACATCCTTCTGTTAGCATGAGTGGAATGCTCCAACAGCATACTATGAAGATGGAGAAACCAAAAAAGCTTTACCCACCCACTTTTAGAATACACCTAGAAAATAGTTTCCTTTTTTCAGGCTTATTCATGATTTCATCTAAATAACCTCAAGAGTTGCCATGAAATTATTAAATGGTTTATTCTTTCTTTGGGGACATTAAACATCCATGGGCAGATTTCTTTGCTTGAAGCTATGCAGTATTTAAAGGTAATTGATAAGTATCCTTTTTGTTTTGCCTTGTAAAAAATAGCATTCACAGCATTTGAATCATGAGCTATATTACCTACCAGGGGTTGCTGGTATAATAAGCTCTATCTAGTTTCCATTCCTTGCCTAAGGCAGCACCACTGCAGCACGCATGTTTGGCTGAGCAAATCTGTCATTCATTTCCCATAAGTACTCATCTATGCAACTTTGAAGTCAGCTCTTCTCACTTTTTCTTGATTAATCAGATAGCAGCAACTCAAACGGGACCATGTATAATGCAAAACAATTACTCATTTTCATTGCAGAAATGCTGCTCCTAATGGAGACTACTTGTTCTAAAAATGGTCTCTTGTTAGGTGGTTCCCCATTCTGGAGGGTCAGTTGCTCTCCTTGTATATAGGTACAACTACTTGTCACTTCAAGAAGGATTTTATTCTCAAGTGTTTAAATTAGTTTCCCTAGACCAGGTTCAGTCCTACTCTCAGCATCCTAAATCTAAGACGGCTGAAATCAGTCGCTTAACTGCAACTACTTATAAATAACTGTAATTTCTAAAATTTAAACTGCAGTCAGACAAATTATTTTCAGAGACTGCAGGTTACATTTAGAGCTGCCTTTTTCTTTTTTCCTAAAACCTTCAGCAATAAAAATGAAAATCATGGAATTTCCCCCTCAATTTAAAGTAGCGGATTTTAGCTCACTGTTTAAAATTTACAATGGCTTTGTCCCATTTCTTTCTTACAGCTGAAGGCTAAGAATAGTGTGCATTAATTTTAGGCAACATGTAGATAAAAACCCAGAGGGAAGCTGGAAGAAATAGTGAATAGAAGGTGACAGTGAATATTCATTATCCATCTAAATTAAATTGCAACACTGAACACAGTACCTTAAATTCTATTATCTTCAGTGAAATCTGGCAAAACAAGAAGTCAACCTATTGAGTTTGGGCTTTTATAATGGCCTTATATGTATAACAGTATCCCACCATGATTTTACTGGAGGAGGAAGCATGTGAGAGCCAAACATAAATACTAGCTCAAAGTTTCTACTAAAAAAAGTAGTAAAAAATGTAGTAAAAAACATACTCAGCAGTTGTAAAAAAATACACAGCAAATTCACAGAGAATTCACCCTTTAAGTCACTGCAAATTTACATTAAACCGAAAAACATTTCCCAAGGTTTCTGAAATTCCTGCAGTCCATAGAGAAAGATTGTTTATTCCTACCACTCCTTGTAATGATGGGACCAGCAGAGATTACAGCATTGCCAGATGTGCTCTGAGGGCTCCAAGTTGTTCTTCCACCAATGTCTCTTCTTTCTCTGTTACTGCAAATCTGAGTGGTGAATCAAAACAACCACAGATTCAGCATGGAACAGAATTGTAGCCTTTTTGTGCTTCCTGCTTTAATATAAACTCATTGATAAGCAATATTACAACTTTGATTTTATTTCTTAGTGTGCATTAAATTACTTTGCAATAAAAACATCTACAATATTGCCTAGAAGTGTATTTTATAAGCCTGGCTTCCCATTGTATTTTGCCTCACTTTGTTTACAAAACTACATTGCTGTTGCCTACAAGATCCATCTTATAGTATATTAAATTTTCAGTAGTTAATTTCCCAAAGCTATGTTTACAGACAGTTTTCCCCAACAAATATGTTTTGCTTGACAATCCCTATTCTAGCAAGCTTCTCGAGCAAGAGTTTGCACACCTTCCATGGAGTTCTAAACAGTAATGACTCACACTAAAACAATCCCTAGCACTCTCATCTGGATCCGCCTTTGACATCTGTAACCTATCATCTACCTTAATCTAGGGTACTCAAGCATGCTTCAAACAAGAGCATTGCTTTAGTTTCAGCTTCTCGTGAAAAAACGTCAAAAACCTCAGAACATAAATTGAATACAAAATGACGTGTTACGTAAATGCGTAACATAAAAATATAAAATAACATACAAAATTTCAGAAGTATACTGAACTGACAGCACTTTAAAATTCTAAATGGGAAACCATTCAATAGGAAACAATGCTCTGTTCTGAAGACATCACAGAACTTTGTGTTTATTTAAATGTTTCAATTTCCAAAATATATTTGTTGTTCCTGATACTCCTAAAATTAGTTAATTTTGAATAGACATAAACTCATGAACTTCAACAAAAGAGTAGTTTCCAAATGGTAAGGGAGATTATAATAAACTATAAGGGGTGTAGTATTTTTTTTCACGATGAGAAACTTTCACAGGTTTTCCTTGACAGTATAACAGCACTTCCTATAGCTTTAAGTTTTCCATAAATTCTATTCTAAGCTATTTCTCTTCACCCACTGTGATGATGGATACCTTACTACTATACTAAGAATATCAACCTGAAAGCCATCTCAGAGTTCTTACTTTTAAAAATTAAAGACCACAAGGCAAAGAGGTCATTTCTCATATATTCAAACACCTGTGTTTTGCAGATCTAGTATTATCTCCAGATGACAGTATTCATTTCCATATTCTCCATTAGTTGTTCCACATTACTTCAGACACAAAAAACATTCTTCAGTGTCTACAAGTCACTTTCATTCTGTGCCATCCAAACTTCCATAAAATTTACGCAGAACCCTAGTGTGCTTATTTTATATCCAGATAATTAAGAACTTACTGGCACAAGAAAGGGACAGTCATCTGCTCTGCACAGCTTTGTCACACAGTGAAGGAAGACCGTCGACATCTTCTGGTTCTTGTGCTTCACAAAGCGAAACACCTCAAAGGAAAACCGGCCCATTTGACTCTTGCCGTTTTCAATTATGGTTGTCTGCGGATCCTTGTCACAGCTAGTTTTCGTAGAGAAGAGTAAAACTGGGATGAGCAGCTCTGTTAGTATTTTGAAGCTCTTAGCTGAGAATAAGATAACTTAAGCAGCAAGTTCAACACTTTAGTTCCTTGGAAAAGAACACAGTGCAAATATCTGCAGACACAATATGCCTGTTAGGCTGCAGCTTCCTGTGCTGAAAACGCATTCCCACAAAAACATGATGTTTTGTTTAGCAGCACCACAGCTATAACCGAGGTACCATTTAATTCCAGTGCCCAAAGAAACTTGAGACCTGCAGCAGAAAGCAATCAGGTATGCTAACCAGTATAGACAGGTAATTCCAAATGAAGACAGTATCTCTCCAGTAGGTGTAACGGATAAAATTTAATCTGAGATACTGCCAAGATGTTTTTCAAAGTTCCAATTCAAGTAAATGTTATAACAGGGAGTAGAAGCAGGAGCATCTATTTATATTTAATCATTTGCTTAACTACTTTCCTGGATTGGAGTCTCTGATGCTTTATATCACTGTCATTCACCACATTTACCTTTGGTAAAATAAAGGCCAGTTTAGCCATTCACTTTGAGCATTTTTGTTATCTCTAGTAGAACTATGTTGGATATATGCGTTTCTACCTGCATAATTCTTATGACTTTGCACTTGCTTCTATGTTTATGTTCACACACAAATAAGTTCTGACATGTCTTCTCTAAACCTAGTCCTTGGTCCTTCCTGCTAATAATGCTTAAACTTTCCAGGCAGCTAAGACACCACTACTGAAGAGATTTATAATTATTCTTTTTAAAGAAGGACCAACAAAATACTAGGTTTGCACAGGGCCTACCTGAAGAAAAGATCGTATCGAAGATCATCACTAGGATTGCCAGATGGTGTGGTGTAACAGTAGTCCATCAAAACATTCCACCTGCACAGGGAGTAAAGTGATGGATCAGGGGAACCAGCAATGCAAGGCTGGGGGGTGTGAGTGAGGTGAGGTGAATGGACAGTACAGGAAAGCATTCAAACAGTAATGCAGGCTGCTACAGTGAAACTGAGGTACTGTATTGAACAGGTCACATACAGGGCATCCTGTTTCTTTAAGTACTTAGAAAATTAAACAGCACAACACAGCAGCAGAATTGTATAAACCAAATCATTTGGTTTCATGGAAGTTAACCACCATAACAACACACATTGTACACCTCCTCCAAAAAAAACATGGCCACATAGGACGAGAAATCAAAACCAACCCACTTTTAAAAGCCCTGGATTTTCTCATACAGAGGCCTTTTCTTAAATAAAAAACAATATAGGATTTAAAGTATAATTCAGGAAAAGTTTCGCAATGAGAACTGAAGCAAAATACGCATTCACCATCAAGGACCTGACACCCTCCCTCTGAAAGCAGTGATTATTGAACACCAACCATTATTTTGAAACACAAAAAGCTATGAGGAAAGACAGATGCTTCTAAATCAGATAAGTAACAAGAGCTGAAAAGCAAGCAAGACAAGAAATAACACCCTTTATGGTACCTGCCATCAAGGTTGGTTGCTCTTACAGCTGCATATATTTTGGTTTTCAAAGGTAAACCTGTACTTGGAATAATGAGTTGCTGGCTGTAGGTTGAATCCTGTAAAACAAACATTGCCTCAATTGTAACAGAATTTCCACTATAACAACCCATCTGCATCCACAGGCTGAGCTCTCATCAATTTTTCTGACCCTTCTGTGTAGAAAGATAATTTACTATGTTCTCTGTAGAGGAAGAAGCAAAAAGCAGTGCCAGAGCACCTGCCTACAAGTTTGTCTGTAAAGACTGGCTTTGCTCCATGCAATAATTTGGGAGAATCTATGATTTAACAAGGTGGCTGGATCAGTGATTAAAGAAAACATATTCACTGACACTTCAGTAAGTCTAGCAGAACTTACAGGCAAACATAGAATCTACTCTGGTTTTCTAAAGGAGGAGCTTTACAGGGTTGTCACATTATAATCTTTCCCAGGAAAGGTTGCTAAGTTTATTTGAATTAGTGGAGATAGCAATGCCATGAGGTATTATATATTTTAAGATATAGTATGGGAGAACAGAGACATTCTGTTATGCAAAAATGTAGTTTCTATGGAAGCTGGCTTCTTGAAAACTACCAGTAACAAACGTTTTCATTTAAATTCTAGTATTTCAAAAGAGCTGTTTCAAGAAAGCTGTATTCAACACAAAATTTAGGAATTCCACATATACTACTACTTCAATATAGCTGTTTTATTGGGGCTTTTTGTTCGTAGTCTGAACCATTAATATCACTTTAGCAACAAAGCCATGAAACAGATCTGTGTGACAGATATTAATTCAGAATATCAAAATGCACTATCTGGTAAAATCACCTATGTCAAACACATTGCTAATGCAGATAGCACAGCAACTCTATACGTTGAGACCTCTTGTGAAAGGTCAAAACACTCAATATATATGAAAAAGTCTGGTAAATAGGATTTCAACCAGGTTCATTGTGGCAATCGAGACCATGGCAAGCAGAAGCTGACAGCAACAAGAAGGTTTACACCAGAGATCAAATGATTTTTTTTTAAAGGTAACAATGCCAAAATTAACAGCATGTCCAATATCCAATCTATGCAGTATCAGAGGCCTTCAGGTAGGTTTGCCTTCTTTCAAATTAATTATACATTTGTATAACACATAGCTCTGCCACATTTTGCAACTGATTAAAAAGCGCAGGACCCTCACTATTACATTCCATAGGTGCTCTTTTATTCTTTAAGAGTAGTTTTTATTGATTTAGACAGATGTTTGCAAAAAGACATAAAAGCACATAGCCACTTAGGCTCTGTGAAAGCCCATTAAACATTTTGCTATTAAACTGAGTCCATCATAACAGCTCTTCTTATCTTTCCTAACAATGACATGTACTAGCATCACTAAGTAAATGTAAACACCACTTTGTGAGGGAACACAGAGGTGAGCTGAGAAGATGAAGAGTCAATGTTAAGAAATAACACTACAGCTAAATTTGGAAAAGACAGCTGCTTGCAGTCAAGAGACACATCTGTACACAACCCCTCACCACTAGGAAGGGTGGACACGAGCCTTGAGGCCTCTCCCAGGACTGCTAACAGGGATGAAGGGAGCCCACAAGACAACAGGTGTCCAAAGAGGCACTCCCAACAGGGAAAAATGCAGGCCATGCACAGTCTCTCCATGCATTTATCCAGCCCTAGGAAGTGAAGCAGAAGGGCATATCCACCACTGGAATCTGCCAGCCTTAGCAGTATCATTCATGACAGTGCTGCTCACTAGGGCGAGTAAGATGCCTGCTATCAGAGTGGAAAGACACCACTGTTCGTGGGCAACTCACAAGCTTACCAGGGTGGGGAGGATGAAAGCACATTTTGGCATGTGGGATATTTGAGGAAAAAATGTGCTCCATGTGAGCATCAATAGCATTTATTCCTGACTCTTTGCTGAACTGGGCCCTGAAGGGCAGTCAACATTTGGCGGTCAACGCTTGGCTTGACTGAGGAACTAGCCTACCCTAATTCTAGCCCATCTTTTTGATCACAGGTTTATTTAAAAATGAGAGAACTATAATCATCATTTTAACAGATTATAGGTTGTTATTTGGAGCTGTGCTCTTTCAAACAAACATGATTTTTTAGAGCGTGCTGTTGAAAAATGCCCTGTTGCAATATTTATAGCTCATTATGTTCAAAGCATAAAGCATTGACTTTTAAATCAGTTGCATGAATTATAACTCAGCAGCATGATGGCATGAATAATAATAATGCAAGAAAAATCAGATTCATAATTTACAAAAATGATGCTTGATAGATTGAAAAATTTATATTTAAATCAGGTATTTAAAATGTATGAGTAAAAATTTTAATCACAAAAATATAATTTCAGGGATTAATGTTAAGTAGAGGTCCTTGCATTTTTCATATTTTAGTGTCACCAACCCATTTTACATGGTAAAACCTTTTACAATAATGCATATTCAAGGTAAATTATCTAAAACATAAGGAAGATGTATTGGATGAAAACTGCTATAATTATTAACCCTTAAAATCTTTAAAGTCCACACCATAAGGCAACATATGCATCAGGCTATAGATTTGAAGCAGATACAGCCCTCACTACAATCACAGATGATTGAAACACTCTGATGAGGCTTGAACATAAAAATACCCCAGCCAAAGGGTTGTTAAGGGAATAGGTTTGGAATAATTTTACAGAATACTACAGAGTATTCTCTGTTTAGGCACAAAGCACCTATACACACACAGAGAAACATAATAAATGCAAACAAAAGTATGCACTCTGGAGTATGATTGTTATTGCTACAATTGGTTTGTCACGTGGCACTACAAACTGAAAGCCAGAGCTGTAAACTGAGGAACTGTACAAATATGGGACAAAAAGACTGTATCTGTCCTCAAAGACCAGCCATATAAATACAAGACAGCAGGTACATGCAAACAAAAAGGGAAAATGAATTCAGAGATGAAAGATGCCTGGAAGAAAGGCTTGGTACATGGGAGGAGTGGGAAGGAAATTGCAAATTATGAAGGGGAATCTATACTTTGGTCTGCTAAACCAGTTTGTACCCACGTAGCGCAGAGATTAATTTAGTTCAGGTCATACTGTGTTTTATACTCACATTGTAAAGCAACAAATTCAAAGTGCTGATAAATGTACCATTGTTCTCTCTTACAGAAATAGCAGCTGATGACCTACAACAGAACCAGAAACCAAAAACCATCATGAAGAAAGATACCTTATTTTTGTTTTTGCATACTTCACTGGGTTTTATCATTAAAAAACTCAATGAGTCATATCACAAGGAGTTAATTTATGCATTTGGGTTATAAACTTCAGAAACAGGAATTTATAGTGGAAATACTGACAGTCTTAACTATGCAGAAAATAATGAATGCTACTGAAAACACGAATCAGAAAAATAATTAGCAGAGAGGCAAAGTGACAAAAAGGAACCCACTTTACATGATGTACAAGGTTTACTCACAGAAATATTTTCTCTTGCATTCTGTATTTACAAGCTTACAAACTATTTCATGAAGAATTATCTTTTTTTTTTTTTGCCGCTATAATTTTTCAGAAGAACATCTGAATTTTAAAGGAAGTTTTACATTATCTAAGGGTCTCTTCATAACAGCAGCTCTTCATAAACTGTTTTATCTCGTATAATGATGCTACAGAATTTTCTTTTTCCTTCCCACACCTCTTCTTTTGGTGCTTTTTTCCTTACCCTTTACCCTTACACAGCTAAAAATTGTTACATGAACAATGCTGTTACGGCATGCAAATATACATGCTTACACAAACATGGGAAAGAAACACATAGAAATGAAAAAGCACACTTACGAAGCAAGCTGGGTATTGTTAACCAAGTACTCCAGAGGGTAGCTACAGCTAAATTTGTACAGAAGCCCAGGCAAATAGCTGATAATCGTTGGTGGGTCTGGTGTATCAATGTAGCCTGAAACATTACCTATCTGTACCACTGAGGTATTTCCATAAGCATTGATACCTCGAGCTGAGGATACCTATGGAGGAAGACAGAAAATTACTATTAGCTGAAAGTTAACTATAGAACAAAAAAACTTAAGGACACTGACGGTTTAGCCCATAATTTATCCTAAACTATCTTCATTAAAACCTTCAAAAATTAATTTAGTTTACTAACATCTTCCCTGTGTTCTGTTTTTCATGTCCCTGGAATCATGCATACCTAATTCACAAGCTGTATCCCTGTTCTCAGAACAGACTTGAGCAACATTTGAAAAAAATTATGAATCTTGGAAGCATATTTTTTGGTAGGTACTTATTTTCTCTACATTCCCAATGAACTCATGTGACTTATTTGGAAAAAATAAAGGAACTTTTACATTACAGTTAAAAATGATTACCTTACAATGAGGTCCCATATGCAATAAAAAGGCCAATACATAAGCAATTTCATTCACAGAAACAATATTCTCTCACTGTTGAGCTTTGGTTTGGACACATCAAAAACAAGGTACTTTATAAGCAGACACAAGCCAAATAGCTGAACTTTGAGTCTATGGCTTTGTTTATATTATACATTTTTAAATCTTAATTATAAACTATAAACTGTCAGACATTACAGAGCTTAATGCCAATGCAACCTGAATTCCATCCATGGGCACGCGCTGTTCTGTATTGCTCAGCTCACAGAGCGTGCAGAGCCTGCAAGAACACGCAGCTCTCAGGAAAACTGAGGGACACTTTCCTCCTGGTAGCAGCCCAGCCCCACTCCATCTGTAGCTACTGATCTGAGCGAGGGGGTGGTTTGAAAGCAACTGAGAAGTATCACAAATTCCTTTCCCAGTAGGCACGTACACAACGAGGTAAATTAACACGTGTCCTGGGGTGACTGTATGATACTGTATCCCCTATCGCCTGCTCTATGCCAGACATGAATCCTGTGCCTTTCTGGGTCTTAAAGCAGGGTCTGAGAGAAAGGGGGAAAAAAAGAGCCGAGCTGTTTTGTGCTGCAAGGGCACGTACACTCCCCTGCGTTTTTGTCTGCTACAGAGCAGAGGAAAGCATCTTCCTTTTTTTTTTCCTCTCAGCTCTCGGCTCTCTGCAGCAGTGGAAAGAGTGGCATTCTCTTGTTTTTTAGCTGGCTTCTTGTTCGCTAGCTAAAGCACAGAGCCCTGGGACTTTGGCTTCTTCTTCCTCTCTTCTGGACTGTTCAGCAACACCAGAACATCACTGGGAGGCCCCACACCGTGGCCCAGAGGGGCCCACGCCAAACCCCAGCTCCGGAGACGAGAGAGACACACCCACGAAGGACTCTGAAATCTACCCAGGTTCTGTCCACAGAGAGAGGTTTTACTATTTGACATTATTCTTTTTCCCTTGCCTGCATGCACTTTTGCCTGTTAAATAAATAGATTTTTTCACTTTCCTCCGAGGAAAATTTTTTCTGAACCTGGTGGGGGAGGGGCGGCTGTAACCTGCCTTCTATCAGAGGACGTTCATTTCAGACGTTCCTCCCAATTTGTCTCAAATGAAGACAACATGGCACTGGACTTCTACTGTAGCACTTTTTTTATAATTGTTTTAGCAAAACAGATGTTGTCAGTAGCTTTAGAACACATGGTTTCTTAAAAAAACATTTCATTATTGAAGAATCATCCTGAGGTGCACATGAGTTGTAAAATTTTGCAGTAAGTAGAACAGGACACACAGCAGGAATTTTGATTTCTTTGTCTATAGAAAACACACCTAAAAGACAAATGCAGGCAAGCATTTTGCCAATGGCATACTTAGTAATTTGCTGAACGGCAGAAAAATGTTGAAAATAGAATTTTCTAGGATCTGAGTCTTGCCTAAACACTGTAGGCTAAGGCAGTATTGTCAGCTACAGCTCTCTTAACTTCCTCGCCACCCTAGCCCCATAAAGTAAAAAGTTGAGTGTGTTGTATTACAGAAAGATCTGTGTTTTACACAAGTTCTGCCTGAACTGTTGTCTGTCCTTTACTTTTAGTGAAAATTAGCTTGAAGGTCTTTGCTGTGAAACACTGCCAAGAAATGGAGGGGAACGTACTACTCCAGTGTAGTAGTTTCTTTCATGGTAAGAAATCCTCCCTGCTCCTTTTTCGTCTTCATTTTGGGGCATAGCATGAAGAAACAGACAGGACTGGGGGAATATTTCTGGTTACATTTTCAGCAGCTGCTACTTTGTCTTTGTGTTCAGTGCAGCCTGTTGGGCGACTTCATGAGGAGCTCCAATTATTTGGACTTATCAGACTGGAAGGTCTTTTTTTTTGTTTTTTAAACATCAAGCTCATGATTGTAATCAAATAGCAAGTTCAGGGAGTTTACCAGGTGACCAGCTACACAGGAATAGGAAGAAGTTGCTTCCTGGAATATTCTTCTACTGCAAGTAATGGAGGTGCTACAGTTGGAAAAGAGAGTTTTGAATTGGCTGAATTGGTTCTTTGTTGAAATTTTAAAACAAAACTCAGCCTAAGGCAAAGAGGTTACAGAGCCTATCAAACATTTAAGCCCAGTTTCAGCAAAATTATTAGCAGTAAAACAGGGGGTTTGTTATAAAAACTGACAGGGATCAAGTACAAGTAAGAATTCGGGAAAGAATAAAAGCCTTAAAAATAATACATTTTTACAGTTGTTTTTTTAAGGTATTCATAGGTACTTTGGTACAAGTCATCACTGCTTACTCAATGTGATACACACAAACTGTGAAACTCTCCACTTCTGCAAAATCCAAGGCATGGTCAGCAAGAGTTTTAGAAACACCTCAAAAAAATACTTAAATTAAAATTATACTTTCTAATCAGAGGAGAAATGTGTGTACCACTGTATTTTCTCAATAGTAATCAAGATTATAAGTTACCAACTTTCTCTGGTTTTCTTTGATGTATGCAATATGTTTGTAATTGGGTAAGACAAAGTAAATATTATCTATAAAATATACAACGCTGTCCAGAACATTCACTTGATCCTCTATATAAATAGTCATGCTATAATTTCACTTTGACTTGGTCTTACCACTAAAGTGTTTCCACAAGATTCCAAAGTACTCAGATTGATGATGAAAATGACCACTGCTGGAAAGGTGTTGTTATTGATGAAGCCCCTGCAGTGAGCATCCCCATGTTTCCCATTCAGTGCCAGATCTGTCTCAGAATAACCAGAAAAAAGAACTGTGCAAAAATTTATCTTCATAGTAATTGTCTGTACTCCACAGAAAACATTGATATCTCGCTCAGCTGCAAGAAAAATACAGGGAAAGACACTGTAAAAGGATTTGAAGTAATCATCATATAACTATTATAGCAGTTAGTCTAGCATTGTGACTTCCAATCAAATTTTTAGACTTCAGTCGCAGAAAAATAATAGAATATAGTGGTAGGAATTGCAAATCTGAAGAACAAATTTGACTCTACCACTTCACTAAAGAAAAACCCAAGAATTAATATAATAACATGGTGTAACCAAGCAAGAAACACATTAATCTAAAATCCCCCAGCAAACCTTTTAGTAGCACATTCATAAAATGAAACACTGCAGCAGAGTAGAGAACAGCAACTAGTTAAATATTTGGAGTCTGATTAAGCAGCTCCCTCTGGAACAGAAATTTCCAGCAATTCTGAGGAATTGAGGAGGCCAAGCTCTGCCTTCCAGACCACTCTGGCATGAAAACTGGCTACATTTTTCTGAGTTGTCTGGAGTCCACTTTTTATGAGATCACAGTCTCAGGCTGTGCAGACTTTGAAGTACAATCAACAGCATATCAGAGTAATTTATTATGATCTCTCCAAAGTTGGTTTTTACAGGGTTTTGGGTTTTTTGTTTTTTTAAGAACTATCAACTTGAGCTTTAATGAAAAATCAGTTGGCTCTTGAAAGACAATGATCAATGCTACAAAGCATCTTGCAATCTTTCATTCTCTGCATTATGACAACACAAAAGACCTAGAAAGCAACAGCTGTTAAAACTGATCAATTTTTGAACAGCAAAGAACCATCTTCAGACAATTTGACCTTTTATTCAAAAGTTCTGAAGATTTTTATGTACTGAAAGGGAAAGCATCAGGTTTAGATACAGGCACAAGCAACAGATTGTTTTGCTTTAAAGCTCTAACATTGTTCTTCTTTAAGGTCTTCTCTGCCCATAGATGTTTGGGGAGCTGTTCTGGTGTTTCCACCTAGTGCTTTACAAAAATACATAGTGCATTGAGTTAAACACAGACATTACTCCTTTTATAACAAATAATTTATTATACATGCTTAAAGATTAAGTGCTATTAAAAATTGTAGAACAACTTCAGTCAATACTATACCATTAAGCCTGCTGAAATGAATTGTTTCACTGCATTGTCACAGCAGAGAGGAAATGAAATCTCCATTACAATGAACTAGTTCTTCCCCCGTGGTACAGGAGCACAAGCAGTTTAATTTAGACAGCTTTAATGGTGTCTTTCAAGCCAAAACAATCAAGTGCAGGAAATAACAGGCCAAACTCAGTCCTGAGCTAATGCCGTGATAAATGTTACTCACTGCGTGTAAATTTGGGCAGAAAGGTACTGGAGGCAAGGCAGGAGTTGAAGTGATTTGGCGTGAAATTCTCCTGGTTTGTACACAATCGTAATCCCACTAATGAAATACACAAAGATCAGGAAGCAGCATGCCTTGGTTTTCACGACAGGAGCGCTATTATGATCCATTTAATGACTGTACTAAGGTAGAGGGATCAGTACAAAAAGGCAAATGGTAAAGCATGCCTTTATGCTTCCTTGGACTGATGCACAAACAAATTGTAATGAATTGCAGGATGTAACACAAAGTAGCTCAGTTAATTTTATAACTCACTTCAAGCCTTTTCAAAAAGCAGGATACTAACAGTTACCATCACTGCTTGCAAAATTATAATTTGAGACTATGGGAAATGAGACTATACCATGCAAAACCAACTTTTGTGTGATTGAGGAGGATAAACAACCTTTCCAGACTGAACCTTTTCTGCCCACTACTTCATTTGCTGCCAAATTAGTCCATTCTGGAAATAAAACACTTTTTATTCAGAAATTAATCTGAAGCCAGTCCCAAACAGATCTAATGGCCCCTTAGATGTTAAACACCTAGCTCATTTCTTGACAATTTAGGAAGTTAAATATTATTCCTATATAAGTTAAAAGAAACAAACAAACAAAACAAGTATTTGCATTCCTGCATTAAAAGCTTCTGGCTTTCTGAGTAAGAGGAGTGATGATTTGAAGGTTACGGCACCCACCTGATGAAGCCTTAAATAGAATGACCTCTCTGTCACAGAGTTTCCATACAGGCAAACCTCTTGGTTTCTTTCTGACTCAAATCACACAAGCTATCTATCCAGCAGTGCTCGTGGATGTGTCTCAAGCAAGAGAGTAAAGCCCGAGAGGTACACAGATCCTACAGTAACAGAGACCATCTTGAATTATGGGCAGACTCACAGTGACAAATGCTGGGAGCTCCACTGCCCACTTCTGCGCTGTTACCCCTCCACACATTGCCAGGGCAGGCAGCAAAAAACCCTCAGAGGACAAGAGTTTTCCACAGAACACCATTGATAAAAGCCACTCTGCCAGAAGAGGCACAAAAAGACCTGTGTAGTTCAAAACAAGTTTCTCTGCATGAACCTCCTCTTTGATCAAATCACGGCTTTGATATTGAATTAAAATGCATAGTGTACATGAAAAAGATGCAACATTTCCTCAGTTCCTACTAAGTTCTCAACATGTGCTTAAAACAAGAATCCTCTGAATCAAAACTGTGCTTCCCAACTGGAGACAGACAGCTATGGCACTATGCCCCAAAAGCCTTCTAAAAGCTATGCTTTACTGCAATGCAGAACTAAAGTTCTTTCCCTAGGTAAGCTCTCTGAAGGATAATATATTCTCTAGAACACATATAGCTTTTGGCATAAAAAAATCACTGCATTTTCAGTCTACCAAAACCAGAGCTATTTTTCTTCCTTCCTGATGACTATTGCATATCTGCACTCTAAAATAAACCTGCAAACTGCAGAAACAAAAGTTCCGTCTGATTGTCATCCTATTTATGCAGCACCACTCCTATGCAAGAAGTCACCTAAGCGACGAATGATAAAAAGCACAAACAAATGAAAAATGGATGAGCTCCATGGTTCCTCTAGGAAGGCTTCATTTCTCCTCTTTGTTGAAGACTTCTGTTTCTTAACAATATTTAAAGAAAAAGAGGAGACAACTTCAAGACCCAATGGCTTCACCGGTATCTTCACACCATGCTTGGAATTCCAGCTGACAGCAAAGAAGACTCCTTGTGTGGAACAAACGAACAGGAAGAAAATCTATCTACCATAACCAGGTTCTGTGAGTAGTATCTCAGCCTGGGAGATACTGATTTTAACATGTTCTCCTTTTTGACCTCCTTCTCACCTCTCCCCTCACATTTGAAGGGCCCTGAGGCAGCACCCCCAAAGCTACAGCCTGAGCCAAGTGCTGGGGAAGCCAGAACAGGAAGAGTGAGCCCCTTCTGCCTGCAGAGACTCTCACCCATCCTCAGCAGCCTCTCAGCTGCACTAGCCACAGACCATCACACAGCACACCCTTCCGCATATTGAAAATAGCACCTGCCAAATTTGGGGACAAAAGGGGTTCCTGGCTTTTACCTCCATTTCAGATGCACAACTAACAAACAGAATTATTTTTTTATTAGCTCTCAAAATCAACAGTAAGACTGTTGATCAAATTCTAGCCTTTGAATCTTTACTGTCTTAGATGACAAACAAGAAAGCAGGATTCTGCTCTCAGCTCCTATGGCCAGTGTGGGGTGATTAGAATTTACTTCAAAAAAATCTGTTTACTTGTAACCTAAACAGATTTTCTCCCAAGTCAATGAGATTTGGCAGACGTGGAATTTGATATGACTCATTTTTATGAGGCAGAACTGCAAGAGGCCCCTAAATACCTGCAATAAGAGATGAATTGAATTCACAGGTATCACATTGCAAATAAACATTGGCACAAAGCAGGTGCAAAAAATGACCACAGAATAATTTTAAAACACAGAAAGATGAATATAAACGTCCCTCTAGCTGTTACAAACCTCTCAAGAAGCCTGAAACAGGGACCAAAAAAGCCACAATTACATTAAAAACTCAAAAGATAGATCTGAAGCGGGCGGGCAAAATTCACTCACACTTCGGAGGCAAGCCTGTAAAATTTGATGCTGAGAAGGGGAATATATAAGTAGCTTGTGAAATACTGAGCTAAAATTTGATTTTCTCAGGAATTGAGACAATATATTTGATCTTTGCATGTCTTATTTCTCTGTTCTTTATGTTTGTATTGATTAAGTAAAAAAGAATCAAACCCACTGTTGGTCTTTATGTCAAAAAAGCACCTAGCAGTGTGATAGTAACACAGGAATCAATAAACAGACTTTCTGCCTTCTGCTGACTTAAATTTAATAAAAGAGCTGACCCCTTCCTGGAAAAAAAAATCAAAACTTTTATCATTCAGAAAGCAACAACAGGAAAGGTATTACAGTGTAATACTACACTGAGTGTTCATTACTAAACTATTCAATTCAATTGCTATCTCAGAAAAACAAGATTTGAGAGAGACAGCATTCACAGCTTTCTTTTTATTATTATTCTGCCGAAGATACAACTGAAGCAGGAAGGATAAGCAATATAATAGAAACTAAAAGGATCCTTTGCCTTAGTAAACCCTGATACCTTGCCACTAAGACTGACATTTCATTTCTATTTCTCATTGTATTAACAGTTCTGAACATCCAACGTCCCCAAAATGACTTCATTCCCATTTTCTTAGAGGAAGGACAACACATCATACACAGACATATCCCATTGCTTCACCTGTCCTTAACCAAGGACTTAATGTTGAAGTGAGGCACTAAGTTTTGCCATCAAGTCAATTTTGCTTAAAATAGATACATATTTCTTTATTTTAGTAAAAGGATATAATTATATTCTCTTATCCAGGAAAACTATAAAACTCAAACATGAAAGAAAACCCAGTTAGAAGTGGGAGAGTGTTAAATCTATAGAGAACATTTACAACAATATGAGCTCTGGTGAATGTCTTGGACAGTTTAGAGCTCTGGCAAAAGCAGGTCAAGCCCCACTGATGTGAGGGGAATTGTGTGCATTGCTACCAGGCTGAATTTGACCCATTGTGCAATTAAGAAGAAAGTGAAGTGCAACATTAGACAAGTTCATTGTCACAAAGATAGTTAACACTCACTTAATGTGGAGTCCTACCCCCAGGCTTTAGACAGATTTAAAGCTCTGTATTTAAAAATAAGCACTGCTTTGAACCAAGACAATAAAGAAGCCATTAGAAAAAAAAGTCTATTAAATACTTACCAGGAAACCTGCTATGAAGGTTAGCATCACAGTTGTATCCATTGAACTGAGCAGTCACTGGAAGCACTTTAATCGTCAGCAGGAGCAGCAACCATACCTGTTCCATTGCAAAACCTATCAAAACATTAAGTAGTTATTACACACATCTGTTCAGGGCATTAAAGATGTTTACTGCAAACATTCTATCGCTCAGGAGGCAATGGTCTCCAGCAAAGGAACTGGGGATAAAGCTCACAAGCTTGTGGGAAAGAGGTCACAGACAGCAGGGCCCATTTCTCTGCTCCTGAATAATGTGTAATTTCTATTAACTTCTACAACTTTTATTCATAACTTGTGGCAAAATAAAAGGCCCTCAAGAATAATAGAAAAGGTAAAAAAAAACCAAACTAAAATATATTGATAGATTAGAATTGCTTGAATATTTAAATTCCAACGGGTTTTTGACATTTCAGTGTAAAAAGTCCTTGAGAAGGACATCTTGGCTAAAATAAAACTATTGTTTCAAGTTGTGGAAAACCATAGAGGTAAATGGCTAGCTCAGCAATTCTCAGGCTCAAGATCCTAGAGTAAAAGTCAGTTCACATCTATTTGCCAAACATTTGTTCTTTGTAGCACGCATGCAATTAAATTGCACTTACACAAAGAGCTGGTATAGACACTTGCATCTACTTGAATTGTATCTGACAATCAGAACACATGAATTTCTAGTGTTCTCAGTAATTACTCCTCTTGCAAAGAAAGATCCAAGGTGTAATATCTGTGGTATTTAACACAACCAAAAAAAAAAAAAAAAATCTTATAGATGTCTGTCAAAAGCATCCCAAAATATTGTGATTTTTGTCCATGAATCCAAGTGCACTGATTTTTATATATGTAGATATATATAGATATAAAAATAAGATTTTGCCAATCTAGAGAATATAGCTGCTGATGTAGACCCCAAATGTGGCAATGCTCTCTATTTACCACTCTACATTTTCTGAGTTCTGAGACAGGAACTCAGAAATTCTAAGATTTAGGAAATTACTTTCTCTAAGACTACAGATCAACCTTCTCCAAGGGGAGAGGGAGGTGTGCAAACTTCAGAGACATAGGACACCTAAAAGCAGCCATACCTGGCATAGCGAGGGACTGTCATGCATTGGTGAGAAGAGCTGGCCACAGCCCATGGAGAGAACATTTGAGACAAATCCTCACTCTCAACTGGATTTTCATGGCTACACAGCAATCTGAGCGACTTCTCCTCGATAACGCAAAGGCTTCCACTAATTTTCAAACCATGCTCATTTAATGCTCTGCATTGAAATAAGGACCCTTAGAGGACACTCCCAAGTGCTTTGTCAACAAACAGATCAACTCCAACACAACACTGACCCAAACTCTTCTAAAAAGTCAAACACATATCCAAGTGTACAGCCAGTGATTCCTGTGTAATTCTTCCTGGAAGTACGTGGAATAAAATGCAGAATTGGAAACACCAGCTTCCAGATAAGCATGCGTGTTTGGGAAGTCAGATATAACTTTTGCTATTATCACATCCAAAAGCAGCTCTGCCACCTAGATCTTCACAACTTCCTGAATGTGTGAGTTACAGCAACAGTGCAACCTGCTTTTTGTTTCAGGTGGATACTAAATTCTAAACAGAAGCACTCTTTGACCTTTTACTCTTTTTCCATTAGGTTCCTGTGGAGGTTGACAGCACTTGCAGCTAATGTTGATGAAGAATTGTGAAAACATAAGAAAGAAAAAAAAATTTCCAACTGGGTTGCTATGAAACCTCTGTATTTTCATGATCTCTTCACCCTGTCCATTACTCTTAGATGGAGAAGTAAGACAGTGTTTCGTTTGCTTGTTTACTATGAAAATTCATACTTTATTTTGAAAGAAACACTTTTACCTTCAGAAAATTGGCATTTCTCCAGTGTCCTGGAGCCTTACCTCTGCTTGTACAGCAGTTACATCGATAAAGTGGCTATTACTGTTCTCTTGTACATGGGCTGGTTTCTGATGTCCATTACAATGGGATATATCAAGGGCAATTTACCAAGATCTAAATCCAAGTTTAATTTTCTAACATCCAGGGTGGTTTTTTGCTAGCAAAAAAAACCTGTTTGAAATGAATCTAATGAAAGATGCCACTGACAAAGCTGTAACTGTTATTTTAGATGAAAAGCAGAACTTCACAATAAAGTCTGAAATTTTAATTATTAAACATAACTTATACTGCTGCATTTTGGAGGAAGGGTAGATGATTGCTAAGGAACAAATCTGAATTAAGACATTAAGTATTTATAGCGTTATTTCTCTAGCTGTATTCAGAACAATTCAGATTTTAACACAACCAATAACGTTCTACTTGCTTTTTGGCTATTGACTCATCTGCATATGGATCAACATGCAGATCCACATCATCAGTTGAGCTGACTCCTGCTGCTTTTTGGTTAAATAAGTTAGGAACATGCATTATTCTTCATTTCTCAAGAGAACTGCAGGGCTAGAAAGCACCCTGAAGGGCCAGCATCACTGATCTGCCCACCCCAGACACAAGTAAGGCAGATTCCTGCTTTTCCAGCCTGGTCTTAAAGGCCCCTGGCAAGTTATTTCTCAACGGAAATTTGTAAACGTCAGACCCCCAAATGTATAAGGCATCCTAACCAAAATGTTTGTACCATACTGATATGGCTGACCATTTAATACAATTAGAGAAGCATAAAAGTTTTATCAAAATAGTAACAGGAATGTAATATTATTGCTGGAATATGAATATGAAATTAAAAATCCATGTACAAAATGTAAGATAGAACGCAAGTGTCAGGAATGAGATGATTTATAATCCAGGAGTAAAAATCATGAGGAAGATATTTGCCTTTTTTTCTTCATTTAGTATGAAATGCTTAATATGCCATTTTGAGGAATGTAACCCTTGCTGGTTTAAAAAAAAAAGTGATTCTTTTATTTAGCAGTAAATATATTTGGTTGTTAGGAAGACTTTCAGGATTAAAAATATGCCAAAACATACTGCAAGGGAAATCTGACCCTTTCTATTCATTAAACTCTTAAACAACAAACCCATATCATGTTTCACTGATGAACCAAGACTCGGGTCCTACTGTTCTGTGCTGCATATCACTGAAGAGTACAGAGAGGTCGGAGCTGCAACATGCAGTCCTCACTTTAATTGTTATCATTTTATTAAGCCCTCGTCCCTGCTTTGATAAAATTCACCATCTCAGAAAACCTGCAGAGAATTCCCAAGTAAAGATGTTTATGATTTAAACAAGACAAGCTTTTGCAGTCAATTTAGGAATTTAATTCCACTGAGAAGTTGTAGTTTGATTTAAATTCCCTCTTCTTTCCTCTGTCATACCTGATATTCATTTCTTCTTTCTCATCCTCTCTAAAAAGAACTTCAAAAATTTTCCATTTTCAACAGCATTCACTGATTCAGCCCTATATTTTTATTGAAATAGATTTGAGAGCTAGTTGTGACTTCTGAGTACATTATTATTTCAAATAGTCTTCCTATATTTTACAAGAACTTCCTATAATCCACTCCTTATTCTCTATTTTTAATTCACAGGGTGTGGCAGTGCAGCAGAATATGGTGATCTTTATGCCTTCTGACTGGATAAGTCTTTCAAAAAGAACAGTTAAGAGTAATAATGAAAACTTCTGAAAGAAAATTATAGATGTAATGAGCGCATAATAAGCTGGTGGCACATTTATAAGTGTTTTCATATATATCTAGTAACTGCCTAAATGTTGTCTAGCAGTGTACATCAGGTGTCTACATGTAAAGGAATAGGAACACTACTTCTGCTCATAAAAATATTTTAAAATTACCATTACATATTTCACCATATTTTTCTCAGTCATCTCATGACAAAATACTTCCCTGTCCTTCTGGCTTGCATTCCTCTTGCTGCCACACTTCCTTCTGCTTTGGCACCCTGTGAGGAGTTGTGAGGTGTTTTAGCTGTGCCACTGTCAGGTTCTCCAGAACCACTTTGCTTCTAAACACACACGACATCATTTGCCATCGCTTGAAAGCAACCCGGTGAACAAAAACAGGAGAATGCCTCTCTGCCTGAAGTCCTTCAGTGGAACTTTCTCTTTTAACTTTTACATTCTATGGAAATAAATTATCAAGATTGTTTTCACTATCATCTTCCACTTTATATCTTTGGGTCTTATGATGCAGATAAAAACAGGACTTGGATCTTTACAGCAACTGTTTTAAAGATAAGCCTATCAAAAGGTGATAACTGCCTTTTTTCAAATGGTTTGCTACGGAAAAAAGGGCATCTGAGGTGCAAAGAACTTTAAGACATTTCCCCTATAAAATTTCTCTATGTTTGTGGATAACCTTTAGTTCTAAGATTTTGAAACATGCATATCTTTTTTTAGAGCATTCTGTGATTTCAGATTCCACAGTACCATCACATTTCTGACACCTAGCAAAACCTGCAAGGCAGAAAAAATAAATATATGCAGACACGCACCTCTATGATAAATGTATGTGCACAGAGGCACACACGTACCTTGAATTTTAACAGTTTCCTAAACAAAGGACTAAAGCTGATGATGGAGATAAACCTGTGACCAGCCTGTATGTTCCTAAAATTACAGTATTTGAGGGCTCACAGCAAATGCAATTTGTCATATATGAGGAAATAATAAAACTAAGAACATCAGAAATCAGGGCACCTCAGAATGTACAAAACCAGATGGTTTTTCCCACATAGACAAAATGTGAAAATATTTTTGTTTTAAATAAGTAAACTATTCTCTCTCGTAGCTATTCAGAACACAGAAGTTGTGGACTGAATGAGAAAGACCATGCTTTAAAAACACACATTGGTTGGGCAGTGACTTGCCTTCAGCATCAATTATTTGACCCCAGAACCACCTGTACTTATTTTCTAGTCATATTTTTTCCCTCAGTTCTCGAGATTTATAAACAAGAATCCTGGATTAGCTCCATAATATACCAAATTTGTAATTAAATAATGGGTCAAAGCTTGGAGCACCTCCTTAATCAAAATCCTACCAGAACCGAACAGGAGCTTTCCCATACCAAGTCTAAATCATAGCTAAACTCTCAAATGCCAAGATGTTTTGTGACTCAAGCAGGTACCCATACTGTCCAAGGAAAATGAGACTGGGGAAGAAATTTTTGCAGTTTTTACAAAACAAAGCTTTTCCTTTGGTTTAAAAGTTTAAAAAATTCTAGTATAAGTGAAAAGAATTTTGCGTTATTTTCAAGTCTTTTTACAATAATCTTTTTCACAGAATAAAAAAGCCAAAGAGTCTGAGAAAGAGAAGTTAAGTTTCCACAAGAGGAAGCCACCTCAAAATCATTAGACTTTAATCTGAAAGACTTCAAATTTTGACTAGCACAGTACAATGGGCAACTGATATTCAAGATCATAAAATATTTATATGGAAGCAATTCATATTGTGCTTATGAATTGAAATAAAATAATAATAATTCTAAACCCTACTGAACACCAAAAGGCTGAAAACCTACATCTGCTTCCAAAATTCACAGCTCAGTATTTTTTGTGAATCTTATTACTGTAGTGAGAAATAAATGTGTATGCTGGGTAAATAATAGAAGCCTTACAGCCACGCAGAGCTCTTGAATTTATAAAACCAGGTGTGTTTAGAGAGAGAGGCACTAGCACAGGTCCATCTGGAGCTTCATCTCAGAGCCTCAGATAGGCAAAACTCCAGCTGAGATGGTTTTTCTGCCTGCCTAATGACTAGGGAAATTTAATTGGTGTGCCATACTGCCGATAAGCTGTTAAAAAAAGAAATCTACATTTTAACACTTCAAAACATTCCTGATAAACTCTTAAACATTGTACCTTAGTATACGCGTGTGTCTTCATTTTTACAATCCTTGGATGCACTGATGTATTTTTTAATCTATTCTGAAAAGAAACTAAGTTAACTACATATTTACAGTGCATGAAGAGCACGAGTGATCAAGTGAAGACTACACCTTATGAAATATTTCAGGGAGATTTATACAAGGCAGCATAATATCTTCTGTCAAGGAGATAGACTACTGGGAAAATACAGCTATTGAAGTATAAATAAATCCAAACAACTATCTGTTGAACAAGCCAGAGATCTTGACTTACTGGGTCTGTTTAAATTTATTCACTGGTGAGTGTTGAGGTCATGGAGTGGACTGTTTAGCTGCTATTCTGTGCTAAATAACAGATTTATTCTAGTGCTTCCGACATCCACTAGTGAAATAAAATTCTTCAAGTGGGATATTTTCCCCCTACACTGTTCCATATTATTTTCACCATAGCTCTGCTTAGTGATGGAAAAGTTGAATTTTAGTTTAAATATTGCCGGAATACTTGCTTTGCAGTCCCTCAAAAGCAGCTTCAACACTATATTTATATCTCTCTTCCAGACATTTATTTTAACAACGTAAGAAAATGCTAGCATTTTTCAAATCATGCTAATCATATCAGACAATAAAACTACATAACTATGTACCTGAGAGATAAGCTAAAACATTTAAGTCTCTGTTTGAAATTATGTTTCCAAATTTATGGTTCACAGATACCTCAATAAAATGTGAAAACACAAATCACCTTTAAGTTCCACATATAGAAATGCACAAAATGACATCTCCTGAGCCTCACAGAAAAGACTCATTTCTATTCTATTCTTCCAACCTGCATGAACTAGCCAGTGTTTCCCACAGGACATTCGTGGAGATACAAAGCATAGAATGCTGCCAGTGAAAGCAGATTTGCAAGGAAAATGGGTCTTAAGGAAGTGATTAATGGTCAAGGCCTTGAACTTGAATTAAACAATTTTGAACAGATTATCCTCTCACTTTCACACTCTTCATATTGTCTACTGCTTCATAAAAACTTTGACACCAGCAAGATACCTGAGAAAAAAAGAAAGGAAATTCAGTATAAGATTTGGAGACTATTGCGGTGAGTGGCCTGAAAAGATCATTTTAGCTCAAATTTGGATATCCTTGACAAATCAAGACCTCCTTTACATCACTAGAATTCACATGATTTGACTTGTTGTGCTCTGCTTTTCTTTAATCGTGTGGTTTAGACTTAAATTCTTTAGTGCAGTTTCAGTGGATTCAACTGAAACACCAAGAATATAAACCAGCTGAAAACATTGATAGATTCCCTGTTGAGGTCCCTGCATTTCTGACTCACATCATAAAACTAAAATAAAAGTCATGTTGGATTTTCTGCTTCTTACTTCAGCTACAAAATGCTATAAACAAGATGATTACAAAACAAGAGCCATCAGATAACCACCAGCTGTGCCACATTCACTTACAGAATGGCAACTACATCTAGAAGTATCTGTAATGAACACAACTACAGTGTTTAAGATACTGTCTAATTAATCCAACAGTGAGAAAAAAATGGGACCATTTAGCTCTATTGCAGCTGGTTTACATCGTGTTTCTCTTTCACTTTTAGTGGAGACATTGCAATTTGACAATCACTGAGAGTAAAGCAAGTCCGGGATCATCTTGGACTGAAACACAAACAGGTAGTGTGCAAAGAGTGTCCCTAAAACCTGGAACTAAGAGACTCTTCCTAAGCTTAAATACATTCTCCACACGTGCATATTCAGTCTACAGATTTCCTTCTCAGACCACTGACCATTATGGGGGTTCCATCAGCTAGCAAATTTACAGAAACTATCAAATCATCTGATATAGGCCCCTGAAGTGTCATCACATTCTACTGGCCTTCAGTCGCCTCTAACCATGGTCTGGATTCAAACACACTGATCTAGTGATGAGATGCTCTAAATCCTACTGCCTGACCCCAGAGCCCTGCAATCACATGGGCAGATAAAGATCTAAATGAGTATCATTCTACTTAATTACTCTTTTTATGCTTTTGAAGAGAGCAATATAAATATAAATCTTCAGTAAAATAATGCTTGATGTCACTAGCAAGTAGATTATACTGCAGCCATCTGTTTGCAACTCGAAAAGTTACCAGTAAAATAAGACTTCCCTGACAAAAAAGCAGCAAGAGTTTATGCCATCGTGATTACTTCAATTTCCTCACTTTTAGAAACAACAATTAAGCAGTAAGGTTGTAGAATAATGCTGCAGTATTACCTTATCTAATCCTTGGAAGTTAAACAAATTTGCAGTAAACAATGCTGCTAATATCTTGGTCAAAAAAAGCATGTAATACCAGAGATTTCATAAACTGTGAAATCAAAGAGATTCTGTTCCCAGATTTATATTTAAAAAGAAAAACCATTTCTATTGTGAAATAGAAGAGATTCACTTATGGCTATTTCTTTCATCATGTTTTGAGTCCATGTTGTAGCCACTTGGGACTTAAAAAAAGGTTTGAAGTAATTTTTGAGTCAACCTGTAAAACAAGCCTGAGGGGTACTGCTTAAGATCTAGCTGAAAGAAAACAAAACATCGTGCACTGGTAAAACCATTCTTTGATCATGAGTATGCAAGCAGGGCCAGCATTCCTATCTTCAGCAGCTCTTAAGCTTTTCCCCCACAGTACATAAGGCAATTATAGTAACTATGTCAATTTGGACAGTATCAGTTCATCAGCTTAACCAAAAACTTGATTTCAAATCCCCACGATCTTCATTGAAGAATATATTGCCATTATTATTACTTTAAAAATAAACAAAGGTGGTGCAATTTCCATGTCCACTCAGCTTTGTGACTGGAAACAATGTAATTTCCAATCAACAAACTCCTGTCATTCAATGGCAGTGGAGCCAGATAAGAAGTCCTGCTTATCAAAATTTTCCTCCATCAATGCAATGATTGTGGGAACAGGCTGACTGACACCACAAGTTGGATAACATTGTCTCCTTCAAGCAATTGATTGTTTCTCTCCTGAAAGCAACATGAGTGGGTTTGACATACATAGACAGCCTCAGCATAGCACAGGGTTTATAACCTTCTTCCCCTAGCATTAACAGCGCAAGTCTGGCCTTTAGGTAAAAGCAAACTTCCAAAAGTCAATCACAGTTGGATGTTAATGCCTTCATGTTTTCATCAGCTATTCCCTGCACACCTCTTCCCCAACAAACTACCACTGAGATTTCCTAGTGAGGTTAAATTTGTCTGACAGGTGATAAAGTAAGAATTTCTTTTTAAAAGTAATGAATACTGTGATATTAACCAATATTTTAGTAAGTTCTAGTTGGTTGACATGGTGGGCACTTACCCAAATCCCCTGTAGCTGTTGAGTCAGCTGTACTCCATCTATCCCGTGCTCCTGCATGTGATCAACTGTTCAAATCCTCTGCCCTGCAGAACTTTTTCAGAAAATACTCTCAGCCTGTGGATGGAGGAAAAGAGATACTCATTATGAAAATTCTTTTTAAAACAGGCCTGGATTTCAGATGGGAAAATTTGACAGGTCTCAGAATACTTTACAAGCCTGTTCATCATCAGAATGAAACCTGAGTAGGTTCTTTATGGTGGCTTTTTTCAATCCTCTGCCTGTTTTTTTCTTGCAGGCTTTTGATCTGCTTCTCTCCACTTGTATGAAGATCTCCAGAGGACCATGTGGAGCAAACAATCAACCTGGAGAAATTATTCTGTCATCAGCTTGTTGAGGGAAAACCTTGTCTACTTAAAAAGAGGGGTGGGAGGAAGGAGAGAGATGGAAGCATTGAGATAGGATCAGTAACTAAACTGCAAGGTTATCAATGTACCCTTGTGTGTTGTGAGAAGTGTCTATTTTTTTTTTTTTCCCTACTCTGGGCTAAACTCATAGTACTAAACAAAACAAAAGCAAAAAGAGTGACATTTCACGCTGTGATGAAAATGTGATATAGGAGTGTCATCATGAATACAGGTGTCAACAGAATGATAATTACCAACAGGACATGAATGCACACAAAGCCAAGTGCACACAAAGGCAAAGATCAAGCTGCTAGAAACTAAGCCTGCTTCATAATATCTACTCCTCTATTTCTGGGATTTGGAGGGGGGTGTTTAACTCCCATTTCTGGCATTAGACATTTTTTCCTCCTTCTGCCCCCTCCCTTCAGTTCATATTGTAACCATCTATGCCTGGAAGCTTTTGTTACACCTTTGGCAGGAAAAGCAGTAGTATGTAGGCTTTTGCATCACAGAGATAGCTTTGAGGTGCCTGGAGTTGTTGGAATGTAGGGCAGTTTTAGGAAGAGAGGAGCCCTGCCTCTGCCCTGCCTTCGCTTTGGGCAGCTCCTCTTAAACGTCAAACTGCTGCAGAGCACACTGTGTACATTGATGGCAACCCAGGCAGGCCCCACAGAGCAGACATGGCAGAACCAGCACCGACATCATGCACTGACTCTCCTCATCATCCTCCTGTGTCAGAGGAAAGCAGATTTTCCTTTTAACACTGAAGCATCTCACAAGTCCAAACTGAAATTTCTCAATGTAATATCAGTTTCACAGACAAGTGCATTTAAAGAATAGTCTAACCTTGAGTAGGTTTCTGAAATGAGAATATTTATGTTGGTTTATAATTTAAGACATGTCTAATACCAAAAGTCGTCCCTTGCCATTTGGTCTTCAGATGAGATTATTGAACACATCAACTCATCCTAAGTCACAGTGCAATTTCAGTTTCCACTGACAGCAGCCACAGCTTCTGCAACATCTGGGTTTCCTCCCTCTGCAGGAGTATGTACACAATGAAATCCTGACAGCTGTCATCCCTCCTTTGCCTTGCTGCAGACTGTTTTTCAACAAATAAAGGAGACAAAGCACAAGACTGCAGGACAAGTCCTTATAATGTGAGACTTCCTCGAGAAGCTGGTCACCAGCAGCTACGCACAGAGGAGTGGTGGCTGTGCACTTCTGGGAGACACAGCTCTCCCCAAAAGCTGCAGGAGCAGCTTGGCTGAGGTGAGCACACTTCCATCTGCCCACATGTGTGAGCAGAAGTGGGTTAAAAGCTGGCTGGGCAGCACAGCCCACAGTGGCTGCATCACCTTCATCCCAGGTCACAGCACGCACCCCCCTGAAAATCATTGCTGACAAGCACCTCTCACCTTATCCTTCTCAGGGAAACTGTGGCTACCTAGATGTTCCCAACCCCAAGCAGCTTTCACCACCTGGAAGGGCAGCAGTTGTCCCCTCAGTCTATTAAAACCCCATAGATAAGGTAGAAAATAGCCCAACATGTTCCATCAGTAATTAACTGCTCTTATTTATAGGAAGCAATCAATCAACAAATCTCTGTTCTTAGTAAAAACAGGGCCTTCACTGCTATAACACTGTACCTAGTGACCTGCAGGCTATAGCACATGCCCTCAAAAATCCAAGTTTCTTTTTCAAGTTGTCTACACAGAATTCAGTAATTCCACTTCTATATAATGTGATGTTTCTCTATTATTTACATTTAAAATTAAAAAAAATCCCTGAATTCTTTGACAGGAAAAAAAAAGAAACAAACCTGACTATTTCACCATTAACCCTTGAGAGAATGTGCCCCCAAGTATTTGATTCTGTAATCCAAGAGTGTATTCATAAGGAAAACTGTTTTCCCCCTGTATAATATTCAATAGTTTTGCAGGTTTTCAGTGTGATTTCAAACAGTTATTCTGGTCAGAACAAATGTAAGACCACAGTTCTTTGAACAGATCACAATAAGCTTTCCAAATGTACCTTATTATGAGTAAGAGACATCTTGCTCATTTCCAAATTAAAAATCTGTCTCCATCCCACAAATCCCTTTGCCCATCTCACTCATATTTTATGTATTATTTGAAATCAGATAAGCTGATTCTTCTAAACCATAATTTTCAAGGAGATTTGGACACAGTTTGATTACTAATTTTGTCAATTAACTTCTAAGGAACTTCCTCTTCTCATATAGAAATGTATAACATATAAGCAAAAACATTTCTTTTGCCCTCTTCTCCAGGACTTAGAAAGCCCCCACACCTTGCTACTCATATCTAAATACCTGTGAGGAGACAGAGAAACTGCAACAGAATAGAAAAAATCAATAGAAGAGAACAAATTTCAAATAAAAGGTCATGTCCAAAGATTATTAACCAGTCCACATGCAAGCCAAATTCTACTGCTGATTTTCCCACAATATAACTACATATTTTGCCAGATTTGCATTTCTCTTAAAAAAAAAAAAAAAAAAAAAAAAAAAAAAAAAAA
>VYXC01012426.1:272987-312854 GCA_013397175.1 Platysteira castanea
AAAAAAAAAAAAGATAGATAATAGAATCCTTTATTATTAACCAGAAAAAAAAAATCCTGGGTTTTATCACTATTATCCTCTTACAGAGAGCTCTGGAATTATCTTAAACTTGCTTTTACCAAACACAGACCACATCAGAAGTTCACTGCTAATGTGAAATTCTACAAACCTCAGCTAGAATTTAAGCACAGAAGCTATTTCAAAACAAAATATTATTCAATTTCTTAAGTCATATGAAGTTTCATGCTCAGTTTAAAAGTGGAATGCTTTACTCTATGAAGAGGGATTCTGGATTTTTTGGAGATGAGCTCTGAAGTGCACAGAGATTGCCGGACCATCCATGAAATGAGTTCTACAGCCTAAATGACTTCTAGTGGAACAAGTCAGCCAAAGCACACCTCCACTGTTTAGGAACAGAGGAAGTTCTATATGCAATTAGATAAGTAATTTTTCTATTCATATGCTTTTTGTAGAATGTATGTCAACATCAAATGTTTAAAATATCTCTGGGGGAAAAAAAAGGATAGTTAAAAGAACAACCTCAGCTGTCAAAACACAAACAAGCAAATCTTTTTGACAAAATAACCTGTCAAAATTTGGCATATTTTTGGGACATATATGGGTGTATGTGGGCTTATATTTGAGAGTACTCTCGTGGATTTCCTCCCCAGACATCATCATCATCCACATACAGCCATTATGTCCCCTGTTACATACTTCTTTTGCAACCAGGCTACATTAGTACATTCAGTTCTTCCGACAATTAAATTTTGGAAGCCTCCAAACAGACCCCCACTCCTTCTCCATTTGCTCTGTGTTTCTCATAGCTGGATTCATCTGCATTTAAACCCCACACACACTCGCTTTTCTAGGCATTTCTCAGTATTAAGGCCACATTAAGCCCCTTGATACAAGCAATTCACATTACTACCTAGAGGTTTTTTTCTAAAAGATCAGATTTAATTCGAAAATCAGCTAAACTGGATTAACAATTTATATAATTCTTACTATACTTAATCAATGTGTGCTGTAGCCACAAGGAAAAAAAATTTTAAAAATCAATACTGCATGAGAGATTCCTCCCTAGCTGTAATCAAATACACTCACACAAACACATGGTTTAAAAATTGTCATGGCTGTTTACGTTATCGGCATCTAGAAAAAGTGCACACCAGTTTTAACCGAACAGTATTCAACCTCAAAATCATCCAGTTCACTATCTTGCCAGAGCAACTGTAATTTAAATCTCTCTGAGGCGAACTGTTAGCAGAACAGGGAGCATGAGTGAGAAAAGTGATCATGGAATTATACTTGCACTGAAACATCACAGAACCCAAATCCAGTTTAGGCGAAGTTTTACCAACGGCAAAAACGTGACCTGAACAGATTGCAAATAACCCGGGCGTCAGTTTCATTTGGGTACAGACTGCAGAACTGGGATAGACAAATCCCTGTTAGTTTTACTAGCACACAACAACACACATCAAAAGACCAACATGTTTCAGTATTAGCAGAGGTAAATGTGAATTAGAAATGGCTATGTTTACAAATTGGGGATTGGAATAAAAAATACACACAAGGCTCCTTCAGCTTCTCTGGATTTATGAAAACCTGCCTGCTTGGTGGTAACAAATACATACTCTCTATGCTTTAGAACAGCATTAAAACCAGCTCATTTCTTGATTGAAAATTCCTCTTCATTTCTCAACTCTGCTTTTTAGTTTTAGATTTTTAAGCCCCTACTGGCAGAATCTACATCTGATCTACATCTACAGCATAGATGACCTTAGCTCACCTGTGGGTGTTTTGAAAATGAGTTTTCATGTTGACAATTACAGACTTGACAGCCTAGTGTGAAAATAAATCTGGAATTCAACTTCCTCTTGGATTATACAGAAAATTTGTATTTTGTCTCAAATCTAAAAAACCCCAGAAAATCACCATGTTACCATTTGCTCTCTTATCTCCAGTCATGGAGAGTTACACTTTTTACACACAAGATGCAAGTTTGTTTTTAAGGCTACAGTTTCCAAATATGCACATTCTTTGGTAGCATTAGATGAATCCTAAACACTGCACACTTGTATGTAATAACTGAGGCACCCTGCTTTATGAACACATTTCTACCTCCCAGCCAAACCCACAGTCTCTATTCCTGTCCTAGATTATACTTAATTTTCCAGTAGTTAAAGCAATTTTTTCTTCTGCAGAGGCCCCCTCATCCCTCCGATGAGAAAGAAAGGGTGGTTTTGACCTGAAAGAAACATTCACCTGGTCCTCTTGCTTTACAGCATAGCCTTTTTCCTTGTCTCCCTCTGCCATTAGCTTCTTCAACTAAATGCAGATGTCACCAGCCTTTCTTTAGCAAAGGGAAATAAGTGTCCCATTAAGTACTTAGAGGAGTGGACAGATTCTCCCATTCAGCTGGTTCCCTACACACTTGCTGGTGCTGAACAGCAAATCTTCTATTTCTGAGAAAGGGCTATCACAGAGAGGTCATTTTCCTCTAAGTGGTTTCCTTATTTCATCTGTTCTCAAGTTTAGTGTTAAGTTGCTGAAAGATCACCTCATTCATATGATTGGGAGCCTGTTCGCCTCCAGAGTGTAGGGTGAATGCGGCAATAATTATTTGTTGGAAAAATACAGGTAGTTTAGCTTGCATTGCAAAGAAATATGCCTGAATTTGTCATTATTCCAGGGACGAATCCTGAGACCTTTATTTCCTTTTCAGAGAGTCAGGCCCTGCTCACAATGGTGAAAAATTACATGCAGACAGTCCCAGCTGCTGCTCCCGCTCGGTGAGAGCCCAAAGTGAGCTGGGGCAAAGGGGCTGCCTGACCAAGCACTGCTGCAGACTATGCATGCACCCACAGCCTGGGGCTTCTCCAAGAAGGAAAGCAGTCACCAAGTAAGGTAGGATGAGAGTTTAATGTACTTTAATACACCAGTGAAGTTCCCCAAGCCAAACGGTTTCCCCCACCTCCTTTGGCGTAAGTAGGGCTTTCAGCTTTAGAGCCTGGTTTACATTAAAGTAGAAGCTTCTTTTGGGAGTTTCTTACTTTTGGGGGCAGGAGGAGTTCAGGCTACTTTTTTCAAGAAAAAAAAAAGCAAGTGCAGCGTTAGCGGAATAAATGCAGAGTTTCCCATGTTTAGGCAATTCATGGATGGATTTCTAAGACCGCTTTTCATGAGATTTTTCCCAGCCAAATACAGTCACTGTTATAGTTACTAGGACAATTTTCTATGATTTAATGCAAGATTAAAACTTCTAAACAATAAGACCATTAAATGTCAGGAAACTCTAATAAAGGAGTAAAAAAGAGTGATAGAGATCAGAAGGATTTTTCCACAGAAGAACCCATTCCTCCTAGGAATCATCTTGACCCATTCCTCCTAGGCTGCACCTGCTCTCAGAATAAAAAAGCAGCAAACCGCCCCTAGGAAGAAAAAAGCTTACTACACAGCCCCTATGAACTGCATTTAAGATGCATGTTCATTATTTTGCAGAAGGAACGTTCAGCAGGATCAATATGCCATCAAGATAAAAGAAGAGTATAAATTGTCCTGAGAGTTGGTCAGAATTTTCTTTACTGTCAGCCAGGGAATTAAAAACAGGGCAGGAGGCATATTAAAACTATGCCTTTATAAGCTTAATCAGTAGGCTGGAAAATGAGTTTCACAAAGAGATAATGAGCTCCCAAATCATAATTTGCCAAGGGTGCCTCAATTTTCACTTGTCTTCAGATCATTTACGAGCACCCAGCACAAGAACACCTTCCTGCCCCAGGCTCCCACCAAGTAGGGGCATGTCCCAGAACAGCTCTCCCTGTGCAAGGAGGAGTTCCCAGTTTAGTGGTCCTAAAAAGGACATGAACTTGGATCCACTCAAAATGGATATTTCACGGTCATTATCAAAGCTGAGAATGAAAGCATTTTTGTGCCCTGTTGAAAAAATATTTACTTCCCCTCTTGGGTATCTTTACAGATATAGCAAAGAACTAATCCTAGTAAGTTGATGACAAAGTCAGTGGTGCTGGCATCACTGTGGCTTTACCAACCCCACAGTCTATGTTCTCATCCCACGCTATCCCCAGAACTATTAGGGCATTTACCCAGTACACAGGAGAACAGACTGAGCATCCCTCCTCCAGCTCCACCTTGGGGACCACTGCATTAGGTCAAAGGATGAAACTTACACCTGCGTTAGTGGCAACGGGTTTTGTCCCTACCAACTCATACTGAACTGGTTACACGAAGACTCTAATGTCAATTACAGAAAATGAGAAAATAATCCCGTTCAGCGTATGCTCCAGGCTAGTGCCTAAAGCACTGTCCTGAGAAAAAAAATTGAAATAAAGCTCTCAGACTAGAGCAGCCTTAAACCTCGGTCTCCTACATCTTAGTCAAGCAGCCAGAACCCTCAATTAACAGAGAGGAGCTACAGCAAAGGCTGCTTTCTATCATGGCAACCAAAATTATTTACAAATAACATCTAAAGACTGATAACAGAAGTTAAAAACATGGTCTTCTCATTCAGGCTGACATTTTATTTCTCCTCTTAAGGCAACACAAAAGCCATATACATATCTACATTCTTGCTACCATGAGTCAGGCTTGTTTTCGTCTCCCGTGTGTACATCACCAATCCACAAATGCCCTATGCTAAAAGGACTCACTGGTTTTTTTCACGAAAAAGGTTGGAATCAGAGGGAACAGTCTTGTCATTTGACTCCTCTATGCATATGTTCTTTTAATTCCTCTATAATTTTTATTTAGAGTTAACACTGATCTGTACAAAATTCAGTGTTAATTCCTTCTCACTTGTTTCATCCTCTAGTGCTTTCATTTTATTTAAATGCAGCCTGGTCTTGTCAGGGATTTAGACTGACTGAAATTAATTGTCTGTTACACCACTTCTTTGCTGTGTGGCAGGCAAAATTTTCTCTTGTAAAGAGTTATCTTCATCCCAGGACCTGGTTGGATTCCAAGGGAGCTATTTGTTTTTCAGGGCAAAATTCAATAAAAAAACATTGTTCATCTTCAGGAGTTATTTATCTTCTGCTAGATAGTAGAGTAATTAAAAAATGGTATAGTTTGGGGGAAGTGAATAGGTTGCTGAGCTGGTTTTTTCTGTTTAAATTTGGTGTTGCACTCCAAAGTTCACTAGCACTTCAAAATCCTTTTTGCTCCAGCAAAAGGCACAGAATTACAAGGGGAAGGAGTGCTCCAATTTTTGGATATATCCTTTCTTTTTTTCCATTCTGTCACATCTCTGAACAAGTTAGACATTCCCTAAGTCGTTCATTTCAGTGGAGAATGACGATTAGGTCCCTTACCTTAGTAGTCAGGTAAAGAAGATCAGATATTTATATGGGGGGTTGGGAGGCAAGGAACCCATTATTCTCTCTCTTTGATTGTTTGAACATGCATTTTTAATAGCACAGTTTATCTCCCGCAGCAAGGAACAACCTACCCCACATTCTTCATTGAGAGAACTCGAAGTTGCTGCTTCCTTCATTATCCGAACATGCCCACCACCAGACCTCAGCAGACGTGTCTGAATCGGTAAGACTAATCCCCACTTCGAACTGCCCTTCTCTGAAACACTCTGAACTTCTTCACTGTGCAGGTGACCGTGCACTCCACAGGGAGTGGAATATCTCCCTCACTGGAGATATTCCAGACCTGTCTGGATACAACCCTGTGCCGTGTGCCTGGGCAGGGAGGTTGGACCAGGTGACCCACTGCAGTCCCTTCCAACCTTGCCCAGTCTGTGATTTTGTCCAACCTTTGCTGTTACAAGAGTCTGCAAGGCAACATCTCAGGACTGAAAATGAAAACGTACTGGTGGTTCAGCATTACACACCTTAATTTTTATCTTCCTCCATGCAAAACCAGTGCAAAGAGCTACAAAGTTTTAGCTCTAAACTTCATACTCATTTTCTAGAGAAAACATGGAAGGAATGAATGCTTGCAAATCTTCATTAGTCTGTACATTATGGAAAGATACCGTAGGCTAAATATCAGAATTACCTATTAAATACCATAGCAACAGATCAAAGTATATGTTAGTACACTAAATGAAAACACTGCAAAAAAAAAATCAAAAAAACCAAAAAACATTGTGATTAAATGTATGTTAAAATAATCTATAAAATCAAAATGTGAGGAAAATATATCCTCAAGAATTACAGCTCCACTTGATCTATTTCTTTCCCTACTATTAAGTCCACTGCATTATTTATTCATCCAAGTGCTTTAATCAAGATAACCACTCAGAAGTCATTTGATTTAAAAGTACTGTTACTGCTAAATGTAGCAGTAACAGATCACAGCAATTTGCAGCCCATGGTTATGTGTGGCAGCACAAAAAGCTTGCTGTACTGAGGACACTGCATGGCCACAGCCAAGAAAGACATTGTGGAGTGTAAAAGGAGATTTTTATTTTTCTTTGATAAAGAAATACTGTTGTGAGAGACAGCCTTCCCCCTTTGCTCAGCCCACAGACCCACACTAACCACACCAAACAAGGTTTGAAGGCTTTTCCTGCAAGATGAGACAGTGTCTAACTACAGTGCATTTCAAGCGTACAGCTCTACCCCTGGGAGCCAGGCTACAGCAGCAGGGGACCCCAAGCATTTTTAAAAATCTATCCAAGAATCAGGTAAATACTCAGAACATTTGCATGAAGCACACTCTATTTTTCCTACACAACTTGCACAAGTGTTGTCAGGCTTTTGAGTGCAGAGCAGCAGCGGCTGAAACGATGCAGGGATAGCCACAGACTCTCATGTTTGTTACCAGCTACACAAGGACAACAATTCTTCCCAAAACATATTGTTTTAGGTAAAGCCATGTTCAACAGATGTTTTATTTCCTTCTCTATGTATTCTCACGCTGTTGCTGGAGAGTCTTCTGCACTTTATTGTGTATAAAAGTACTTATTCTTTTCTCTACACTTTTTTGGGCAGTGAAAACAGAATCAGATCAAAAGGACCAAAATATTAGGATGTTGGTCGTTGAAAACATTTCAAATAAAATGTTAAATAAATCATTAAAACAGCATCAGAGTTAGGGTTTGGGGGTTTTTTTTAGTTTGATACATCTGAAAGAGTTTTTTCAGAAGTTGAATTCCATAGAACATTTGGAACTTCATTTCCATTTCAAATCAGGGTGCTGGAGAAATAATGAGATGATTTCCTAAAATAAGTGCTGGGAAGTTCTCCTGTGAAATGGACAAATCCATTTCTCAGCCAGCTGGCTCCATCAGATCTCTCTGAAATCAAGCCACTAGAAGATACAAAAACTTTTAAGTAACATAAAAAGGAATACATTGGACACTCGAGCTAAATTGGAACAGAGACGGTTTTAAAATTAGAACAGAGAAAAGGACATATGAATAACAATGGGTCACAAAACAAAGAAGAAGCAAGAATTTTAGCAACACTATTCCTGAATAAAATACAAATCACAGCTACAAGAGCATCCTTGGAGCAATGGAGAGCTGCAGACCTATGATTAACTTAAAAGAAATACTGGAGAAAACTAGCAAGCTCATATCAGGTTGCAGAGCTGCAGAAAATGAAGATTATGTTTTAAAAATCTGGCCAACACATACACACACAAACTCTACGTATGTAATAATTTTTTTTTGTACATAAGAAAATTATTCTTTCCTCGACAGGACCCATGTACAACCTCAGAGACAATCACATAAGAGAGAGAGAATCACGTTTTTGAAGTCAAAGTAGATGTAAGCTTGTGGCAACAACAATACCAATAGTAAAAAATGGAATCCAAGTAAAGTAGACGAAAACTCTAAACTAAAATTTATAGATTACTATAAGATTACTATAATTACTATAATAGATAACTAAAATAATCTACAACTGTAACCATTAATGATTATAATAACCTTTAAACAGATGCATCAGGATGTGATCTTATATCTGTTTTAAAGCAGTATATCCACAGACCACAACTATACTTGTAGCTTATAGCTTAAGCTAGCACATGGGAAGGGAGATCATAAACAAAGCCTACTGTTTTTACACTTTTTCTACACAGTCCATATAATTTTCAGCTTTACTTCCAAACAAAAGTAACTACTATTGCTTTCTGTAACTACTATTGCTTTTTATTATTCTGTGCAAGAAGCTGCTTTCTTAAGATGAAAGCATGCTACTTGCAAGACAAATACATTTGGGAAAACAATTGTACTTTGGAGAGTTTACTGTCTAGTTTAATGCCAAACGCTATAAGTGGGAATAAAAATAATATATGGAAAGAATATACAACATAATGCACAAGTTTTAAAAAGCCCACACTTAAATTCATTTTTCTTAAGTAAATAACATTTTCAATTCTCTTTTAGCTTTGTACTTCTATTTTCCTTCAGCTAAAGCACTGCTTAAAGAACTTCAACTAAATAAAGCACTCTCTATAAAATCCATTGATTATTATATACTGTTTCTATTGTAATAATCCTACATTTCTGCCAGAGACTGCATAAACACCAAGATGATAGCATCTGTCCCAAAAGCTTACTAATTATATTTGCAGTACACGAGAACATGTGGATACAGACAGGACAGCCAGTAAAGCCATGAGACCCCACCCAGCAGCATGAGGAGTTGAGGTCCTTGGGCCCTTCCCTTGGAGCAGCAGGGGAAATAAGCCAGGTAAATTCCTTCCCCAGCCATAACCCCAGCCCTTCCTCCCAGCCTTTCCATGGTCTTGCCTGTCACATTGAAGCATCTCTTCTGGGAATGGAAGAGAAATTACTTAGACCATGAAGAGTCCAGCCAAGATGTGTTCAGGCCTTAACACAAGAGAGCCTTAACAGGGAGTGGAACAGGTAGATACGGAGATATTCACTAGGATTTCTTACCTGGCATGAGAGGAAGCAAAATTATGAAGATACCCTCTTAAGTTTTAAGCAGGACTCATCACTGATTACAGGGAGAAGGCAACATTATCAGTACTGAATGAGGAAGGAGCTGTAACATCTGAAGCCACGAAGGGCCTTGCAAAGAGCACAGACAGAGGTCAGTGCAGATGAAGGCAGCACCAAGTCAACAAAGAAACAGGCAACACTGACATAGCCAGCTAAATCCATACTTTTGAATCCTCGGGGAGTAGAACCAGAGCATGAATACACCCAGCAAGCCAACAGACAATGATGCAGAGCCCCCATCTCTGGAACAAGATGCAGAGTGTAATGACAAGAGCAGTCTCATCTGCTTGCACAAAGAGGAAAAAACTTAGAGATTTCACGGAAGGGAGCTGCAGTCCTTAGACACTGCCTAGAGATATTCACATTAACACAGATCAATACACTGGCTATGCATATCAATGTTTGAAAGTAATTACATCCAGAATTCACTTACTTCTACTTATACTCACATTGTTTCTTTGCACACAGTAAACTGCAGCATTTAATTACTTTATTTCAAAAATCTGCATTAACAGTACCAGATAACGATCTCAGCTTGTAAATAACACAAATGCTCGTATTGGGCTAAAATAAGATTCTATAATGCCATTATTTAAAAAATACTATGAACTGTGAGCAAGAGAAGAACAAAACTGACTATGAGCATGGGCCAGATTTATAACCCATAACTTTGCAAGGACAGATGACCTTGCGGGCAGGTTTTTTTACAGTAGAGATACTTGTTCCAGGGATATAAAACATAATGCAGTTAATGATGTGAACAGACTTAGCTTTTAATAAGTTTCATCTGAGTTCATTTATTGACTTAAGTTAGCATGGTAAATTTATGAAGAAGTATGGGAGCTAAAATATATCTATAGGAGTAGCAATTAGGTCACACAATTTCCCCATGCCTTAAAGAAAAAGGTTATAAACCAACATAACGCTTCAGGCCACTTAAGTTTTCTATCTAAATATTTATATTAGGAAAAATTTAGGCAGAGACTTAGTTGAGACTTCAGCCTATTTTTATGCATGTGTGCTCTTATTATCCTAGTAAATAGTTGATGAAGCAGATTGAGTGGCTCTACTAAATTAGGGTGTCTTATATTTACATGATTATTTCATCACCTGTACCTTTAAGTTATTTATCTGGGAGAAAAATTACCTCATCTTAGATCCAGACTAAGGCCTTTTAAACACTAAGTAGGAACACAGAACGTTGGAAGTGCCTATATGTCTTGTGTAGATCAGGACAGAAGGGTAAGTGTTTGGAAGCAAGCATAGAGGGCAAAAAAATATATAATCTACAAGCAGCACTGGTACAGAGAACATAATCCAGTACTCTGAAAAGAAGGAAGCAGGAAGGTAATGTGGTACAGGCAGTTAAACAAGATTGTGACTACTTTCCTCAAAATTCACATTTCCCAGCACTTTCCATATTTAGCACCTCAGCTTTGGTCACTGCCACAAGCATCTTCCTTCTTCCACAAGAGAAGAGAAAACAAAGGAGTCCACAAGCTCTAAAGAACACCCAGATGGGAATCAAGTTGAGTTGTTTGCAGAGCTCACATGGTTTGTATGCTTCCCTGATACACCTTGTACCACTGACTGCCATCAATTTAGTTTCCCATTTTACTGCAACACATTAAAGTAGCCATTCTTCTCCATTCAGGAGATGCATACACAAGACCTCACTGAAGGGTGAGATGTTGTCTTAACACGGGTAACATGAATAAAATTTGTACAATTCTTCCGTAATTTTAAAATTGTCATAGAAAAAGGAAAAATAAAAAGAAGTTTCCACCAGCTGAAATATTTTGCAAGATCATAGTTTCTCTGCTGAACATAGTTTCATACAGCTGAACAACTCCAAACCACTCCTGGACTTGTTCCAGCTCCTCTGAAACAGTTCTGCAGCACGATGACCCCAAGCCAAATCACTGGTTCCACTGCCTCTCCAGCCAAGCTTTCACACAGTCATGTTCTGTCCTCCTGCCACAAAGGAAAGCATTGCATGTGCTTCATGGTTTTTTACATGTAGAACTGTTGCAAATGCCTTTCTGGCTGGCCTGGCTGGTACCCACATTCACTATATTGCACTAATATCTCGCTACGAATCTTTCACACCACCAGCACATTTCAGGTTTGTAAAGTATCATTCAGTAGTTGAAATCCCAGTTTTTTCAAGCACTGCATGTCTGTCAAAAGAAATTGCACGTATATCACGTTCCAGACCCTGCTGTGCAGAAAACCACAGTTATTATACTACTAAAGGTCTTGGGCCATCATGGCATTGTTTCATTATGCTCTGCAAGCAAGATATCAAAGAGATATTTTCTGTCACAAGCTACCAGAAATACTAACATTATTTCCCCTGTAGAGCTGACACCTTAGATAAACAACCAGGAAAATCAAACCCTGTGGTTTCCAGGTCCTGATTCCTCAAGAAAGCACTGACAAAGGCACACAGTATCTTCAGGCACCCGAGTCACCCAGTGTCGGGCAGCAGCAAAGGGCCAGCTGCTCGCCAGGGCAAGGCAGGCCAGTAGCCCTGGTGGCCCTCAGCACCAGGTCCCAGGGTCTGGGGACAAGAGGCAGACCTTGGTCATGGGGCTTATCAGTGCCCCTGGACAAGATGAAAAAGCAACCAGATCCAAGGCCCCTCTGGGTGCCACAGGCAGGACCACACAGAGCTCTCTCCTGGACTCTGCTGTGAGCCAGGCAGTGATGCCACCCTGCTCACCCAGCCAAGCAGAGGTGGGGCTGGGCTGTCACAGGTGGGACAGGCTGATCTTCGTCCCATCAGCCACAGATCTAGACGTTCCTTTTCAGCAACATCCAAGCAAATGAGGCTGGCTTCCCACTGCCTTTCACTGCAGCTGCTACCCATGCTTCCCTGAAAGGCAGCAGGCCTCACATGCCCTCGATGCACGGCTGGCTGCTCATGCACAGGAGATACAGGAGCCCACCATCCCACGGATGAGCACAGCACAGCAGCTGGCCTGCTCCCAAATTTAAGATGCTTATTTCTCTCATCAAGCAAATACATAAAGATGTACCTCTGAGACTGTGACTAATGTTCGGTTTTATCAATCATCCAAAAATCCAGCTTAAGAATTAGCTACTCTTAATTTACTTTGATTTCTTAAAACAGATTATTGAATAATAGGAAATATTCTTACTTGCCTTTATTTTATACCAGAAGGATATAAACACATCAATGCCATGGACTCCTTGTTACGCTAATTACCCTAGTTACCAGCCTCCAGATGAATACTCTACTCCAGCATCCATTCATTTTCAGCTGCAAAGTACCTATGCTAAGGCCCTGGAAATGTACTCACAGGAACCAGTTAAACAGGGACATTGTACCATGTCTGCTCTTGCTGAGAAGTCTCCTTGCTGGAGTTGTCACTAAACACCTCCAGGAAGAACAAACACCAATGAAGCAAGGGGACACTAGAGGGAAAACACCACCAGCAAAAATATCTTATATGAAAACTGGTATTGTTCCAAACCCTGCAAAGTACTGAAGTGTAGAACCATCTAGGCAGTGGCAGGCAGAAAAAACCATCAGCATCAGATTTTATAAATGCCAAAACCAAAGTTCTGAGTTCTCTGTATCATGCTCCATAGCGTGAACTCAGTTACTGGTGTCTCCACCACAAAAAGAAACATTTTTATGTTCCCTCTCTAGGCAGCAATTCAGTTTCAGAACAGCATAAATCTGACTTCTAACTTCAAATCAATATGGAAGGCCAGAGGAACCCCTGTAATGTTTTAGTCTGAGCTTTTGCACAACAGAACAGAAAGCTTCCTCTGCTCTTTCTATTTCAGGTTCTAACTCCTAATTAAAGAATGGTTGGGTTTCTTTTCTTTGTTTTTTAATCTTTGTTCTGGCAGAAAAAATTAAACAATAATCAAAGTTTTGGATCAGTGGCCAAAAGTGGTGATCTATGCATTCCCTATAGCATTCAGGAATTTATCCACCTTACATATATGGCACAAGTACAGAAACAAATGTCCCAGCCTTGTTCCAGCACCATACAATCTTTCACAATCAGCTTTGAGAACTGCGGTCTCCCTAAATTGCTATCCCAAACAGTACAATATTCAAACAAATGATCAATATCAAATCAATATCAAATATCAAAACAATGATCAATATCAAATTTTTAATTAGATGAACACTAACAAACATACAATGCTTAGTCATACATTATTAGTGGGGTAAGGCACACAACACTTAGTCATACCTCATTAGTGGTTAATTATTTCTCTGGTTTAAGCTCCAAATCAGCGGAGAAGCTGAGTGTGGCCAAAGATACAAATGGTAGAACACAGCACATTTGATCAGAGGAAATCTCTCTATTTTGAAGGGACTGATAATGACACTGGTACCCTGAAAAAAAAAAAATAAATAAAATCAGTTGGCATCAATTAAGATGCAGATGGGAGCATACTATGTAAAGCAGTGGGAGAAATTTTTTGATTTCAAGGCAAAAGTTAGTCTAACAAAGCTCAGACTCTAGTAATAAGTACAACTTCTGTTTTGAGCAGCTTTCCTTTGTGAAAGGGAGAAGTTTAAGCAGGAATGTCTCCCTACAGTTTTTGCTTCTGCCTCTAGAATCTGAGACTAATTCAGAAGCATTACAGAAAAAATTTAATGTATAGACTTATTTAGATTTACTCTGCAAATCACAGAATCACATTTTCAACAGCTGACAAACTGATTAAAAACTGATTGGTCTTTACTGCAAGAGAACATTGTCTGCTGGATCTAGCAGCACTCACTTATTCAAAATCTTTTTCAGGCACCAGCTCTATGGAAGAGATAAGTGTTGAGACACTAAAAAAAAAGGAAATAATTACAAAAGGAAAGCAAAATTAATGTTCTTAGAGATCAAAAAGACAAGATTTAAAAACCTGATTAAAAAAAATTGCACTTCATTATGAAATACCAAGTTATTTGTGGCTCGGATAACCTAAATATATTACAAACAAATATCCTGAATTTTGATACACTTTATCTAGAAATAGAATTGAGAAAATTAACAAGAAAAATCTTAATGTTTTTGTTCTTGTTTAAATTCCACTAACTTCTACGAACAGCTGTGTTCTCAAGCAGGCAGAATACATGAAAAAGATAAGCTTACAAAATGCAAAGAAAAGCCCTGCCAAGCCTCAAAATTAATTCTGTAAAACCAAAAAGCAGTTGTCAAAACATGCCTCATTTATAATGCTATACTATTTTTCCATTTGTAAAACTGTACTTAAAAGACTTCCACAATATAAATACAGCAATTTGCAGTAGTAGCCTCACAAGAGAAGGCAGATATTTAAGTCAATTTTCTTAAAACAGGATCTTCCAAACACTTTTAGAGTTGTACACACAATGCCACATGTGCAATGAACAGCAACAACTCCAGACAGAATTCTGACAGCTGCATTAACTAGAAAGGTACTATAAATTTAAATTTCTTGGATAAGAATCACCACATTTTGAAGCAGCCATTTTGAAGGCCAAATTCTTCATATTCATGCTCCTTTCACAATACAATCTATTGAAAACAAACCTAAACTGTGGTCAGTAAAGAGCATGTATTTCTTTACATACAAATATATGGCTGAAAATAGTCAATTATATAAATTGATTAGCTGTATATAACTATACAATGTAAATACATACCAAGTACGAGATTATATGAATAAATTTACACGTTTCTTATGCTTGGCAGCCACTGCTCACACCCTTGCCATTTCATAAGGGTATTTGCTTTCTGTTATTTCAAAGAATAAGAAAGCATAGAATATCCAGAGAAGCACCAGCCCACCAGTATCAGCTGATGTAGGACTTTAAATACGAGGAAAAATCCATTCGAGTAGTGAAATAAGCACAGCACCATACCCCCAAGTATTAAATTTCTGGTGAGTAGCAGAAGAGTGTGGTTCAGTAGCCTGATATTCCTTTAAACCTCACATCACTGGGTTGGGGATTCACTCCTCATCTTTTCCTCTCCACACTTATTTCACAGCCTTAACACTATTTTAATGTAGTTGTTTTTTGGTGCTGTGAAAACAAGCATGTGTGCATTCAGCTGCACTGAGCAGAAGATTCATACCCCAGGTGAGAGACAACTTGAAATTCCATTCCCACTTTGTTAGTATAGCACACATAAATGGAACAAAACATGAAGCCAACTGCCCACCCCACACAAGACGTGGCAATCCTATATCAACAAAATGTATTCAAGGAAACAGAGCACTAAATGGACTGAAGTACATTTCCATTTGTCAATATATTTACAGTGCATTCTCAATGGGAGGGCCCATCATGTTCTTCTAGCAGCCCTTTTATTTTGATTGCTACTGTTATTCTCATTATTAAAATACGTTTTTCCCAGCCTGGACAAGCAGCACAAGCACTGATCAATGAGACAGCCCTGTCCAAGCAGAGAAATGATAGCTGTGCCACATGCCAGCAAGAAATGACACAGCTTTTTTGTAACCTGAAGTGTCTATAGCCAGAACTACTTACTGCAAGTAGTGAACTCTGTACTATAGTATTTGCACCTTTACAGGTCTTTCCCCCCCTTTTTCCGTAGGAGTAAAATAAAAATCCTCAGTGCTCTTTGCCTGCAAGATAGGCAGAGAAAGGTGAGATGTGACAAGAACACCTAAGTGCTCAGTGTTTCATTATTCATAAGCTGCATTTCCCCTCCAACAGTCAAAGGACAGCTTCCTTCCCCTCCTTTTCCCTACTCCTAAACACAGAAGACAAAGCCAACATTTACAAGGTCTTTCCCAAGGTTTTTCAAGATGCTCGCAAAGAGAGGACAATATTTCCTTCCCAAAGCTCCTCCGTAAGTAGGTTTTCACAGCTCTCCCACTCTCCCTGCTGGTCTCAGGCAATTCAGTGCAAGTTGAGCGCAAGCCAAAGCAGATGCAGACAGCACATTGCTTCCAGGGGGAGATCCTAGCCCCAGAGACTCAGAACTGGGATGGGAACTACTCGGTTCAGGCAGGAACTCAGAACCTGAATTACCAGAGCTGAGACCCACAGACAGCAGTGTCTTGTTTCCCATTAGCTGGTGGGAATTGGGCCAAATGCCCACATCTTCAACCCACGGAGGCGCCAGGCAAAAGCCCTGTCAAGAAGTTGGCAAGATGGGCCCCTCTGCAAGCTCTCACATGGCAAAGAAAAAGCAAATAAACGAGAAACACTGTATCTCTAATGCAGCAGGGACCCTGCAAGGCAAACCCCCAACCATGTTTTCTCTCCACTGCTGATTTTCAAGCCATACTCACGCTTCACACTTGGCTTGGATGTGATGGTCAAGTTGTGGCCTGAAGCACAATCCTCATGTCCACTGATTTCATCAAGCATTTAGAAAATAGATATCTGCTTTCATGCCTATCAACAGGGGCTTAAGCAATGTTTCAAATCAAAACTGGATAAATTCAAGTTACAGAATGTATATTCACTCTGTTTTAAAAGTATTGCTCCATAAAACCTAGTAACAAGGTGAAACAAGTGTGCCATTAAATGTAATAATCAACCACTTTGAATTTGAAAGAATCCAGCACATCATTTGTCCCATTCATTCCTTGAACCAGTGGTGATGATTGTACGCTATTTTTTGTTTATTTATTTCAACATCTCCCATGATTAACCTCCATATGTTCAGGAAGACCCAATGTCTGCACACAAAAAAAATACATTAATCACTGATTACATTCTGCCTACAGACAACATCAGTCTCCCCCTAGCAAGCTAAATATTGGTGCCCATCATTTGGTTACTTTTGGCTACCGAGAGCAGTGCTTTAGAATTTCAAGATGCTTTGTTTGCTCTAATTTTTTTTTTTTTTTGCTAAGTAAGGAGCTAAAAATCTTCAAGATTCAACTTTCAAAATCTGGGTATTAATCAAATGTGTGGAAGGTGTTATGTTGCAAACTATGAAGATGGAAGAAGATGAGAAAGGAATGAATGCTGGCCATGGGGCCTTCATTTCTTTCTTTGTGTTAGGATCCAGGCTTCGCATGTTATGCATGGCTCTAATTCCTATGAAAGCAAATAAAACATGAAGAGGAGGAGAATTCACCTCATGAATGAGTGCTACTCAAGCCAACGTATGATGCTAAAGGAGTGTGGCAATTTTCACTGACTTCCTTTAAGTGGTTCCTGATTAATTGCTTAGAGAGCCCCAGATAAGAGCTAAGACATGAAATAGGTGACAGTATCTTAGGATAAGATCCTAAGTGGTCTACTAGGAACCAGAATGAACCCCAGATATTTCCATTTTAGCCATGCCATTGTATAGCAAGAAAGTTAAAACTAGGAGCTTGCAAATAGCTGGTGTTCAACTTAAATGCCACTAAAACTCGAGTTTTAGTCACTCCAGTAAAGTATAAAGTAGTTTAGAAACAGTATCATCTCAATTTCGAAGTAATATGAGAAAAGACAGAACTAACTGAGCAGGAAGGCATTGAGTTACTTCAACATTCCTAATCTTTTTTACTTCTTTTTTTAAATATAGCAGAGGACACCAACACTTCCTTAGTTAGAAACATCAATCTATTTGGAAAGCAAAAAAGAAGAAGAAGTGTAGTTTTAAAGATAATTCTGATTTGAATTATCACACAGAACAACCCTTCTGGTGGTCTTGGACTAATACAGTGAAGTATTTGGACAGCATTCTAACATTTTCCTGTGACCAGTGAGGGGAACTGCTCTTGTGTCAAACTGCTGTCATGTAACCTGTGCACCACAAAGAGTGGTCATGGCACAGTGCTGCAGTCCAGCTTCTTGCACAGCTGCAAGGGCACTTACAGACAACAGGATTTTGGTACTAAGGAACTGGGAAGACAGGTAAATGCAGGGCTTTTCTCCTCGGTTTCCCCCACTCCTATGACCTTCAGTCACCACCACACACATGCATGACACACACTCCAACCCTCTACATTGCCCATACTCATTTAGGCACATCTGTATCAGCTGGAACCCCCAGGAGCACTGCTGAAGTATCCATCTTTGTCAGTGTCATAGCAAAAATAACACTGGACAACGTAACACAACTGCACCCTGCTGCTAGGCTGACAATTGGCGTTGCACGTATTCTTGCCCCTGTGCTTGTGCTCCCCTGGTAGCATTTATGGGACTGACAGCAGTGCTGAAGAAAATGTGAAGGTTCAGAACAGCACATTCAGGAGGAACTGGATAAGATCAATAATATTTGTATCTCCTTTGCAGTACATGAGCTGTTGTTGCTGCTACCTATGGCAGTCCATCCACTTTGCACAAAAAAAAAGGAAACTAAAATAAATAAGTATTCCTAGAAACCCTGCATTATTGATTAGGAGCATTCGTTTAACAACTGTTTCTTTGGGCTTGTCAAAACTGATGACCTAAAGTAAAGTGCTCACTTCCAAGGCACTATGTATTGATAAAAGCATAAACCAATAACGCTATTTATATTTCTATTTTCTCTACAGTGCTATTTAATGACCCATAGTAATCCTTAAAAAGGCTATTTTAATTACTCAGATCTTATTCCTTTAAGAAGAAATGTCCTTTGTTGGCAGCTTTTCTAGTTTGGAAAGGTGGAGAAGGAAGATAAGCAGGAAAAAAAGACAGAAATAGACCCAGCCCATTTGTGGAAGTCCATGGGAAAAATCTATGTCAGTACAATGTATGATTAAATATGTCATTACCTTGCCTATATGGAGAGTAATTTTGCATAGAGAACATTCCAGGGAGTCAGGACTGTTCTTAAACAACTTTAAGCAAACAATGATCAGAACTAGAAAAGGGCATCTACATCCTGTACTTATACAGTACATGGAAAAGTTCTTTGGGCAGCTTGTTCCAGTGCCTCGTGACCATCTGATTAAAGAACTTCTTCCTAACATCTAGTCTCAATTCCTCCTCTTTTAGTTTAAAATTATTTCCCCTTGACCTATCACTATCTGCACATATAAAAAGTTGTCCTCTCTCTTTTTTATAAAGCCCGCTCTAGGTACTGGATGGCCACAATAATATCTTCTTGGAGCCACTTCTTCTACAAACTGAGCAATCCCAACTCTGTCTCTCTTCAGAGGAGAGGTGCTCCACCCCTCTGATCACCCAGCCCTCCTTTGGACTCACTCCAACAGGTACACATCTTTCTCATGCTGAAGACCCCAGAGCTGGGTGCAGTTCTCCAGGTGAGCTCTCACAATGACAGAGTAGAGGGGGAGCATCACCTTCCCACACCTGCTGGCCACGCTGCTTTTGATGCTGCCCAGGATGTGGTTCACTTTCTAGGCTGTGAGCACACAGTGTTGGCTCATGTCCAGCATTCTATCCATGAAAACACTCTAGTCCTTCTCTTCAGGGCTGCTCTCAATTCTTTTCCCAGTCTGTGCTCACGTCTGAGGTTGCCCCAACCCAGATGCAGCACCTGGCACTTGGTCTTGTCGAGCCTCGTAAGGCTCTTCTGAAGAAGAAGTGGGCCCACTTCTCAGGTTTGTCCAGATCTGTCTGGAACGCATCCCTACCATCCTGAAGCAAAAAGAGGCAATAAGAGGCATAGAAAATAAAACTGAATGTGTATTCTAAGTATAATAAGCAGTCTGTTTAACTTATTTGGTTAAAAACCCCACATGCCTGGTATTTTTGATCTCAAAAGAAACCAAATAGCAAGACATATCCCGATCACCACATTTATCCCAAACAAATACGCTTTGTTGCCTCAGCCAGTGGCTAATTGCCAATTTGTTTCATGAACAAAACCTGACACAGAAAACAGAACCCAGCTATTAAGTAGAGAGGGCTACGAAAGAATGCAGGTAGCTTTAAGTTTAAGGCAGAACTGCTCTGCCAGCAAGCATCAATGTGCAAAGCACAATCCCACCTTCTCTATCTCCTCGTCTGACTCTAACTTTTTTGCAGTAGGTTATCTTCCTCAAGGGCAAATGTATTCCAAACATTTAAGGGCTCTGACAAAAGGCCAGAACTGATCTCTGTGCTTGAATAATATCCCAAATGGACCCTCATTGGTAACACGATAACAAAATCAGTGTTTCAGTCAAAAGAGAAGAGTCTTTCTGCTCCTCTGTTCTTCTCTTTTTGTGCATTGATATAAAGATCAGAGTCATCAGCATGAATAAGATTTAGAATTCTGATGAAACAATAAGAGATACTAAACACTTTCTGGCCCTCCCAAATTTGTATTCAACCTCTCCCTTTGTTAAAGCTGTAATCACACTCCCATCGGTATTCAAGGGATTTATGCAAACAAGGTCTCTTCTGTCAAAAATCATAGCAATTTAATGCAGTCACAGCCTGTTGGGTTGTGTAGATTGCTGGCACCAAAGACACAACTTAGTATTCTGATGTGTGTCAGCTCTCTATAAGACAGATCAGATGGTCTTAGCAGACTCCTCTCAGCCATTCTAGCATAAGACACTGTATCTATATGCAATGGAACCAAGGGAAGGTAACAGAAGGTGACTTGAAGCCACAATCATAAGGAAATTTAACAATTAAGCTAAAACTCAGACTGCTGTTTAATTGCAAAGGCAGTATTTGTTGAATATCTTCATTTTGCTCGCCATGCCTATGGATGCTTTCATCCACTGCTATTTTGTTAAATAAACAAAAGCCTGCTGTCTTTACCTCTATGTGAGTGCTGTTTGTACCTCTTACACATCTACCTCATATACCCAACACCTAAAGGAGGAGAAGGAGTCCATTATGCAGGTCCTAGACACAGAACTTAACTCGTTAAATCCAGCTGAAAAAAACCCAACACTTTAAGCTCCAGTGGCTTTCTGCCCGACATTCTCACATGCAATAACAGCTCCTCCATTGCTCAGGGCCATATCCTGCCTCTTCTGGGCAAGCCGTGCACTTTGTTTAAGCAGGCACAATTTAATCCCTTGAAGTGAAATGGACACAATTTAGCCATGACCTGTCCCCACCACATTAACTATAGACAAATCTGACCGTGTTAGAGAAAGTCTACCTGCATTTGCCAAGGGGATCATGTCTGTGTTCACGGTCACCCTTTCAAGTACAAAGAATGGATTTCTCTTCCGGGCTTAACACCTTTTTCCAAAATCAGTTTGATGCTCTGAGAGAAAAAGGGGGGATTGAGAGTTGATTAAAAGCTGTGATGAAATGCAGGCAATAGAGTGGAGTACCTGCAGTGCTCTGTCACCTCCACCCGCTTTCTCCCCAGGCAACCAATGGCCATTACATCACCAGGGCAATCTCTAATTGGCTGCATTCTGGATACAGTTTCTGACCCAAAATATACAGATTAAACAAAAATATGCCATTCCCAAAGTATGGTTTAATTGAGGCAGCCTATTACCAAACACCTCGCAGACATGCACTATCTTCAGCAACTCCCCTGAGGAAAAGGACAATGAGTAAAGATCTGAGTGAATACTACATACAAAATTTTAATACATGTATATATTTAAGTCTCAAAATATGCAGAAGACATCCTTTGACCACATGGACCTCTTTTGCATCCACTTTCCAATATGTTTATGCCACTGAGTCACCCTAGCAGATATGCTTGAAAAAAAGAATTTAAGGTGCTTATTTGCAAAAAGTGTTAAACAGTTTTTGGCGCCAAGATGACTGCACTGCTCACGGATTTTCCAAAGCAGAAAAACGAGATTCTATTTGCAGGATAAATCACTGATTGTGTGCTATTTACTCAACTAATACATTAATAGCTGGTTGCAAATAAGGACATTGAGGTATATGTAGCACAGAGCCTTAGTATACAGGGTTCATTCTGCCAAGTGAATTGGGGCCAAACACTTGACTTAGTAAGTATCATTCAAATCTAATGGACCAGAAGTAAATCAGGTTCTCTTCCTTACTACATTCCAGTCCTTATCTCCTCTCCCCAAACACATGACATGCATAATCCAAACATGGCATTCTGCAAAAATGAGCCTCATTATGTATAAAAAGAGCCACATTAGAGAAATCCACAGAAGTGGATAAAAAACGGTGATGTTCATCCTTTTTTCAGGTTGACTTACAGCTCCTTAGAGCAAAATTCTCCTCAGAGTTCTGTATCCACAGGCTGCATATTACTGGTCCCCTCACTGGCTGCTCGATGCACCGACGTGATCTAAATAAATCAACCAGTAAAACACGCAGTATAACAGCTGGTCTCTGTCAAGAGATGTTATTGGGCCTAACAATATAGAAATACCTTCTTTAAAGAGAAATATAAAGCTTAGCTGATCTTTCCCTATTTAAGTGCCTTGTCTAGAATTGTAAAACATGAATCAAATCCTGCAAACTTGCATTCTCTTCGTAAGTGTAGAGAGAAGGTGGGAGCTCTGCCTTACAAGTGCCCTCATCACACTATATTTATACTGCTTTCATAGGACCCTGACACCTCAATATTTATCTACTTGGCCTCAATATAGCTGCAGAAGTTCCAGCTGCTTTTTAACATTCAGTCTAATTAGGAAGACAAAAGAAATTTCCTTAGATGTGTAAGTTAGCTTCAGTGGTGAATAAGATGTTAAAGAGTAGGTGATGGACTCTCTAAAAAACAGATTCTCTGATCTCACTCACTCTGCCAGTACTCCTTTCAAGATCTTAGCTGGTCTGCCCCACTATTAACCTCCCTCCACACTGAGAATTAGCTATTTATTCTCAGCCTTTGTTCCTTCTCTCAAAGGGCCCCCTCCTCTCATACTCTACCCAAGAATTCTCAGCCATCTTCTATGAATCAGTATAACAAAAGCCTTTTGAAAGTCAAAATAAATTATATCCACTGGTTGGGATACAGAGAAGCCCGTATTTTGACCATTTACAGCACACTTGGAAAGACTTGATGCAATGCTGTTTTTACTGCAGTCTTATGATTTAACAGTGGTGTTAGGAGCATACCCAAATGACCTCTCCAATCTCAAATCTCTCTCACTAGCAAAGAGCAAGCTCTTTGTCCTTGTGGTGTCCCAGCAAAGTAGTATTGTATACCTTCAACTTTCAGCACAGAGGATTCCAGTAATTTATCTTTTAATTAAGAAATAGTTCCTCCTGTCCCGAGATCTCTGTCAAAGAAGTACAAAAAGGAAAAAAATATCAGAAAACAAAATTTGAAACCCATTTAACCTTATACCTCCTTAAAATATGTGTAAATGTAAGAATAAAAAAAAAAAAAAAAAAGCTTACTGAAACATCCAAAATTTGAAACCAGCAAATTGTGAACTAACCCAACGAAGGAACCCCATGCAACACAATCTTTGATTAAATTGGCAATCTCCACAAAGAAAACAGCAAACTACTGAAGTGCAACCCCTTCCACACCCATAGGGTGTACCTGTAAGGAGTAAAACAAACTGGACACATAGGGCTTGGGTGTTCAGTAAACCAGGACTGAACTTTATTGAGCGCAAAACAAATGTACCAGTTAACTAATTCAGTGCCTAAGGACAAAATATCATGCCCAGCTCCTGCACATCACAAAATGTCACAACATTTGGCTGCCTCCTATCAAGCAAAAGCAAAATACCATGACTTCTCTCAGGGCAGGATTAAAGGACAGTGTCAGTGCTTGGTTAGAAAGCTGGCAAATGTCTTCTTGTTTTGCTCAGAGTCACCCTGCCAAAGTAGCACAGTGGTAAGAGGCTGAACGGAAAAAATGGGCACGAGAGAAGGACAGAACATATTCCATCTGCCTATCAGTGTCTGAGAAATAATTATTTAATAATTGTGACTTTCTAACAGAAAGATATATTGTATTTAATACAGCAAAGCACTTTGCCATCTTTCTAGTCCATTAGAAAACATTTCACTGATCATTAAATTGAAGCCAAGGGACAATGTGAGAATACCTGATAAAAACCTTAATTTAATTTAAAAAAAAAGAAAAGAAGAAATGAAAGGAAAGAAGTGAAACCACAGAACCTATTTTAATGGCTCAGTATTTGGTGTGAGTCTGAGAAGTACATCACACCTGAAAATGGAAACTGCATTAAACCTTATCATCCTTAGCACTATCTCAGAGACTTTGGTTCGGTTTGGACTAGGCAGGGATGATGGGTTTGAGTCTCCAGGACTTCTCCCTGTCACACATAAATCTTCTCCAGAGGTTCCACCCAAGCACTGCTGAGGCATAGTCTGTCAGATGTGATGAGATAGGAGGCCACAGAATTAGAACTGCTCAATTGGATCTGAGGGCAATCAGACTTCTTACAGCATGACACAGCGTTACGGTAAAGCAGTGCCGTGGAACATTGCATTCAGGCTTGGTAATCAAATAAAACTGTCATTCAAGACTTACTATACTCCTGTGCATAGTTATCCATTATCTGTAACAAAACCTGAACTTATTAAATTACTTCATATTTTCAGTCTTATGCTGTTGTTTATTACAGAGCAATATGAAGGAATGCAGAAAGAGTCATTTTCTGCTAATACTGAACAAGGAACATTATTAGATTAAGGACAGAACATTACCCTGGAAGCTTTTCTCTCAGCTTTGTGGCATTGCAGAACATGCAGTTATATACTTCTCCCTGATGCCTCCTGCCACAGATTTAAAGAACCAAGGCAAATCACTCCCATCACTCTTCTAACGCTGTGGAAGAGGCAGAGAAGGAAATATGTTAATTTTGGTAACATACCAGAAAAGTACATTGGTGTCATATTCCTTCCATCTGCAGAAAAGAAAAGGCTAGTTGGTTCCCACCACACACCTATAAGATGAGACAGGTAGAAATGCCCAATGATAAAAGGGGATTACAAAAAGAGAAAGAAAGATGAAAATTGATACACGTATAATAGCAGTACCTGGGTAATGGACAGGAAATCATGTTTCATACAAGGCCCCAGAAGTCCCTTTTCAGTGTTTCAGAAACAATGCATAAGTTGGGGGGTGGGGGACACACAAGAGCCTGGAGTCTGCTATTATTCCTCCAGTTCCAATCTTGTATGAGCAGAAGCCCCGGGGTAGGAGTTTAGTTACCAGCCTTTGCCCACGGGTCACTCTTCTGGCTGTTCATCAGTGTGTCACAACCAGTTAGCGCTCGCAAGAGCCGGGCCCAGAGGCACACAGAGAATGGACAGCAGCGCACACCCATTGCAAAAGGAGCTCCGCAGGGGATCTTGCCTCCTCTGCATTCTACGGTCACACCAAGAGAACAATAAGTCATGATACACAGATTCTCTGGTCCCCTCAGCTTAACCCTCTGAGGCAAGTGGGAGCCAAGTAGAAGAGGGGCAGAGAAGCCCAGCCAGATCCGCTTTCCCAAGTGGAAACCAGCAAGGTCATCTCAAACCCTGACAAACTCTATTCTACTCTCCTCTGGGAAATCTGCCCATATGTTTGTGATGAGGAAACAGCTCTGCATGCAGCTGCCAGTTATTTTCATTTAACCCCATCATTTGGCAATGCCCACATGTGAGACTGTGCAAATTATTTTTTCACTGAGTTTCCAGGTGTTTACAGGGTCGTTATTCAGAAGCTTTCTGATCAGACAGCATTGGAAGTTACATCATTTGCCAACAGTATTTGGAGTGCTCAGTATCTGTGAAGAACAGATACAAGGTATAATCAAAACTCCACAGAAACAAGGATTACTTTTCAACCTTAACTAAGCTTTTTTTGACTTTCTGGCCACTTTGTTTGATTGAACAATGAGAGAGTTCTGCAGTGAAAACCTTCTCCAATCACAAAGTCCTAATGAGGGCTTCTTATTCCAAGATCTTGGATCAGGAGAAGGGAGGCATATCCAGGTGAATGTTGCCTTAGGATGAGCACAAATTTACACAACTTTTCTCATTGTGAAGGGCACAGGAGGAAGCCACAAAGATAAGCAAGCAAGGACAAAAGTCTGATCAGCCTTTGATGTGGATAACCTAAAAAAAAAAAAAAAGACTTGGATAACATTTTAGCCTGCAGGCAGAACAGGAGGTTTATACGGCTAAAGGATCCAGAATTAGATTTAACACACTATAAACACACCCTGCAATGTGGGCAACACATCTTACCCACTTTGGTGCTGACTGCTGCCACCAAAGTACAACAAAGCTGAATTCAGACAACAGGGCTCTTACGAGACTTACAATACCCTCAGCCTGCCCTCAGTCCCTTAAGCAAACCCAGAAATGAGGAAAGTCCATCCTTCCAAGAGACCTTAACAGAATAAAACTATTTCTGGCTTTCACGTAGGAAAAAAAAGATCTTACATTGTTTCAAAAGTTAAAACAAGGGACTGGAGACAGGCAGGAAGATATCTACAGCTGCTGAATTAGTATCGCGAAGAACACAAAAAGGTAAAAACTGAAAAGAACAGCGTTTCTGGTGAATGGAAGTAATGTGAAACTGTTACCAACTTCTAACTGTAATTTGCAAGAAAAGAGACGCAGCGTTCCAAAGCAGCAGACAGAAAAGTGGAGAGAGTTGCTCTATGTGCTGTCAGTATGCTGCAAACCCTAATAAATATGGGCAATGTATACTCTACTGTCTTCTGGACTTTTCTGATTGCATCGTATATTGGAAATGCACATCTGCTCTTTACATTAAATGGATAGTACGTACTTTAAAAACAAATGTGAGAATCCACAGGGTAGAAGCTGATTAACATTGAGCCGGGTACAGGAATTTGTTAGTCCAGTGCCACGTGTCTGACCCACACAGTCACACTGGTGCATTGCTGTGAGCCTGGAAATTGAACATCCATTTAGTGCTAACAGCAACAACATCTCCAGCAAGTAGCTCCTGGGACAAATGAACACTTTGCACTGATATATTGGGCTTTTAGAAAAAGCATTTCTTCCCTTTTACCAGGTTATACATATCTCAGTCTCATTTGTATTTAAGAAAAAAAGAAACATGGATTGTGCAAGAATCTTTCAAACAAAATTGTATTACCATTCTGCAGTGAAAAGTAGATGCATGAATCTGTGATGGGCTGCTGATCAATTTTTGACAAATTGATATTCTCATTACAGATTAAGAGGGCATACATTTCACAATTTATAGCACTCACAGTATGCACACATAGCAATAAGCACTTGGGGTACAGTTTCCTGCCTAGGAAGTTTTTTACATAAGGATTTTAAAATATTTTTTATCAAATTCTTTTAAATATCTTCTATTTAAATATTTTCTTGTTAGTAATATATCTACCTCCCTAAATTCAGAATTCTCTAAAAGTGGGTGTTTCAGCAGATCACCATTATGCTCAAGCTTTCCTTGCCTAAAATACAATTCATTCTACCTCAAGAAAGAGGAATTGCCCCATATCTGTAGAAATTGTAACAGAGGTTATCATTATTACTATTAAATAAAGACATCAGACAATAGAGACCCTAACATGATCGTAGACACAATGTACTGGGGTTTGGGATTTTTTTTTCATTTTGAGATATAACCCCATGACTACTGAGTGTCCAGGAAACTGCTTCAAAAACCAAAAACCAAACAAAACAAAAACAAACAAAAAACCCAAACAAAAACAAAACAAAAACCCACAAAAACCTCAATATTCTGAATATTTTGCAGAAGTATCATTCCTTCTCCTCCTCTTTTCACCAAAACTGTTTGAAACCCAAGGATAAAGAAAGTTAGTTACAATTATGCCACTCCTGTTTTTCAGCTCTATTAATTCTGGACAGAAAGTGTTCAATTGTTTCTTGTTTTTTATCTATCTATGGTTGTTTCTAACATACATCTAGATAAACAGCAGCACCCTCTTTGTTTGCACTTCTCAGTATTGGATGCAACATTTCATTTTAGGAAAAGCTCTGGGTTGGGACAGTACTGAAGAGACAAAATAGTCTGGCTTTCTGAGCTCTAACCAGCTTCTGATAAGAAGGCTGGGTTGAAAATAATCTCCCATGCAGTAAAACTACCTTGAGGTCTGGAGATAAACATTCAGAGAAAAAAATTAATTTATAGACAGTCAAGGAAACTACCTCTCAGTAGTCTGATTCAGACTATTTTGTGGAATATAACACAGAGGGTTTGCAAAGTATTGCACAAAAATATTGGTTTAACATTTAAAGAGCCAACAAAACAAGTTTTTCCAAATAGAAGTTCTCTCTTGAAGAAAAACAGGTAGCTGGAGACATGATGGGGTGGGATAAAAAGGATAGCGGGAGCTGCCAAAGCTTAACTAGGCTAGAACCACAGCATCACCATATTAAACTAGTTTTATTGATCTAATTCCATCCTGTACCACGATAACCATGAAATAATACCAAATAAGATCCAAACTTAAAGCTAGTTTGACTTTTCAAAACATTCGTTTCTAGAATGTTAAACCACAGAAAGTCTATTTGAAGATGAACTGCCAGGATGGTCAACAGTGGAAAAGATAGTATTTCCTTTCTCATTATTGACAGGTACTGTTTAAAATGTATTTTATAGAATTACCTCAATATTTATTGTTATATGTGTACATCTATTATACATACAGCACATGTACAGCATTTAAATCTACATCATTTAATTTATATTCCTATTTTTTATTTCCTATTTAAGAGTTTAATTAAATTTTTTTATGCTAAAAGCAATCACAAAGGATGTGTTTGTAGGCTGATGAGTAGATAAGTAGATGTCACTAATTGCAAAAAGAGGAGTTTTATGTATTTCTAAAAACATGTGAATTTTGAAACTTCCAGACTACCCTAAGAGAGAAAGGAGTCAGTCCAGTTACTTTTTGGGAGTAAATATTACAGTGTTTCCAAATCTATTTTTACTTTGTTGAGTCATTCATGAACCAAATCCATTCTCTACAAACATCTTTGCTGTTCGCAAATTACTCACTTAATAATTTATATGAAGGAAATTCACCCTAAGGGTTTGCCTGCAAGCTTGTTTGCTTTTACTGTTCCCTGCCTATTATCCGGTGTGTTTGAGCAGGTTCCCAAGCCACACAACTTTATTTCTACTCCGCAAGTGAATGAGTGAAACTTCAAGCTGCGATATCCATACAAGAGGAATAACAAATCACAAATCAGAAACAGCCAAGTTTTTTTTTCTAGTGAAAAGCCATCTTTACCTAGCTGTTTAGAAGCTGACAATATTCTCTCAGAAAGCACATCAAGAAGTGTGACCCATGAACCACAGCAGCACGGCAGGCAGGGTGCTTCATCAGAAGGCAAATCCCATTTCATACACATACAGCAGGGAAAATGCTATGGGAGGCTCTCAAAATGGTTTTTCTTTTGTTTCTGAAGCCCAGAAGCACCCTTCAGACCACTGACCTCCCTAAGACAATGGCAAGACAACATGTTTTGCAGACACTCCTAAAGCAGTTATTTGGCATCACTGTGACGCCATGGCTCTTTTGTGCCATGTTACTGCTGTACTGTACAAATCACGAATTGCAAGAGCCCATCCAAAATAAGTTCTCCAAAAGCCCACCACTCTTTTCAAATGGCATGATATTCAAAACTATGGAATATTCATCAAGTTAGCTAGATTCTGAGATTTTTTTTCAAGCTGAGATAGAGATGGATCAGAGAAGAAGAACTGAATAGAGGCCATGGGAGGGACAAGCAGGGATCAAGATGACACAAAAAAAACCATGCACTGTTCAAAACCATGGCTCAGTTAAAATTCAGGTAATTGTTTAGGAACACTGACCAGAAGACCTGTTCTGCACCAACCAGTTTAGCAGCCAGCTTTAAGGTAGATCCTGCCTTGCTGTAAGAACTGTGGCTCTTGAGCCTGAGAAGCAGCAAGAACTTAGTTATTGAGACATGAGCAATGACAGCTAGTACAACAGCCTGCTGCATTAAGAGGACAATATTTAGCACTTGTCAGGGTTATGCCCACCAGGTAGAAAACACACGTGGCCAGTGTCATTTCCTTCTCACCCTATCTCACAGCCTTCCTTTGCTTTTGATCCAAATTCAGACTGCATCACAAGAAAAAATTACATGTAGAATATTATTTATTAAAATAATCAACTCTTATGACCTGAGTGCTACACACAGGGTCCTTTGAAATAGCTACATTACATTTTTGGATTATCCTTTCTCTTTTCCTTTGTGAATGCATATAAAAGAAATTTTTACACTGGAATCGTGTAATACTACCAATACTGACTTCCCTTTCAGTCTACAGAGATTAACAGTCCTTTGAGGATTGTATTGACCCTGGCTTTGCTCTCACCACTATTTACCTCTCAGGTCAATGAATCTTGATGATGATTACAACAAAGTCAATACCTGCTTATTACAGTTAGAATAAGAATCACTGAGAAGGCTTACGAACACTAGTTTGGTGTCTGCCAAAACCACCCTACTTAAGGAGTCTGTCAAGGTTTCATTGTGTCTGTCTTCTTTTCTACTGCAACTTGTCTGAAGTAACAATGAAGAAATGCCACTTGAAGACTAAATAATCCAGTCTGTTCTTATTAAAGGAGCCCTGACAAGCATATTTTAATATTTAAGACATATTCAAGTATTCATTAGTATACAAATTCAAACATCTAAGCCCAGACTTTCTACCAGATAATTATTATTTGAAGGTTGTGTGTAGCTGTTGTGGGTTTTTCAATAGTTACTGCAACTTTTAGGATTTAATTCAAGTCTTCTTCGTATTTAATGTCAAGAGCTGGTCCCCAGGTAGTACATTTAGTTCTCTGTTCCTATTTAATTTTATTTTTATGACAGATTTAAAACGAATTCCAGAGCTCAGTTGTTGGCCTCTTTACAAAGAGAGCTCAGAAAACTATCCACGTAACATCTTTTCAATCCTAACACCAGAATCTACAAAACGGGTACATACATCCAAATCCTGAGGTAGGAGGAAGGAAAAGGATAAGAGTTTATTTTGGAGGGAAAATATCAGGGAAGAAGTGTAGCTCAGTAAACCTTGAGAAGAAAGGTGTGATGACTCTGCAGCTTTGACCAAATTTGTGGCAATCATGCAGACATCCTCAGTTATGCAAACCTGGGATATCCACGCTTCCTGCTCCTCCTAGCAAGATCTGTCCTTATTGTGCAGTTAAATTTACTGACAAACTTATACTTGTTCATGTTTTATTCCGTTAAGGTATCACAAGAGTCTCAAAGCCATAGGCAACAGCTAAACCTGCATTAGACATCCTACTTCCATGCATTCATCGAATTCAAGTTCAGACAAGCACTATCAAAATTCTGAAGACCTTCCCCCTTTACTCATCCCACAGGCATGTTCATCTCCATTGCATTCAGCAACTCGTCTCTGCCCACTCAGCCAAATGACTGAGAAATCCTCTGCTTCACAGCTGAGCTTTCATGAGCATTAAGATGTAGAAGACATTGAAGCTTTAAGCAAAGTTCACCAGCACACCTTTAAGAGAAACATTTCAAATATTTCCTGATTGCCAACTTCCTAACTGCCTTAAAAATTTGAGAATCCATAGGGAAGGTAAGGTCTACGCTTAGTCTTAAGGTCCTCGGTTAGGTAAGGACACTGAGTGTGGTTGGGCTGCATTTTCACGATGTCCAACACCTTTCCAGAGGCTGCAATGTTTCTGCAAGGACTAGTGTTTGCCTTTTGCTTAATCACCTGCCCACTCTTCAGTCCTTTTCCTAGAGGAAGAAAAGGGTGTTCCTAAACTGTTTGTTACAGTTAAACATAAAAATTCAGAATAGATTTTTCTAGGCAGTTAACCATATTCTTGAGGGAAAACATAAGGTAGTACAATTATTAAAGAGCACTCTCAGTAATAGCCACATCTTTATTGTGTCAAGCCTTTGCCAAAAAAAAAATAAGATTTATAGTTAAAGCCACTTACATTCCTTCTTTGCAGAACCAAGCCATCTGCCTCCAATACACCACCAGCCCCTGCTAGATGAATTCACACATATTTTAAAGCCCCAGAGTAACCATTAGAATGGAAATTGGACACTACTTGTCATTTGCAAAGCTTTCTTAACTGGAGAGGCTTCCCATTTGTTCAATTAAATGTTTGCATGTGCAATACACTTTATGAAATTTATCCCAAAACAGTGAGGACTGAAATAATATTGGAGGCAGATGGCACAGCTGTTCCATTTAGAGCTATCCTCGGCAATATATGAAGTGATGGACAGGACGGGGAACTGGGAGTGAAAACTTGGTACAAAGAAGAATATTATCCACGGGTATCAGCAATAAACAAACCATTTCAGTGCCAATCTTCCCTCCCCTATCGTATGTAGCTGCGTGACCCACTTGAGTGTATCCAATTAGAAAATACTCATTTAATTCAAGAAGTCAACCACTGAAGCCATGTAAGGTTTTCCCCTAAGAGAATCCATCCCTCTGCCTTGAAAGCTAAGGGAGGCTGAAAATGTGTCTTTCACACTGACACAAGGAGGCAGATATTTGTATGGGCTGATGAGGCAGCGTGCATGCAGAAGAGACACAGATACCAGTAAGAATAGGGAGCAAGTTTAAGCTACTACTTATTTGCGTGCCTCTCACAGAGCAGAAATCATTGCACCATGCTCCAGATGCTGCAAATCTCAAGATGCACATCCAGGGCTCATAATTAAAACTGGTGAATGTTTTCACTGAGGAGAAGGAGGTAAAAACCCGTAGCTATCCCAGCTACTCTACATCTGTTTTGAGATTTCTGGGGTGCTGATCTGTTCTACCACCTCAGTATTAGGAAGTTTCAAGGGAAGGGACATGCAAAAACAGTCCCTCACAGGTAGAAGACTTCAAAGAACCTGATGAGAGCATACCTCTTTCTGTACAGCACCTAGACTGGGGCCAGAGGTTGAGTAAATTAAATGAGCAAAGTAATCAAAAATTTCTTCAAAAAGATTTTTCAACCCTCATGAAAGAAAATTGGATAATATGTAGAAATAGATTTAAACCAAAAGAGGTTGGCAGGAAAAGTTTTCATCTCAGAATGCACTGCTTTACTGGAAAACAAGGAATGAGGATCACATTGTCCATTGCAAGCCAGCACATATTCCACAGAAGATTTTCCTTAGATGCAGAACAAAAACCACTTGGGGCAAGAAGACAAATCCCAATCCTTATATCCAACATGCAGGAAATGACACTAGCTCAGTGGGACCTCAGTCCCCTTTTTTGTAGCTTTAACATAACACCAACAGTCAAGAAAAGTTACAAGACCAAACTCAGTTAAGAAAGAATCCTAGAAACCAAAGGACAGGTCTCACCACCTCCTTTCCTCCCCACAGCCTACTTTTTCCCTGCTTTCCTCTTCGATCCTACAGCCTATTAGAGACTTTCACAGCTGGAGTGCTGCTGAAAACAGAGAAAATCTGTTTTGTATGGACTGTCAGTGAGAAGAAGAAAGTTCTTCATGGGTGCCATGTGACAATAAACGGCCAGGGGAAAGAATGCTGAAAAGCCAAAAAGTACACCCCAGTTCACCAGAACACCCATGTTTGAATAGGTTCAGCTGGAGACTCTTATCCCTAATGCCTTAAGAATAATTATAGGGAAAAAAAATACTGCCAGTGCACAAGTAAGGGAGGTGAGAGGGCACTTAGGAAATGAATGGCACTCTGCCTAGCAAAGGATTTCTTTGTGACAGTGAAGGGGCACTAGGTTGTACATTCAGTAGTGTATTACTTAAAAAAATATTTCCTGACCTTGCTGTTTCAGAATAAATGCTTCCCTCCCAACCACCTCTTTCCCAGTGGTAATACTATAAAAGATGTGCCCCAAGGGACAAGTTTCTAATAATGTTCTAATCTTGCTTTCCAAGCACTTACAACAACTGCAGGAGCAATTTTAAAATAAAAGTCGTAAATTCATAAGACTCAACCTCTTCTTTATTTGCAGGAAACTTTGGCTGTGCTGAAATTATTGCAAAAGGTACCATTGCAGAGAAATACATTTAGTTTCTAACTCTCATTTTCTCACACTGCTGTAAACAGCACAATACATGGAAACTCCAGACAAATGATGAAAAGTAAGTGTCCTAATTTACTGGGTTTGTACCCTGGCTTCATTTCAGCTACATCCTAAAAGGCCAATATCCAAATATGATTCCAATAACTCTAGTGACATAAAATAGCTATTCATAATTAGTTATTTTCCACCAAAGCTGTAAATATGGAAGTCATCACAAGGGCGTAAATGCACAGCTAATCCAGAAGTAATCCAGCTTCTGCAGAACACCTCTGCAGAGCATCAGTGAGAAGCAGAGGGGATTGGTGTACGTTCTAAAAAGCCTGCCCTCTTTGAATCACCACTTCCATAAGAGCAGTTCTTCCACTCTCTCCTGCCACCACTGCAGCCTTCTCATCCTCAGGGGGGCAAGACATGGAACAAGTTACCCTCAAACACAGCACTATGATAACAGCAACTGCCCACTTTCAACTGCTTGTCTTGCTCTACCCCGACCAGGTGCTCCTCTCAGGGGCTTCTGACAAGCTTCAGAACCCTCAGGATATGCTAACTACTGCTCACCAGCTTCTTCTCCTGAGTTTTGGAGAAGGAGTGGAATTCAGCTCACATCCACACAATTGCCACCCAGTAACACTCCACAGTTCCCTTCTTTTGAACAGCCAGGTAATGATGAGGGGCAGAAACTTGGCAGCTACAGCAGACATCACACTGATGGACAGGGAACTGAAGGACAGTAGGAGAAGATTCCCAGCTAAAATCTTGAAGTATTGCAAGAGGTAGGAACCAGGCCACTGATACATGTAGGAAACATGCAGTGGAGCATTGACTTTTGTTTACCATCCCTGTATCATGTGGTGGAAACTTTTCACTTTCTCCTACAAGAAAATGAATGAATTGCAAGTAGCTAGAAGCTCTGCAGGTGATGGGGTTTTTTCCCCTCTCCACTCCAGTGATCTTCAACCTGCGAGTTATCACAGTGGCAAAATGCATTTCCCTTTTTAGGGTTTTGGTTGCTGGGGAGGCTGGGGGGCAAGAGGCAGGATGCAGCAGCTTGGTTGGGGTTTTCTGGTTGGTTCATTAATTGGGGTTTTTTAAGTGACAACTAAAGCAAAGGTTCAGCTCTTCAAACAGAACAGAAATTAGCTTTTTACCATAAAAACTGTAGATATCAGAAACAAAGAAAGATAACAGTTACATTTTTTCACTCCCCTAGGGGTTCATGAACCCTCTTGGAACCTTATGTGTCCCCTACTCCCTTCAAGCTACAGGATGAAGCCTCAGTACCTCAGGAGATGGATGTCCTATTTCTAAAAATAACCAAAGAAACCTCAGCAAACAACCAAATTCCAGTGGTATTCCTCAGGTCTTCAGAGGAACAAGACCATGCTTTTACAACAAACCCCTTTGTGCACTTCAGGGATACCTAACACAAAGGGAAACAGTAAAAAGGAAAACCAAAGCTGGCTCTTCAATTCACTGATCTCCTGTTACCAGATGAGTCACTGGTGGCATGTCGATGCTGTAATTATAGAGAATTCAAAGAATATCAGTTTGGTCTAGAGTGAAGGTCCCAAAGCCATGTGCCTAAGCCAACCATAAAGGCTGAAGCCTGTGTTAGTCAGTAGGACTCCATTTTACCTCCTGGGAAATTTTGTGACCTGGCTTTACTTTTATCATCACTGCCTCTGTTAAAAGGCTACTTCCAGGTTATGCTGTTGTTGTTCCAGCATGTGAGAGATACATTGGGTTCAATTTCAACAATGCTAAGAAGTTGTGTTACCCAAAGCACAAGACAGAGTTTCTTCTAGGCTCTGATGAGTGCTCCAAACTCCCTAGATTAAACTACAGGAGAGTCTCCTACACCAGACTTTACTTCTGTGTGGGACTAAATAGTTCCCATTGAAACATTTACAAGTTGCATAGTTTCTGACTTAACAAAATATATCCACAAGAAGGATTAGGTCTGTTAAAAATTTAAAAACCTTTAGGCCAGCAATAGCATTAAAAGGGTGCATTAAAAAGGGATAGATTTGCATGAATGGTGCTCCACCAGCAGTGAGAAATAAAGCTCTTTATTGCTCAAATCAGAAGTGTGCAAACTTACATTTTCCAGCATTTACCCTTAACTATATCACAAAGAGGTCTCAGGTTGGGGACCACTGCAATCTGCCAGAGGTCGAAACAACTTCCAAATCCTGCACTTCTCATAAATGATTATCTCATTCCTTGAACAATGAAACTGCATGAATTTTGCATGTTACCTCGAGCACTTTACTTTATTCCAAGAATAACAGTTCCACTTCAAAGCACGTAAAGCTGAATCCCCATTTTATTACCCATACAAAATGGCTGCCAAAAGATAAGATAAGAAATGAGCAAAAGAAACAGGCATTAATACTTAAAGCACTGTCCATAAGGAAATCCCAAAATAATTTCAAAGAATATATCCCCCTATTAAAAAAAAAAAAAAAAAAAAAAAAAAACTTCTAAATAAAAATTAACTTCTTGCACCTATTTTAGGTGTCTGTGGAGCATTTCCATAAAGTTAGGAGGACGCTCAGTATATATTTGAACCTTTTAGTCTGCAATTTTTAGTTAAGTGAGAGAATTTATCACTGTCACTGAGATAAGGCCATGCTTAGAAATGAGTAGCTCAGTGCACCAAACTATTAGAAACTTGTTCTAACCAGCAGAATCAAAAACTTTTTTGAATGGCACAAAAATGGAAGAGCAAAACTGACGGTGCCTGACCCCTGATGGTTTGCATCTGACCCCCATTTTTCACCTCTTCTCTCACTAATCCTGATTTTAATTATCTACAAATTTGTACTTACTCAAAGCTAGCACCTAATTTATCTATGGAAATTCAAATCATCCCATGTTAAAATAAAGTTTCTAAAATAGACAGGTTTGTCAGCCCTTAATGAGATCGTTATTATTCATATTAAGTATAGTTGAAAGTGAATTAATAGCAAAATGCTTCCTTTCATTTGCAGGGAACAAGAGGGAAGACAGTTTGCAGACAGCTTTGCAGTGTGGGACCAGTTTGCAGTCAAACCAAAAGGTCTTTCAGCCGTGCAGAATCCTGCTGTCAGAGACCTGGAGGACATCCCAAATGTTCTTCCGAAGACAAAACCACCTAACAAAGCAAAACAACATAAATCTTGAGGATTTGCTCCCAGGCCCTGAGAAGGTGACAGGACTTGAAGGGGGTCATACAAAATCACATCTTCTCATAATGTTGAGCAGTAAGAGTTAACCGTGTCACATTGCATTTGAGACTGTCACATGCTGAGCTACTCAAGTGCTCAGTATTAAGAGTTCAGAGCAGAGGTGGCCAGTAAATGGGGCAGGTTTACTCTGTCAACGACCAAGTTCTCAAATTCACCTAAGGGATGCTTCAAACTTCCTTCCAAAGAGAACAGAAAACGTCTAAAACATAAAGGTGTGAAAAGGTGCTCAAGTGCCTGGAATGACAGCTATGTAATACTCAGAGGCCTGGACAGATAATTGGAAAAATGGGACTAGGATACATAATGAACTTTGGACCTTCAAGAAAAAGAAGAAAAAAAAATAGTAGGGCTGGGAAGGACCACCAGGAGATCATGCTCCTGCTTTCCAAGGCTTGGAAAGTGAGCAATAACTGCACACATGCTGACAGACATCAGCAAACCTTCTCTTACTGATTGAATACGGCTGTCAACACAGAGCGCACCACATCCCTGCCTCGGGAAACTTCTTCCAGCGATTCCCTGTCGGGCACCAGCAGGGGTTTCCTACCCGTGACCCTGGCACCAGCCCCCGCTGCCACTCAAATTCCGGCTGCTTCTTCTGGCCGCCCCCGGTCGGCGCGCCCGGCACGGCCCCGGGGCTCCGGCGGCACCGCCGCTCCCGCTCCGCTCCCGCCCCGCGTTCCCGGTCCGGCAGCGGCCCCTGGCGCCCGGCCCGCTTCAGGAGGCTCGGCAGGGCGGGGAGCCGGGCAGGGAGCGCAGCCAAGCCCCCCGGGAGAGACAGCAAGCAAGGAGCCTCCCAGCAGCGGCACTCGCAAGCTCGGCGGCCGAGGAAGGGCAGCGAGCAGCAGTGGGCAACTGTGTGGGAAAGGGATGGATTGCACAGTGTGAAGGTGTATTTCCTAACGGAGAGGGGGAAAAAATCCAACAAGTTTTTTAAATTATGAAAGATGGAGACAGCGCTCAAATAAAAAAAAAATATAGAGGCAGCCCAAATAACAGGGGGATCGTGGGTTTCTGGTGGCACTCTTGACAGGGGCTTACTCTGCTCTTGAAGGCCTCCAGTTGCTGAGTGTGCTCTCTGAGCAATGACACTGGTCCCTCTTCCCATCCTTTCCATCTTAAGCACCACAGATTTCCCCTAACACTTTACCTAAACCACTGCTGCAGCAATTCAGGTCCATCAGGTCTCATCATACCCACCACAGAGACAGAGAACAGATCATTGCCCTCCTCCACAACACTCTTGGCAGGTCTAAAAACATGAACCTGCCCTACAGAGGAATACCATTTTCTGAGCCAAACACCATCAGTTAGCTCCAAACTGTCACAGGCTGTGTTTGCCAGATGGCTGAGCTCTCTGATGGTGCTCTCTGCTGGGGTCTCCCCGGGAGATCACATCTTTCATGAGCACTCCATACAGAATAGCTCACAGAACTCCAGCAGTGCCAGGACAGCAATGTGAAGCAGCATGTCTGCTCAGCACATCTGATTGACTGTAATCCTGTCTACTATACACTATAGTAACGTATTTGCCTCTTTTCTTAGTGTCATAACACTACTAATGTGTATGCTACTTGTGATAAATTACCATTCCCTACCTCTTCTTTTGTAGGAGAGGCTAGATTTACTCCCCTCCCTGAGTTATACCCGCTGAGTTACTCCCCCATCCTGCTTCTGTGCAATTCATTGTTCCTGCTTAAGTGAAGTATCTCGTACTCCTCCTGCTGAGTTGTATTTTACTTCTTTTCTTCTATTCTATGCTATTTCTCTCTATTACACATGATTTTCCTGGTTTCTCAAGCTATTTGTCATTTCCAAGCTACCTGCAGATCTTTTGAGCCCAGGAAATTTAACGTCCAGCATCAGTACACTCAGTGACCATCTTCTGTAACTTCTCAGCAGTATAGGCTCCAGAAGACACTTTCCAGGTTTACTTAGTTCTCCTGTTTTGGTGGCAAACCACTGAAAATAGCGTGAATTCCATTTCTGTTCATCTCTGAAACTGTTGTGTTGCTGTCTTCATCTAAAACACACTTCTCTGGCTTAGAGAGCTCATTCTGTCTTCACCGAGACAGCCCACATGACCTCAAGGTCCTTCTCCACCTTTTGTAACCTCCACTCCTACAATGGTCCTGTACAAAGATGCTGTGCAGGGAGAGGTAGAACAAAGGAGTCACCCTGAGGTCTTCTGGAAACAGAAAATGCTCAGGGAAGTCTCATTGTCTTAAAAACTTTATTGACAGTAACTCAAATGCTCCTTGCCTCAGTGCCAACCTCTCCTAGCAGTCTGTGCTTTGCTAGAAATTGTCCATATTGGTTTTTCCCAGTCAACAATGCCTGAATTTACAGACACACATCACAAAAACAAATCCCACCTAAGACAGAGTTCTTGCATTGTATGCCAGGCTACAGGGGCAGATCTCATCATTATGTGCTATGGCACACCCACATCTCTTCAAGGTGCCATATCAGCTTGCTGTCTCAAGCCAAGCTAACATGGAAAATGGATTTTGGATGAGAAGTAGCTCAAATCAAGCTACTGCAGCACATGAGCAACACAGGCACACAGCTGACCACATGGGCAGGGCCCAGTTTCCATGGGCTTCAACATGAAAACTAGATAAGCTTCTGAGAGCATTCAAGGAACGTATTTGAAAGCCAGGGTCTAAAATGAGGGGAAGAAAAGTGGGAATATCATTTCAGAAATATTTCCAAAAACCATCTTGCAAAGGTCACTCGCTTAACACTCCACTCAATCCACGGCGAGTCAGCCACTCCCCCTCTTCCCCAGATGATGGCCATTTTTAACATAGACAAGAAGCTGAGCTTAAAGAATTAAAATACTAAGATT